>VXAD01003536.1:20032-286681 GCA_013399195.1 Dicrurus megarhynchus
CCCGCGGCCGCGCTGTCGCCCCGCCGGGCCGGTGGGGAAGGGAGGGCTGCGCCCGGGCGGCGGGGGCGGGCGGCGAAGTTTCTTCCCTTCCCTCTGGCTTCGGAGGTACCTGTTTGTATAATAATGGGTGGTAACGGTTTGGCCGGGGGCCCCCGCTCCGCTCTCCGTGCGTGTGTGACCAGCTGCTGCAGTCTATATAAGGAATTACATTTACATTTCAGACTTAAGGGCTGCTGTGGGGTGGTGTTTTTCCCCTTTGCTACGTGTGTTACTTTAAGATGCAATGGGAAGGTACACGGCGGGGGGAATAAACGCTCGTAACACCCACTCTCTACTTATTTTCTGGAAAATGGAGAAGTAGTTCGGTCCTCGTAGCACGACTCTTCGCAGGAGGATGTAGAGCAGGCGATTTTGTAACCCTCCTTGGCAATTTTAGGTTTTATGTGGTATTTCCTGTGCAGGGTCACAGATAGGAAGGCTTTGCCTGCGATCTGAGATGTTTTCATATGCAGTGAACGGTCTCCGAAATAGATCGGAGTCACGATCGGTGCTTCACCTCTCTAATCCTGACTGTTCGGGGCGTAACGTGGTGATAAATGACGGCCTTTCCAGGGGCTAACGGGTTGGTTTGATTGCGTTGAACTTAAAAGGGTTTTCTTATTTTTGCTCTGTGCGTTTTCTAGCAAGTGTTCTTGTTTGCACGCTCGTGTTATTAATTCCTTGTCCTAGTGTAAATATTTATATTTAGCTCATGATTTGGCTGTGCTAAAGGTAAGTTTGGAAAGTGCTTTTCTCTTTACCTTATTAAAAATGTGGATGATCAGAGAAAGGGGCTTTTCCTGTTGCTGACGACATGTGTGTGACATGTGAGTCTGAACCACCCAGTGTCTGTGCAGGAGCTGTAAACATGTTTACCTGAACAGGAAAGAAAATGGATTTTCCTCTTAAAGATCCAGTGATATGAATACCATACTCTTAAAGCATATCAACAGATGACTCGAGAGAGAAATTTACTGAAAACCTGGCTTTTGAAATCGACGGGAAAAAAAGATCCCTGATTGCTGCAGCAAATGGCAACTTGTGCAGGTAGAAAAAAAAGATGGTGTTTAGTTTTCTCCTGCATGCATGTCAGCCCCCTCCTGTCTGCTGCTTTCATTCTCAAGGGAGGGATTTATTTACCACGCTTGCTGTCAGTGTTTTTCCTTTGTGCTTAGTATTAGAAAACCAGATTTAAGGCTGTTTAGCACGAAACGTTTTGTCTGCAGTGTGTATCACTCGCAGAAAACAAAAGGTGTATGAGATGCGGTATCATTCCAGGTATCTTTCATCTTCATCACTTTTGGACCTCATAGCTGCACCCACTTTATTGTAAAAAGCCTCTGAGTCTTTATCAACTAGTTCTGCAATGTAGAATGTAGTGTGTCTTGGTCTAGGCTGCTTTTGGTTCCTTTTATTGAGGAATTAAAACCAACTTAAGTCATTGTGCATTGAAGCATCAGGATCGGTTAGATAATAGAATCTGGATAATAGAGATTTCTCAGCAGTGGGTTTATGTTTGACTTGCAAATATTTACTAAAGAAAATGCATAGAAAAAATGTTAACCCTTTAACATTTAAAATAATAAAGTAAGTATGAGGCTTTTTTTTCCTAAGTCGCTAAATGCGCTTGGTTCTTACAGGTATCTTCTGTTAATGAGGAATGAGCATAGGGGAGCTGCACCAGAAACTGGCTTGTCCGTAGTATAAAAAAAAACCCCATAAAATAAATTTTATGCTGTTTCCTCTCCAGTTTCCCACAGAATAGGAGATTATTACAGAGAGATTGTACTAGACATCCAGTATGCCAGTTAATAATACTGGGCTATGGCATCCAGTTATTATACTGTAAACTTTTCTTCTGTTTATCTCTTGTTAAACTTAACACAGCTATTCTTGTACTGTAAACTTTTGTTTTGTTTTTTCTTTCTTCCTCCCACTTTCTCTCTGTGTTTGGGAGCCATCCTGGTGCATTAACTCTAGCTGGAAAGACAGTCTTATCTTCTTAACTCTAGAGCTGGTTCCTTTTCTACCTTGTTTATTGGTCCCTACAGGATATCAGCAGAGAGCCGATTGGTGCTGCCATTAAAGCCTCCACTTACAAGGAAATCTGGCACTTCCTACCTGAAGAAAACTACCCTGTGTCATTGTCCTTAGTTCTAACCAATACACAAAAACATCTGCTACAGCAGAAGAATTAAAGAAGTTTTGAGATCATGTGATAAAGCACAAACACAGCGCTGGTTGGGAG
Organism: Dicrurus megarhynchus; assembly: GCA_013399195.1. NCBI lineage: Eukaryota > Metazoa > Chordata > Aves > Passeriformes > Dicruridae > Dicrurus > Dicrurus megarhynchus. Next base: position 22,320 of record VXAD01003536.1, read on the forward strand.
TCTCTTATCCCATCTACTTCTTCCCCTTCTCACCTCTTTTGATAGAAAAATAAAGAGGAGGAAAGAAAGACACGGTTTGGGGATTTTTTTCCAGCCGTCTGCATAGCCACACTCTTGTGAGACTCCTGTGTAGACTTCAAATGGGTTCAATATCAGCAAAGGTTTTCTTACTCGGAGTTGGTTTGCAGTCAGGATTAATCACTTTCTTAGCTTCCCTCATGTACGTTATAGGATTGTCTTAGTTCTTATTAAACAGCAAAACTACAAGTGACACATCTTGTTCCTCAGCAATGCTGTGAGCTAAGTAAAACAAACAAAATATTTAAAACTTTCCTTACTAGAGTGTTAAAAATACACTAACCTTAAATATAGATGTTCTGAAAATAATGTAAGTATGCTTCAGGTTTTCAGATGCATATTTAATGGTAAAAGGAAGAATATATGATTCTGAGTAAATTCTGCATGCTATCAGGTACATGTGAGGAGAGGGTATAAGCCAGCCTTTATTTATTTATTTGTTTTACCTCTTGATTGCAGTGAGTTCATTACTAAAAGGTTATGTAGATTGACTTGTTAGAGTGCTATTTTAGTTGCTTTACAGGTGATTGTCCTCTCTTTTTATTTCTACTAGATAACAGTTTCATATAAAATTTTGCTACCAAGCTAAGAAGTGTAAGAAGACTGTAAGTCCCTTTGAATAAGGCAAAAGTGTGGCCTGTTTCTTTTAGGTCCAAGGTGTTAACTACTGGCAGGATGTCAGGTGTTAGTGACACTTGGGATACAACATTCCTTGTTGTGCCTGTCTTCTCTTGCCCCCTTGCCTTTCTTTTTCACTAGGTATCATGTTTTCACTCTGGTGTTAATTTAAATTTGCAATTTGGGATTTGTGGAATGTATCCCGAGTTAAAATTCCAGGCACAGTGAACAGGTCTACATGGACAACTGAATTAACTGTTTGAGACCAGGGAAAGCTGCTCTCTTATAAACAAGTAATACTTCTGTTTTAATGTTAACTACTGAAATATAGTGAGTTCTCTTAAAAAGGTCACTGTCTCTTCATTTTTCTGTCGGCAATCAGTGCTTGTTATTTTAACAGTTGTGAAGCAGGGTGTCTTAAGGTAATTAACTACCTGAGGCAGTTGGGTTTTTTTTAAGGTGATTTGTTTCCTGAAACAATTTTCCTTGCTTGTAGGGCTCTGTACATGTGCTGAAAGCCTTAAGGAAAAGTAGCAAGGAGATGAAACTTTTGTTCTGACATGGGCTTCCCTATCATAGAAATCACTCAATTTTTTTAGTTAGAAGTCTGAGGATTTGACTTCTTTGAATTCAGTCCAAATTTTCTGTTGAATATTTTTAGTTACATCAGATAGACTCAATGGGGAGGGGTGTCTGTGGACTTTGGGCTTTATGACAGGTCCTGTTAATCGGCATTACCGACTTTGGTTGGGCCCTTGCTGTCTGTAAGCAGCTCCTCTGTGGACAGAGCAGGAAGAAAGGTTTCTACAGCTGTTCCCTGCTTCCTTCCCCACTGAGACTCGGGTTATGGTATTAACCTGTAATTTCTTCTTATAGAAGTTTTCCAGTGGTGGGGGGAGAGGCTGAAGTACTCTGAAGTCAAAATGTCACTGTAATGCCTTTCTTCGTGTGGAAACATCTGTTTTAATAGAGTTTAAAATGCCAACAAGGGATGGCAGACGTTTTTAACATGTGTGGGACTCTGTATAAATGTGGTAAAGAAATAAAATTAACTCTGTGAAACTTGGGTTGAAGGTTTTTTGCTTGTTTGGGTTTTTTAACTGATTTTTCATAAAGTGCTCTCTATTGCAGAGAAGCTGCTGGAACTACATTATCTGGCCAAATGCCTCTTAAGAATCCCTGCTTTTTAATTCAGTCATTATTATTTACCAAAAATATAAGCCTATTGCTCTCAAGTCATTAGCTGCTTGTAGTCACTTCGAAAACATTTAACTTATTGATACTGCCAGCTGATTGGAGTAGGTGTGCTTTGTCAGCTGTAAACCTGATCTTTAACAGTACATACTGCATCTCTGGAAATCAAAGATTCTACTCATGATAGGTTTCAAATACCCAAAACTAGAGGTAGAAAACCAAAAATTACTCTTTTTTTATGTAGGCTTTCATACCATATTGCAAAGAACAGTTCCAGATTAATTTTCAGCTGATTAATGTCAATATTTCTGAGTTTTTGGTGGTTGTTACCTACATTTTTCAAGACGACTCACATGTAGGATCTTTTCTGTTTTGGGCAAGTAAGCAGAACCCTGTCGTTCATTTGTGGTCTCAGAAACATTGGTGCTTCATTCTGGCAGCTATAATAGGCCTGTTATTTTTGAGAACTAAATTCTCAAGTGACTTACCCAAGGTCACACAGGAAGTCCATAGCAAGACTGGGTCTCAATCCATTTTTAATCCTCAGGACTGCTCTTGCATTTGGCTTGATCTAGAGCCTTAAAGGGAAAGAATAGTTTTATCATTTGGTAGTTACTCTTCCTTTCAGCTTAATTGTTTAACTTCTTTCATATTTATTGTATTGGAATATTTATACTTTCAGCAAACAAGTGGCAAGATGCAAAACTCAATTTTGTCTTTAGCCATTTTTAGATAGTATTTTCACTGGTGATGTTTCCTGTCTTTATAGTCTATATAATGATGTGCCAGAGAACTAGAATGTTGTCTTCTGATGTGTTTTGTATTCCCAAATCTTAAGTTCACTGATGTGAGGGTAGACAAAAGTAAATCACATCAGGAGGGAATTACACTCTTGACATGAACACCCCTACTGGGATGTGGAAGGTTTTAAGGGGGCTGTTTTTTTGGAGTTTAACATCTGGGCAGAAATGATTTCATCAGATACTGGTTTTCTTGTGACAGTAATGACTCAAGAAGAGTCTCAGCATTTTACCAGTGATTCTAATATTTGAAAATGGTAAGTAAATAAAAATGCAGAAGTCCTCCTTAAAACAAAAATTTCCCAGAAATGTGTAAATAAATGCTGGGCCTGCTAAGTCTACTTGACTGGGACAAACACATGCAAGTCTAGGTCTTGCCACCACAGCTGCTTGTCACAGGTGGGGCTGTGTGGGAAGTGGCTGTGGGTGCAGGTGGGTGCTGCTCCTGCCTGGGCAGTATGAGGCAAGGTGGGTGTGAAGAGTGTTCTGGTATCTTTGTTAGTGAAGATGTGTGGTTAGCTCCAGTCATGAGGTGCTGCAATACATCAGTTTGGGTAGGGATTCTTTCCTGCTGAGGGAAATGCTGTTTGAAGTCTTTAGTAATTAAAAAAAAAGTGGACAAACCCCCAAGCAAAGCATAGAGAGCAGAGGGTTGTATGCATGAGTGCTGGATGGGTGAGGCAAAGCGTGTATGGGGAAGGAGGGAGACGGGAGTAGGGAGGGGAGTAGTCTGCTTCTCACTGAAGGTCTGATATTTGATTTCTGATGCACCTTGCTAGCCTTCCAGGGAGGAATGTATTCAGCTGCTGCATGAGAAGATCACAGCAGTAAATAGCTTTGACCTCAGCTGGCTGGGTGATGCCTTGAAATACTGGAATTGTTGCTGAGTTGTATAGGGGGGTTCATGAGTGTATTTTTTTGTCATGCTTTCTGCTTCCATGTTAGGTTGGCAAGTTTTTTAAACCTTTTATAAGCCATTGCGTCTAATACTCTGAGTTGATTTTCTAGCTAATTATCATGTGCTCACGTATTCTTAGTCTTGGTTTGCTTTTCTGGTTGTCCAGTTCCTTGCATCTTATTTTTAAGTTGTTGGAAAGAGTAACAGAAGTTTGATATTTTAAAAAACTGTTCACAGTTGCAACTTTCTAGTCTTTAGTCTTTCCTTAAGAGAAGTAGTCACCATAGAGTTACTTTCGGTTTTCCTATTCAGCCACAGTTTGTTTATTTAATAATCTATTTATCCCTTTCTTGTATAGATATGTAGTGTTCCTGAGTGACAGTCAAGGAGAATGGGAAGTCCAGTCAAGAGGAGTGAGACTTGATGGATAAAATACTGACTCCAGTTAAATGCAGAATAGCTTTATAGATCTACTTCAGTACTCCTGAGAAAAATACTACTTCCATCACACAGTATGTAGACACCTTTCAGGCAGTAAAAAAATATATGTACTGAGTTTCCTCTTCCTGTATCTTGGCCTGTACATCCAATTCCTTGTGTGAGTACCTGGCAGCTTATGTTCATGTGTTAGGAGGATAGGTGATGGTACAGTAAAAAGAAGAAACTTGTTAAATTTTTATCTGTGTGTGGAGCAGCCAGGCAGTGACTCAGATGTTTCAATTGGGTAGTGCTGAACATATTAACCAGGTTTCTTTTGACTTGTATGTGTGCCCTCAGAAGGGACAATAGAGAAGAAAGGAGCCTTTTTTACTTTGACTCAATCTGATTGTCTCAGATACTGTTACTGTAAAGTAACTATATCTTTTATTTTAACATGCTTTTTCAGAGCAACAGAAGTTAACTAAAAATACGCTTTCTCATTTTTGGGAAGTCAGTACTGTTTGAAAGCAGCCTGTTTCAGTTCTCTTCTTTTCAGCTGTCATTCCCAGCTGTCACAATCTCCTTGATGTGAGGACTTCACCCCTGTTGTTTCAAAGCAGTTTGGTTAACAGCTGCTGTCACCCAAAGGTTAAAACCTGAAAACGGGCATCCTTTACTGCTACCCTTACAAATATTTGCTTTCTGTTTGGTAGCATCTTTCTTGTTGCTCTCCCTTCAATGTGTTCCATTGATCCTATTTTTGGAGAATTGTGTAAAGCAAATGAACATGTCTAATGAGGAATGTATTCTTTGGGATGTGGTGGGGTGCTTAATTATGACTGAAAAGAGAGTAAAAAAAAACCTCTTTGCTGTGCTGAGATGACATTGCATCCTGTTCAGTTAGGATCTGTGAATATGAGTAGCAGTCCTTCGTCAGTGAAAGGACACATAAAATTAGTTCTTTAAACACCAAGAACCCTCTATGATACTGGAGTGTATCAGAAGGAAAAGAAACTGTTCCTTAACTAACTGCATGGTATTCTGTACTTCTTTTGATGCAGATATCCTCTCTTTCTGCAAGCTTCTCTGTTCTTTAGCTTCTCACAGGTCAAGTGATAGATCAGGAATGCTGGAGGAGCTGGCAAGATCACTGGAGATAAATGAGTTATAAACCTTGCCATTCACCATGATCCTGAGAGTGACTTTTATGGACAACACTTGAAGTAAAGGGGTTAAGAGTCTGATGTGGTAGAGAGTATTTTTACCTCTGAACTAGTGTGCCTGTCCTTGTTAGGATCAAATGGTAGTTGGGCCAGTAGTGCTAGAGAACATCTTCAGTTATTGTAATATAAAATGTTTTCATTATTTGAGCAAATGTCCCTTTCCAAATTCTCTTTGATAGGCAGCTGACAGACACTGAGGGCAATTTTCTGTTCTATTTTGCAGGCATCCATCCACAGATGTGTATATGGAAAGAAGCAAAATGATATTACAAAACATCACAAATGTGGCATGATTTGAAAAAGGCCTGGGGAAATCTATTCCATCTGAAAAAGGGCAAACTAAAGAACAGAAAATCAGGCCTTAACTACAGGGCTTAAGTTGATTTTTGTTGAACTGGTAGATCCCTAAAGAAGCAGGTTGGGCTTTTTGTTTGTTTTCCTAACACCTTCCCCCACACCTGCGCTAACATAATTTTTATTAATGCCCAGAAGCATCAGGGAGATGAGTTGTCCCTTTTTCTAAAATACACTTGTCTTTAAACAGTTTTTCTTAATGCCTTGAGGTATTTTTGCCTTGTGTGTTTCCAGGTATGCATCAGATTTTCCTTCTTCACACCTTCTAGTCCATTTTATCATTTCTCTTAAGTTCCTGTAAGCTATCTACTGTAAGTCATGTCAAGTCTTAGACTGGAAAAGGAGATACTGTTCAGAATCTGTAACCTGTTTAATTTTCCATCCTGTTTTGTTTATGTGTTTCCATAGCCTTTCCTTTTTTTCATAGTATTCCTGACACAGCTATTTGGTTAAGTCAAGCAAAATAGAACCAGTCACACACTACTGGATTCATTCTTATGCTGTTGTTCACAGGAAGGACCTAGGTACAGTTTGCCTAGTAAAGAGCATGAGGTGGTGAATAAGGACTTTGAAGCAGATTTGGAGCTGTAATGACTGGCTTCCTTCCCTGCTGCTGTCCCTTCCCCTTCCTTGCAAAGCATTTTCATTTGAAATACTAAGGTGTGGTCATCGGGCATATCTGTTCTCAACTTCCAGTAATTTTTTGCTCACTGCTGAGCTGCACCATAATTACATATGCAAATGTAGTGGGTTTTTTTCCCCTCCTACCTTGTACATGTGGGAGAGGAAGATAAGGTTGCAGAGTACCGTCGGGGATGTGCTGCTGTTGAGGAGGAGCATGCTGCAGATGGCTGCAGACGGAGACAAGTACTTGTCCTGCAGGACAAGGCTCAGCAGGGGATTTCAGAACTTCCATGTCTGAAAGGCGACAAGAAAACAGTAATCTTGCCAACTTTAGACTTTACACAGGAGCAGATTGTTGGATGGCTTGTTATAACAACCTATTTTGATACATTCTAGCTACTGAGTGCTGAAAGTGAATTTGCATTTCCAATAGGGATTTGTTTTGTAGACATATATGTATACATCTATATTGGTAGTTATATCCAATAATTTAATCTATTAGACTGGCTTGAATGCTCCCAGTAGCAACACAAGGTAAACTTCTGTTCATAACAGTGTTGTAATGACAGTAAAACCACAGGGACTAATTCTATGGAACAGACTATTCTGACAACTTCTGCTCTTCATGGTAAGGCTTACCTCGTACATTTTCCAGATTTGGAATTGACAGACATACTGAATTCCTGGAATACTAAACATGATTTTGAGCAAATATTGGAAGATAGAATTGGTTCTATAGTGCATTCAGAATGCTAGGAGACTTTCTGCGCAAAAGTAAAATAATAACTTAGAAATGAGAAGCAAAATTTAATTGGTAGTTGTGGCATAGGAAAAGGGAAATAGTTCCAGTGACACATCACGCAGTATAACGTGGCACAGTTCTCTGTATTTCACCACGTGATTAATCACGCCTGCATAGTTCATGTGGTAGTTACATGATGGAGACAGACACCTTGAAAAGATGAGCCCTGCTTTTACCTCAGCATGTGAGTGAATAAAACTAGTGGCAGACTTTGTTTCTGTGAACTGAGCCAGTTCACACAGGGAGAATTTTAGCTTTCCAACTGTAAAGGATACAAATAGACTTAGTTGAATAAAAATCATGACACACAACAGAGGTTTATGATCCTGACAGAAAATTCTGATGAGTTGTTCGATGCAAGCTGTTGTCTGTGGATTTGATGCTTCAAAAATTTTTTGGCAGTACTGCTTGTGACAGTACTAAGATGCTTTTCTTCAGAAATGAAATAAAGTAAGATGGTTAAGAACTCCAGCAAATATGGGCATTTTCTTTTAGTATGAAGCTGCAAGCCTTCTCCATTTATTTGTGCCGAGTGCCTGGAAAAAAGTAATTAAAAAGCTCCTTGTTGTGCACTACTATATGCGAATAATTTCACTGCATTTGCTTTTTGCATATGTAGAGTGTCACAATACTTTGGCATATAGAAAACATATACAACTTTTTAGAAAAGAGTTCTTTTCTGAGCCGGTAAGAAAATAGAAGTGCTGAAATCGAAAGCTTGTCAAATGTCTTGTTCTAATAGTTTACAGCTGCCTATATTTACCTCTTATTTCATCTTTCTAACTTTTGACAATATTCTTAAGCATTTTAAAGGTCTCGTATAGCAAATTCTCAGAACAAAAACATTTCAAGTTCCAAGGTGCTCGCTTACTGAGTGAAGTCTTCCAGATTTGTGCCTTAATGTATCTTAATAGGCATCCTAATTAAGCTTTTTATCCGTTAAATATTTCCCCAACCCGTCTACCTTTAAAGAATTCGTGTGTCTTCCTTCCACCACAATTTTAAGTAGGACTGTCAATCCAATGTGCATCTTGTTCATTCTTGGTCTACTGTCGAAGCACTTTGTAGCTGAAGTGTGTGTGCGCATGTGCAGCTGCATGTACTGTTTTCCTGCCTTTTCCTTTTGTCTGTCAAGCTTCTGGCTGATAGCAGATTAGCCATCTGAATGTGGGCAGCAAAGAGTAATGGGCTGTACAGGGTGCCTGGGGCTTCTTACCTACAATAAAATGACTCCATTATAAAGCAAAAAATGACAAGCTTGCCATGGAGGATGTCTGTACTGAGGAGATGGAGAGAGTAGCCTTTGGTTTATGATCATGTTAATGGGTGTAAAATAAACTTAATTTTTTTCAACTGTCAAAAGTATTCGTAGGTGCTTTACAGAGTAGTGCTGAAGGTTCTTCTAGCAGGAAAATACTGATGAGCTAAATGGGTGACGTACTACTTGCTATTCCTCATTGCTGTATATGTGTGGGGGAAGGAAGGGAGTAACAGCATGATGGCTCAGTTTCATTTTCATCATGCAGGTGTGTGTGGTTTTTTCCTTTCTTTTCAGTTTTTTTTTATCTCTAATGTTTTGCTTAGTTACAGGATTACATAATCTGCCCTGCAGAAGTGTGTTAGGTTTATTAAGTCTTTTGGAAGATGTGCTAATACAGATTTGAAGGAAATTGGGCCAGGAACATGGCTGAGACACAGGGAATCCAGATGTTGGAGGAGGACATGAAATACAAAGCTGTAGAGTGTTGGATCAAGTAGATGAATGAGGCTCTGTGCAGAAGCGCAGTAGCAGGAAAACTAGTGAGGAATCTTATCAAGTTTTTTTGACAGCTACACTCACCCACTGTAAGAATCTGGTGTTTAAAAAGCCCTCTCAATTGCCTACGGTTTACTGTGTCTGTAAGCAGTAGTGGCTGCTTGTGCACTTCTAACTTTCAGTTACATCTTTCAAGAAGATTTTGTTTGCTTTTATGGCATTCAAGCTCTACAAGGTGCTCTTGCCCGTAAAAAAAACCAGGTGCAGTATGCTAATTTATGCTAAATGGAAGATCTTCCTGGTTTGCATCTGCTCAGGAAATTAAGACAGCTTTTGATAGATATGAGCTTCCAAACTAACTGGCAAGTCAGAATAAAAACAATTTGGTATATGGAATATGGATGAATTGTTAAAACATGGAAAACCTGTCTTAACATGCTTAATTAAAAAAAACCCCAAACCTCTTAACTGACATTTGATTTAATTTGTCTTGCTTGTTGTAGTCTGTTCAATGTGTCACTGTGGCTACGACTGAAGTGGACTCTGGAAATCTACGCTATAGCAGCGAAATGTATGAATTGCAACTTTTAATAAATAAAATGGGAATATTGTTTGAACAGGTTTTATTTTTCTCATTCTGTTAGCTGCTGCCAGGTCTCCTTGGGACTGTTCTGGACATGGATACTATTTGTTGTAAAGAATCACGTCCCTCAAAGATCTCCTTTTACCTGCATGTTACACACAAAGTTTCCCCAGTCTCTTGGATTGATTCGCCTTAAGCGAAAACCCTTCCTAAAAATTTCTGCTCCCTTCTTCTCCTCCAATAAAGACTGCTGCCCATCACCTTCTCACCCCACCAAGAATAAGGAAACAGCTGAGATCGATTATACCACAGAGCTCCACAAATGCTGCTCCCTTGACAGCAGTATTAATTCTCTTTACATACACTTTTCTTTTGCAGTTCACAATTGTTTCTATGATCATATGAGCTTTTTATGGTGTTGAAGACTGTAGCTACTTAGCAAGGAAGCTGGTGATAAAACTAAAGCTTAGTTAACTATCTCTAACAGCGGGTAATCTGTAACTGGTGACAAATAAAATACATTCCAGACTAGTTTAAGGGAGATCTGTGGGGTTTTTCTCGTCTCCTCTTTCCTTGCCCCATGTGATTGCTGTGGTTTACAGTAGGAAGCCACTAGTTTCTGCAGTCACAGATGGAAAGGGAGCTGTATTCACTGCTAAGTGGTGTAAAGACATCTGAGTAAGAATAAGAAAGTGAACTCTCTTAGGAGAGAAGGCGTTAGCTACATATTTTACAAATCTTTCAACATCTGTGACTTAATTGGCACTCCTGAAAGCAGTATGTTGCACATTAATGCAGCTAAGGAAACTTGCATTTATGAATATGAATTTAAAAAATCTAGACCTGTTCTTGTCTTTTATAGGATTTTCATAGTTGCACATCAGACTGAGAAAAGTATTGCCTTGGACTGACCTGGCTGTCATGGCTACAGTATTGTGCCAGAGCTGGTTTTTAGGATAGATACGGAAAATTGCAGAACAGCAGAGCGGCAGAACAGTTGAAAGATCATCTTCACTTAACCAGAAGGAAATGTGGGAAATATGGGTTTCATTATCTTAAAAGTATTTAGGTAATACAAAAAAAAATTCTTTTGGTGGACAGTTTTACTTGCTGCTTTGTTTTTTAGGTTGGAATGGTGGCATAGCTTGTTCAAACACCATATATGAGGAAAGTTTGCAGATGTAAAAGGATCTGTGCTAATATATTCCAAACATCCATAAAAGAAGTCTTGTGATGGGGTATATACCATTGAGGGGTGGGGTGGGGTGTGTGGAACCCAGTGTTCTTGTTTCCTAGAGTTGAATAATTGTTCTTCATTAGTGGCAAGTGATATGGTATATCAGTCTGTCTGACCAAGCTGTACACCATTTCCAAATGTCCCTTTCAGGCAAATTCACTGAAATCAGGAATTTTTGAGAACTTTCTGGGTCCTGCTAGTACCTGTTAGCTTAGAAGTAAATATTTGGTTAACTAGTATGGTTGAAGTTCTCTATTTAAAAATACACTAGTAAAACGTAGTCCTAGTACTAATAAACAGGATTAGTCTTCAATTATAACAGCCTTTGGGTTGATGCTTCAGATCTCTTTGTAATTTTTTGTTGGCAAATACTAGTACAGCAGGATTGGAATCCTGAGTTTAGGACGTGATAATTAAGAGCACCAGCTGCGGAGCTATGGAGTGCCTGAGGTGGCATGGAGGAGAAACTTGTAAATCCATATTTTTCAGGTTTAAAATGTAACCACTTCAGAATAGTTATTGCTAGATTTAACTCAAACTGCAACATATTTTAAAATTTTATGCAAGCAGGTTGTCTTTTGCTGATGGGAGTGAGGAGGAGGTGGGAAGAGCTTAGTGTCTCCTCTGTAAAGTATCTAATGTACAAGCTATGAATTTACAGAAGGCCTTGTGCAAACAAAAGTGCAGTGCTTGTCACAAAATGAGATGCTTAGAAAATACAGGCCTAGAAGGTGCCTTCTTGTATCCTCCACCTTGTATCTTCCCCCCAGTTTTCCTGTTGGGAACCCTAGTGGCCAACCCTTACCTTAAGCCTTGATAAACACAGTGCTATTAAGACGTGGAAGGAAGCTCATGGGTTTACAGTGATTTGCTCTTGCTTCAGCCCAGAATCATGTAGTTTACCTGTCTTTTAATTGTCTGCTGTTTTTCTTAGGTAGAACAGATTTGTTTCTGCAGTAGACAAATTAGGGTATATGAGATATTGTTTGTTGCCATCTTTTCTATGTGTTTTAGGCCCTGTGTGAATGCTGGTGACTCTGACGCATACAAAGGAGAGTCTTTTAGGTGTGCTGTATAGACAGATGTTACAAGGCCTCATGTTTTTTTCCTTATTCTGGAACTGAATAGTTCTTAAAAGAAGTTAAATGAGTCACTGCAATGTTGTTTTCACTCCTGGATGAAGTAGTGAATCCTGTCTTGCTTATCGTATCTGGCTGTCCACGAACTTCAAGATTTTAAGACATGCAGAGCTACAGTGTATTTTCACCTCCATTCTTCCTCCTCTTCCAAGCAAGACGGTTTTAGAGATGGGAAAAATTGCTACCAAAAAAAGCCAAATCTATGGTTTTCAGCTTAAATAAGGTTTATGATTATCTCTGCTGTAATAATAGGTGGTTTAGGTTTCTTGGAGCAAATCATGCAGTTCTGGAAAACCTATATGGTTATTACAGAGTACTTCAGTGGACACTCTGATACAGTTGGGAACTCTTTAATTTGGGTAACTTGCAGAGACTGAAATGTAATCCTCAGCTGATCAGCCTGTAGCATATGAGAACAAGGAGTGTCAAGTTCTGTTTTGGAGGAAGCACATATTCAAAATCATTCAGGTTCATTCACATGGCTTGCACTTAGATTTCCTTTTGATGTTGACTTGTAAGGGTGTTCTGGAAAACCATACATCCAAAAGCATGTTGATATTGCTGCCTTGGGTGTTATTGATGATACTAATCAATACCTATGATTCTATTTCTTTTTTTTTTTCTTTTTTTTTTTAATTTTTGTTAACTGAATCTTATTTCTCTGTACCTCACAGATTCCCAAACTGTCTGGTAGCCATCACAGCTGTCTACAAAACTCAGAATATTCTAAAACTAGTAAGCAACTGCATCAACATGACAAATCTGTTTGCTTACACAGCATGATAGAAAAGGAGAGATTTCTGTACCATCTTGAACACAACTTGCCAGGCATTAGGAAAGCAATGTGCTTTGTTCACAGCGGGGGACAGAAGGGATTTGGAGAGAATTGAGGCCTGCATTGCCTTGTGATGCTTGTGTTGTCATCCTCACGTGAGAAAGAATAAGGGTTTTTTAGTCATCTCTCCTGTCTCAAACGCCGTAGAAGTGTATCCTTATTTTTGTTGTTTTTCTCCATTTCTGCAAGTGGGACACTCATGGAAAGCCTACGTGTGGGTTTCCATTTAGGCCTGAGAGCTCTGGAACAAAATATTCAGTCTTTGAAATCATGTCAATCTTCTACTTAAAATGGATTCTTAGTTATTCATGTGGGAAAGGTGCAGATGAAGAAGTCATACTGAGCATCTGCACGATTCAGGGGTCCTATTTCCTTAGCCAAAAAGAACAAGCGTATTTTGTGCTTCCTTGAGAGGTGTTTTTTTTTTTTTCCCATTTGTCAAAAGAATAAAGACTGTCTCCTGCCCAAAGGTTATTTAAATTGATGCCCGAGTGTTTGAGATGAGAGCATGTAATGCGACTAATTCCTGTCAGTTAATGGTGTGTGTCCCACAAAACACGGCCCTCTTGCTGCTGCGTTGAGAAGCAGTCAGTGGAGGGGTCCCGTGTCTGCTGTTACCAAATCGTGTGCCTTTGGTGGAAACTGTAAGGAATAGAGGCTGCTTTTTGGCAGATGCACTCCCAGTGCTTTGGCGTAGGAACTAGAGGTGGTAGTAGTAGGAGATGTTGGTGCCTTATCCTTCAGCTTTGGGGAAGTCTGGGTTGCTGACAAAGTGACAGAAACATGTCTGATTGCCAGCTATGGTGAGCCAGCATCCTTATGTGAAACCATCTCCTGTAATAAAAGTGAGGTTTGAGATTTTCTCTAGTTAAGATGTCTACTGCTGGCAAAGTGTTACATGTAAGATGTAAAGACATAGAGTTGTTCCTAGGAAAACACTGCCTCAGAAATGCTGCTTTTTAGGGTGTAGACCTCTTCATCGGCAGTAAAAACAAATAACAACTTGCTTGCTGAACTGTGACCTGTTTTGGAGTGACAGTCTTGCAGCTTGCTGAATCGACAGCTGGGCTTGCCACTGTGCTGCCCGGAGCTGAGAGCGAGCTTCACAAAGGCTTTGGAAGAATACATTTGTTTTCGTTCACTGTTGTTATTTCTCAGCAGGTTTTCAGTTGCTGCTCCCCCACTTTTAGTAGCCCTGAAGCTTCCCAGCCTGCTACTGTTTCAAGTTAGTTTCTTGTACGCCTTCTTTAAATATCCTTAATGGCAGCTGGAAGACTCAAATAACACTTGAGAAACTAAGAAAATCAATGATAAGTTATTTGATAAAGCTTTTTGAGCTCTTTGGTTTAGCTAAGTGATTTAAATGTGACTTTTTTTCTGGTTTGAATCAACTAATTAACCTCCAGTTAGGTAGAAAAACCTGTGAGTTTGGTTTTTTATGTAAAGAGCATATAAATGGTTTGGTCAGACCTTTCTAATAATAATTAAATATTCTGCAGATGAGTTACGTGAGTTGACATGAATCTGGCTAAAAAGGAAAATTACCCATCTTTTCTAGATGAGATAGTGCCAGTTGTGAGGATTAAATGCTGGTGCAAAACTTACATTATCTCTGAGCTAAATTTTGCTAAACATGCTATGACATATATTTGGCTGGCATAAACTGAATGTCAGTGTTTGTGGCAATGGGGGTTTAAACTAGTTCATTTCAAATCCTAGCAAGCAGCAGCTGAAAAACTGCTGAATGACCTTTGACATAGGGACCCATGAATGCCCCGAGTATGATTTCACTTTCACCACGTTCTTTGTGAATCTGAATGCTTGTCAAATCAGATGTGTGTTTAGACCTTTTCACTGACTATGCTTGGAGGGAAAGAACAAAGCCTGGGGTCAACTTGGCATAATCCCTGCGTTTATCTTTATTCTATTATAGCAGCTTGTGGGGGATGGAGTTACTATTCTCTATGAGGTGAAAGTGCAAGTAGAGTGTAGGTAGGCTATCCGTCTTTTCTTCCAGACTTTCCCAACAGCCTAACTGGTCTCCCATGATTTACTTGTGTTCATGTATGGCTGACTAGGCAGATTGCTAGTTGATTCATGTGCTTTGCTAGTTTTTCTACCCATCACTATTTTGTAGCTGCTGCACCTACCCACTGGTGTAAACAAACACATATAGCTTGTCCTGGGTAGCACATGCAGGAATGGGTCTGTGCTACATAGTGCTTTTCCCAGTGGACATGGGAGAGGAGGTAGCATGGGTTTTCACATTACAACTACTTTTGCTTCAGTACAAATAATTTTTTTTATTTTAAGAGATAAATAGCTTCATATGGTACATATGTATTTTTTGCTTTTGCAGGCTATTAGTCACACTCAAATAAGGAGTGACTAAGTCTGTTATTACTCATTCAAATTGGGAAAGCCTTTGTCTCTAAGGGAAGAACCGTAGAGTTCTACGAAATGATTGTTATAGACTTTTTGCAGTATTTTTAGATTTTACTCCTCTGGTAGAATCACTTCACAATGCAGGATTGTTTCTGTGTGGAGCTGGAGTGGTCTGAATCTGTAAACGAGCTATTGTGCAGTAAAGTACAAGTGGGTGGAGGAACTATATGACAAAAGGCCTAGTTACCTTTACAGTTTGTTCGCTGTACCTCATACACTTTGTTTCAGAAGAAAAGCACTATTCAAAGACTGGAGGATAAGGAGGGAGCCTTTCACATGAGGCTTATGGGAAATTTCTCTCTGACTTGTGGGTTTTCAGCTTGTGTAGATTTACCCTGCACCTTCTGAGGCTTTCCCTGAAACAACTTAATGTGTGTCTGAACCCTGTGCACCTCATGGGGTGAGTGCTTCCCAGTCTGATGCTTTGGCCAGTGTTTTCCACCCTAACACTTGCACTTGTTTGGGTTAGGGTGTTTTTCTCTTGACTTTTTAATTAACTTCTGAAAAATTTATTTTTAAGGCAAGAGTGTGTTCTCTTGTTTTTTAAAGGCTTCCAAACTGGGAAATAACTCACTCTCATTAACTTCAGAGATTTAAAGACCATTAAACATCAAGGAGATCTGTCTTTTTATATATATGTATAATTAACCTATTAAGAGTAATTGTGAAATCATGAGTGTACTTCTTTAGTTTTTAAACTAAACTTTGAAGCTCGGTGTCTTCAGCAGTTCCCTTCAACTTCTTCCATATATTTCATTGATTACCTTCTCTGTTCATAGCTTAGAGGATAAGTTCTTAAAAACCTGTTCATTCTGCTTAAAAACAAATATGCTTCACTCAGTACCCAATTCTCAAATTTAAAACATTTTTGCACAAAGAATGGCACTTGAGCTGGATGTTTTGGGGCTTTGGATTTTTTTTTAAAGGAGAGTTGTGTTATTTCAGTCTGTCTTGGAAGAGAGGAGAACGAGGGCTCTGGGGACAGCAGGGCTCTGCTTCTCTTGCCTGACCCAGGCAAACAGGGATGGCTGAAGACAAGCAGCTGCCTCATGCTCTCACTGGACATGAATACCCAGAGCCAGCTCCTGCTTTCCTCTCAGAAGCAATGGAAGGAGTACTCAGCCACACAGGTCACAGCCCTGCACACAAGCTGGAACTAAAAGGCTTCAGCCCATCAGAGTCATTTATAAAAGTAGTGGAGGCCTGGACCTATACCTGTGTTAGCTGTCTTGGGCTATGGAGGCAGTAGCCACTGGCAGGAGGGCAGAAGAGGTATTTCATCATCTCTTACTGCTTTAGGGAATATGTTTAGTGCCTTTGTTTGACACTACCCATGTAATTTTGCTCAGAAACTCAGGCTGAGCAACATGGTGTGCTGTTTTGCTTGGACCCTGCTCTGAGTCTGTACCCTCTCCCTTCCTATCACAACCTGACCTGATTTGGATGTTGCACTTACATATCTGAGTGTCACTAGCCTGCATTTAAGAGCTGACAAATCTGCCTGTAGTGTTCTTTGTGGCATGCTTAGTTCAATTGTGTAATATTAATGACAGCAAGAACTTGCATCTTAAAACTCCCTTGCTCTTGCAGGCTGTAAACTAGTAAGTTATGTCTAGAATATGTCATAAAATATGTCACAGTGCTTACTGTTTCTCTGTATAGCAAAGCTCTGAACAGTTCCACTATAGATGAGTGAAACTGATACGTGTTTTTCAGAGCTGTTTATGAGCTCTCATCTACTAATCTTGGGTACTTGTAAATAATACCAGAAAATTCTTTGCTTGTATTAATCAGAATGAAAAGGCAACAGTCAAATGTTCACTTTTGCAGTTTCAAGTTTTTTAATTGGTAAATCAAACCTTCTGTTCTTAAAATGCTACTTGTACTGTTATGTAATGACAGCTTTTCTTTTATTTCTGCCTCCCTCCTCTTCTGTCAGGCTATGAAGCTACATGCCGTGTAAGAGTTTCTATTTTCTTTATGTTCTCCATTTCAAAACTCTTTCAAACTTGAAATACTAAGGGAGGTTTTCTAGTAACTAATGCTCCCACAGCTTCTCTATTGGTTTCCAAGCCTGGTATGTTCTGTTGGGGTTCTTTTGGTTTCTAGTGGTGTGAGGGTGGGATTTGGAGAGCATCTCTACCAGCTGTGAAGTGAAAAGGCTGAACCAGAGAAGCAATGCCGGAGGAGACAAACCTGCTGTTTTGTACCTAGCTGCGAAGCTGATCTGATTTCACAGCTGCTCTCAAATGCAGTCTAGTTCAAGGAGACAGCTATATACTTCAGTAACACCAACAGCTGACAATTCAGGATTGTAAACTTGTTGGATTTTACATTTCTCTTACTGTCCCAAGCACAAGTGCCTGGCGGAATAAATGAACTCTAATGTGCCTTAAAGGCTGTCTAATTTTGAATATTTTAGACCATAGAGGCACAGACAGAAGTGTATTCAAAGCCACTGTTCCTGGCAGAATAGCTGACCAGAAGCCTGCCATGTAGGGGTCCTTCAGCTCATCTGCCCCTGAAACTTGCCATGCTGCAGAGTCTTCTTGTTAATTTGGAAAGTCTTCCTTCTGAGGCCTGGAGCCCAGTGGCATAAAGCATTCCTTCAAACTGGACTGAAATCTGTGTTCTAGCTCCCTGCTTTAATTTTGAGCTCTTAAACAATCTGTGTTTGAACATGTGAATGGCCTTATCTCAGAATGGAAACTGGTGGGTTTGTCCCCAGGTTTCTTTCTGTCTGGGGACAGAGAGTTGAGCCCTCTCAAATGTCTGGCTACTGACAGCCCCAAGGTTTCTGTTTTTGCATTGAGCTTTAGCTAACTACTGTCATTTCCTTATGTTGTAGAATGCCTCGTTCCAAAAGGAAAATTAAAAGTCACCTCACCTGTTCATTTAAAAACTACTCTGATCCTATTTAAGTAGCAGCTACTAAAGACTGAAACAAGCCAACAGCTCTACACTGCTAGTATTGTGGAATTGTTTTCCAGGATTTTTTTTTGTTGGTTGGTATGATTTATTTCTTGAAGCCAGTCCTGTCCTAGTCGCTAAGAGAGGATACAGGGCAATCCAAATAATTATGAATTTAGGTCCTCGGGCAAAATAACAGAGAGGCTGCCACTTGGGATTACTTGACAAAGTATTAGATGAAGGAAATAATATTTTATCAAGTAAAGGTTTAGGGAAAGCGTTAGGTCTGGTGATCATGTTGAAAAAGTAAAGGTGAGGAATGAACAGCTTTTGTCAAACTTCAAGATGGCAGAATAACGCAGGATCACTGACATGTTATTTACAGCAATATTTTGTTCAAGTCTTCCTGCAACTGCCGCTTGAATCTATGCTTTTATATTTTGATTCTTGTCTGAAAATCAGTCCTGGTCAAGGTGGCAGGCAAGCCCAAAGGAGAAAAAGAATTAATGAATTGTAGATAGAGGTGTCACTCACACTCTACCCTGGAGAATCCAAGAAAGCCAGGTATAGATGAACACCCCAGTAGGCCAACTGTTGGCATCTCAAGGGTTAAGAATGTAGCCTGTGCTTTAGCTGCTTTCACTCTTCTGTCCTTTCTTCTGACTGTGATACTGAGAGAGAGAGAGAGGGATGTTAGCCTGCATAATTGTCAAACAAGTGGTCCCAGTGTTATTCTATGGGCAACCAATTGATGCAATCTGTGGCTCTGTCAACAAGTGGATCTGTTATCTCACAATTGGGACAGATTAAGAACAAGTGGTCAATTTACAGCAATTCAGGGAAGTGGTGCTTTGTTGTCTTATTGCAGTTTCTGAGCATGCCCTAACTCAAATTCCAGCTTCTGTGTTGTAGGAATTTTTTGGTCTGGGTTTTTTTGTTTGTTTGGGTTTTTGTTTTGTTTAGAATACATTATTTTCTTTCACTCGACCTTTATTTATTTAATTTTCTAGTTTGTAATGTCCAGTGTTACATATGTCCATGTGGCAACTGGGGAAAATGTGACACAACTATGATAAAAAGATAAATCCATGTCAGCCCTTCCCTACTCACACAGTTCATGAATGAGGGATGTTTTCCCTGAGCAGTTGTGTGCTGGAAGTCATTCAGATGCGTTGCTATTTTTGAAGACAACTTTTTTAGGGCAGAATCTCTCCCTCCTTATGTATATCAAAAGTATTTCCTTTTCATGCAGACTGAAACTTGCATTGAACGTAGTTCAGGAATTCAGCTTGTTCTGTTAGCAGGCTTTCTCATTGACTTGTATTTTCCCCTAAGTCCTTTCTCAGAAAAGGTTTTTTTAAAGGACTGTTGTCGCAGCAGTTGCTTACAGCATGTGTACGTTTGGTCTATCAGCATGCCTATGTACTTTGGCCGTATAAATTGTAGGGTTGGCTCACAGTCTTGGGCACCTAAATTTAGATGCCAGGGTGTGAGCTCATTGCCTGTGCTCCCATTATAGTCTGCAGAGACCTAGTCGGTGGACCTGAAGAAGTGTTCAGCTGACTGAACATAGGTATCTGCTTTAGGATGAGCAGAATATACCATTGATTATAGTGGGAACTTAAGGAGCTAGTTGATGCAAAAATGCCTGAATCTAGGTTTTACTATGACATCGTGAGCTGTGTCTCATCTTAAGGCTGTTTTTACCTCTCCCAGTTGAAAAACTGTTTTATGCTCTTCTGCTGTTAAAACCCCCTTAGTGAGTTCTCTCCTATATTACTTTCTTTTGAAAATAATAATAGTGGTTGAAATTCCTGAGTGCTAAAAGCTACATCTTGAAGATGGTACCTGTCTAGAGCTTTCTCTAACAATTTAATCTTCAATTCTCTGGGACTCATAGACTGGTGTCTTAGTTCAGCTGGGAAACATGCTACCTGCCATCCCCCTGCCCCATGTACCTCCCTTCAGAACGTCTTGGTATTGAGCTGTAGCTCAACCCATCTGACTCAAGTCAGGTTTCTTGTGTCTCCTGCTGGGAAAGGAATGAGCTTCTTGCAATTCGCGTGCTACGTCCAAGTGTTGTGACGAAACAGCAGTGAAGATGTGCTGTTTTCTCTTGCTCAGTTGCATGTGCTATCATAGATGGTCACAACTAGCTTTTAACTTAAAATGTTAATTTCTGTTGATTACTTAAATAGTGCTTTTGTACTGAAATGATGATCATAAATGAGACTGAGGCATTGGAGTGGGGAGGTTTAATAATGCGAAAAGCTGCTTTTAAGCTTTGAATTGAGATGAGTCTATGAAGGACTATTTTTTTTTTTTTTTAATAGCAGTGAAATTTTCAGGGCCTTGAGTTCAATGTGATTAGAGTAATTTTTAGTTGTTTCAGATCAAGGAAGAATCAATTGTGTAGCTGAGCAGCTTAGAAACAAAAATGTCTTTTCTTACTCCCTTCTTCTTCTTCCTGTTATAGTAGTAGTTGCTTTCTAAAGGTTTCTTCGTAGCCAGAGTGCACCTCTCTGGATATGCAGACAGCTTGGATTTTGCAATGTCCTCAGTGTTCAGAGTGCTCGCTAACCACAGGATGCACTCAGTACTTACAGAGTGAAGTGGCTGGGGGTGGGGGGCAGCACAGACGTAAACTGAAGAATGGTGTTTAAACAAATAGATACTTTTAGTTAAATTTCGCACCCTGTATAAAGTTATAGCTGAAATTATTCAATCTTTTAGTGTTCATGCTGTACAGTGTTGTTTTACAGTCCTTTTGACTTCATTTATGGAAATGAATAGATTTCTGTTAGAACAGGAGTAGGTTTGCACCGTTGTAATAAACTAGGGGACTGGTGGAAGGCATCCTCTAGGAATTCAGCCCGTAACTGTCTCTTCTAAAATCTCAGATTCTGAGGTAAGGTGATGGGATTGTTTGAACCATCCCTACAGGTGTAGATTTCTAAGGAGGAGATTGAGAGGATGGTGCCACTGTCTCAAACTTCATGCTGATTTTTTTCTTCAGTGTCTTGTTCTGCAGGTATAAAAACAGGCAGCCTGACAAGTATCTTTTCTTCCTTTTCTTCTCTCTCATAACTGTATCAGTGTAGTATCTGTCTGCTTTGAAACATCAGTTTGTATCTGGGGTTTATTTGTGTCATGGCTTTTACTTGAGAGTTAAAAATTCCCATTAAAAATTGCAGAGGAGATAAGTCTGTATGCAAAACTGTATTAGAAGTTTTACATTAATTTTTCCAAATTCCCACTGAAAAGAACTAATTTAATTTCATCGACTAAGCAGTATGTTAATCTATTTCTGTAGAAATCAAAATCTCTTGAAGTTATACAAGAAGCTCTATTAAAAGTCACCACATTCCTTCAACGATCTAGAAATGTGATATTTGAGTGAAAATGTTCTATGCAGTGTTTTCTTCTGATCCTTTCATGTTAGTGTAAATTTTAAGAAGTCTTTAGGAAATGCTTTTTAAAAAAAAAAAACCCAACATAGTTTTAGCTGTTCTGAATATCTTTTTGAAGAATTCAAATCCATGTGTTTGATAGTGAAACTTATGAAAAGTAATATGAAGGAAACTGGTGATCTGAAAATAATTTGTCCTGTATGTGGCAGTAAGTGAGATTATCTACTCAGAAGGAGTGTTCACTTGCTAACTTTTTCATATTGACCTTTTGGGGATTTCAGTCTTGAATAGCTTCAGCTAGAATGTAATTACAGAAAACCCTAGGAAGTCTTTTGGACTGTAGTTGCTCACTGCTGCTAATGTGTGCTTACCTTAGAAAGGATGGTCCTGAAAGACACTGAGGTTTGTGGTGGCAGCTGATTGTGAGCTTCCAGGACTCTGAAATGGCTCCTTGTTGGCAGGAGAATTGCAGTTGTATATGTCACTAGTGAAGACCAGAGCTAGAATATCATGCCCACTTCTTGTACCAGCTCTCCAGAATTGTTGCCAGCCTGATATACAGGAAAGATTGTGTCTGCGTTTGTATTAAAACACAAACCAAACTGACAAACAAATGTAAAAAATCCCAACCAAAACCACCACCACCACAACCAAAAAAAAACCCCCCAAAACCAAACCACTGAATTTATATTAAAATATCAGCAAAACTGTTAGTGCTGAGAATAAAGCAGCATACTTTGAGTTTACCTGGAGGAAGAGCAAGAAATGTTGTGGTAAGTCTCACAGCTCAGAGGAAGATGTGAAAGTTGAAGTTGGGTAGTTTTAGCAGGTAAAGGTAGATGTCTGTTGCTTCTCAGTAGTTACTTCTAGCATAGCTTCTGCTTCTACTTGCCAGATCTTAAAGACAGTTGAATTTGGGGAATTTACCAAACATTAGTTTATGATGACCATAAAGGAATTTCTTAAATGGGCTTAATAAGCCTTTTTAAATAGTAGTTTCTGGGTTAACCAGAAATCGTGGACTTCTTGAGTTGGTGGCTGAAACTTGTGTTCCGTGCTACTCAAGGTGGCAGACTAGATCATCATGTTGGTATCTGTTTTTAACTCAGGGATGGGGGGGACACGCAATTCTTTGCATGTTTGGAAATGAATTACAGTCTAGATATAAGGTTTCAGTATTTGTCTTCTGAGAAATGTTCCCAAATTACCAGTTGCTTAAGAAAAGTTGAGAAAAAATTACTCAGATGCAGTTTGATTAAGATTACATGCATGCAACGCATCTCTAAGTTTGGAGAATATATGCAGCCTTTTTCACAAATATTCTTTTATGTGATAATTTGACTGTATGTCTTCTACACGTTGTTTAAAATGGATATGCCTGCATCCCTCTTGCATGGGAAAAGTACATTGCAGTGGAATACTTGGTGGGCAGCATTGGTATCTGTGAGAGCTTTCCACAGATAGTGGAGCTCTTAGGGGTTATTTGCCCCAACAGGTAAATTGGGAAGTTAATTAATAGCTGATTCTTACATGACCTCCACTACTGAGTTCTGTGTGTAAATCTAAACAGTTGAAGAAGGTTGTTCATGGGGTTACAACACAAGAACAGCAAGTAAAACTTACTCTCAGGTAGAACTGTAGATTATTTGCATTACTTTTATGTTCAAATATCAGACTTCTGAGTTTTTGAATAGTGAATAATAACCTGGCCATACTTTGTCTGGGGGCTGGGTGATGCTAGGTTCTCTTTCTTGGTCACATGTGCAGCAGCTGCCCACAGAAAGCTGGAAATGCTCTTGATGTACACATGACAACCAAATTTCTTTCAACTGGATTGTTGTGTTGGGAAGAAACATAGTTACACTGTACAATGTATTGGCTGCTGTTGGCTTCTAAAAACTCAGCAAGGGGTGAGTGTGTACTGTTAACATCCTTTTGTTACAAGATTTATTTTATTGTTTACCTCTCAAGATGTTTGAGCATTGTTTTAAAGTCAGCTTTAAACAGGAGATGCTGTTGACTGGGGTGGAAGGGAAAAACACACATTGCTGATGCTGTCGATGATCCTTTCTGCTGTTTATTGAATGGAATAACGGACAAAGATGACTGTTTTGATCCTTGCTCATGTTCTGATGCACCTTAAATCTCTGACGTTACCACTGGAAAGGCTGTAACTGCATTTTTTATGGCACAGTGCTTATCTAGTACTTTTGATTTGTCTTCCAGAAGGGAGGAAAAGTAGTTGTGGTGTTTCAAATGGATCAGTAAGGAGAACGGAACTATGCTGGTCATCAGCATCGCTGCAACTCTAGTTGCCTGCTATTTTGCAGAGTGATGATGATGATGTGAAACAGTCATCTTTTTTCCCATTCTGCTCTTGCTAGTGCAGTTGAAAGCCACTATGGTTGTAACCTACCTACAGTGCTGCAGATCCAGTGTTTGCTTTTTCTCTGAGGTGGTTTTCTGCTGAATGTGTGTGCTCTTTGGTTATCTACCCCGTGCTTCAGCATATCTAAGGTGCCTGGCCTTCTGGAAACACAGCCCAGCATGACCCTTAACTGCACAGCTGGCAAATGGACTGGTGTTGGCCAGGATCAGCTTTGAAATGCTGGCAGCCCCTGGAGCCTGTCTGCTTTCTGTATGGTGCAGGAGTTGTCTGGAGGACTCTGCTTGGTAAACTCTAGGAGATTGCACCCCATGGATCAACCAGCATCTGCTTTACTGGATAGGAACAAGAAGTATTTCACAACTTTACTTAATAGCATCCTCCTGTAAATGAAACAATGGAGGATTTTTGGGTGGAAGAGTCACCTGGGGAGGAATATCCATATGCAGTGCAATTCTGTTCAATGTAGAATGTAGCTCTTTGCAGAAGTCAGAGAAGAGTTACAATGTCAATCAACCTCTACAAATTACTTTGCTGCAAGCAACACTGTTACTATGATTCAGAAAATCTGGTTCTTTCCTAAACTCTTGAACAACAGATTTACTTAGTCTAGTCTAGTGCAAGCAACATGCATCATAGACTTTCCACGACTGCCTCTTGCTCAAGGTAGAATCTCTACAGGAAGTGTATGCTACTTTAATTTTTAATTTTTTTTTTTGTTTTGGAAAAGTGGTGTTCTCAGCTAAAAAATTATTCTTTCAACAGTATAAACCAAAAATATCTTCAGATTCTGGGTATTGTAGGGATTTAAATGTATTTGTTCTGTTCCCAGTGTAAGGACATAGATGGCAGGAAATTGTTTTGGGTTTTGTAAGCTGGTTAGAGTTATTTCTTCTTTTGAAGTATGTGATTGTTCTGGTGTATTCTTGTTGCAGTAGTGTGTAACAGTAGTTGAACTGAATCAAGGCCAACAGTCTCTGTTGGTATAACTACAGCACTGAGATATTGATCACATGCAGGTACAAAAATCCATGATCTATGCTAGAAGAACTCATCTCAAGTTTAGACAGGCTGCATCCGTTTCATCCCAAACATTCTTCTGAGTCAACTTACTAGTTCCTTGTGTCTTTGTCTTTTTTTTCTTCTAGTTTTTGCATTCCTGCTATGCTTTTTCACAGATTTTTTTTGTTTATATTGCGAAAATAATAAAAGATGGATGCTTTTTGGGTTTTGGGCCCAAGTGGACCTTTCTGCTTCTGGACCCGTGTGAGGTTTTTTCCCTTTGTTTCCCCTTGTCCCTGCCCTTTTCCCCTCCCTCCCACTGCTGCCCCTCACCCTCCCCCTGCCACACACACACTCTCTCTGGCCCCCAGCCTAACTGGAGTGTTTAGGTTTATCTCTGGCAGTGCTCTGAACCTAATTTCTGGTGAAGTAGGAACAAAGCTTCTGCTAACCGTGCAAGTGTAAACGATATGTTTAAATTGCTAGATGTGATGACTATAACAATTACACAAACATGAAACTCAGCCTTGGATTTCCTTTAGGATGGCGTTCTGAAGTTACTTGTAATGTTTTTGGTAAGGTCAGTAATGACCTAGAACAGTCCTGTAATGATTGTGTAGAGTTGTGTATTATTTGTGTGTGAAGGACTAGGGACAGGGGCATCTGTATTAAGTAATTTTTTTTTTTTTGTAATGGGAATGTCTTTCAACGAGTTGAGTACCATCTCATTAGTTTGGACACGTCAGAAGGATGTTTCTTTTAACATATAAAGCAAACCTGTTGCTTACAGCTTCAACATTTCAGTAGTTTTTTTGCTGCCAAGTAACAGCAGCAAGTTCCTGCCACCGTGCCATCAAGATAAAAGTTTAAATAACAGTCTTGGTAACTGAAAGGCATCTCTTGCCCTGTGACTGAATTAACTGCTAACAACGTTCTCATACTTCTCAGTGATTTCCTTTGAGGTATATCAACCAACATTTTGTAAAGGAAGACTCCTGCTATGATGTCTGTTTGGAATCTGGACAGCTGATCACCATTTTCCAGTGGTTGTTTTGAACTACCAAAGCAGCAGTTATATGGTAATGGACCATTTCAAACCTGTGTGGTTTGCACTTACTTTAGTAGAGCTGCTTAGTCAAGTGAAGCAGCTGTAAATGAGTCCAGCAGTTTCTTAGGTAGGTTCCAAGAGTTCCCTGAGAAGTAACTTCTGAAAGGGACCCAGAAGGAATTTCTTGTAAATGCTTAGCAATGTTTTTGATACCATGAACTGTAACAGATTTTCAGTGTGGAAAGCAGGCAGTTGTCAGGCATGGTTTGGAAAGTTACAGATTGTTACGAGAAAAGAAAAAAAGAGACAAAAATTTTATTTGCATGAGACTTTCCTTTCCTAAAACAGTTAGCAGTATTATAGATCCAGCCCTCTGTGTCACCGACATGAGAAGCATGAAAGACATGCAATTTTTGTCCCAATGTGTAGGAGTTTGGGAAAAGTCCCATAAAGAATATAGATTTGAGCTCCAAAACCAAACAAAACCCAATGGCCTCTCCCTCCCCCCCAGTTTTAAATGTGGTTGGAATAGATGAAACAAACCACAAAGCAAACGAACGCAAAGATGTCTGACTGTTTTGCAGCTCATTTCAAGGTAAGATGTGTGGCATTTAGCTGGTTGTAGGAAGCTGTTCAGAGTCCATTATTTTGAGGTTTGAGAATCTAGGTTGTCACATTTAGAAATAAATTTCACTGGTATTAGTTTCACCGTTTCTGATTCCAGGTTCCACGTGCTGTTGTTACATTAATGAGTAGCACCACCAATAAAATATATTAGGTATGGCAGGAGACATTGTTAACAGCTTCCACTGTTCCCATGGAGATGAGATGTGAATGAAGAACTCAGCTTGTGTTTTGAAGATGAGAACATGACTTTGCTGCAGTACTTTCACCTATCCAAACCTGAAAGTTGTTACGTGGTTGAGTTAGCCGCTATTTGGGGATTGTAGTGCAGCTTGCTGGTGAATTCTGTTTAAAAAGGCCAGACTTCTTGAAATGTTGCAATGCTACTATGTTATTTAACTGCATAAGCATGTTGTGCTGCCTTCATCCCTTCCTTCCAGCCTAACCCTGGAGTGAGACAGGCAATATCAGTATTTGTCTTCTGTGATGCTGTGCCATGAGTAATCTCAGTAGAGAGGTCTACCGGAGTTCTAATTGCAATCCTGAGAAGTTGATCTGGTTATGTTTTGGCACTTCTGTGGTATTTATGTGGATGCTTGTTCAGCATATGCAAGAAGCACCAAAGGACTGTTTTTCAGACAATACAAATGTAGACGTGGGTGGCTTCCTAGATGTTTTCAGCTCTTCCTCCAACTTGTTCCACTTCAGTGAATGTTAGTGGACAGGGAGAGAGCGCACTGCAGGTAAGTGAAGGTATGTGTGCTTCAGCTGGGGAGCTCTTAGCTTCTTGAACTGTAAGAATGATACTTAGGAGTGCCCACTCAAGCCTGTGGTTGATTCTTCTGTTGTGCTCTAAATGCTTTTAATGGTATACTTAACAATTCAGACAACCTTTCTGCGCATAAATGTCTTCAGAAGCCAAGTTTTGTAATTTACTACTACTATTGAAGCTCATACCTTCCCATTAGAAAAGGGGTATGCAATTCCAAGAGTAGCGTGTATCCCAAGGCAAGAGTATTTTCTACAGATAACTGCTTGGTCTTGTGTCAGGAGAGGAACGTCTCTTTTGGGGCATCTGAGAACTAACTTACAGCAAGATCAGGAAGGTGGACACTGTGGCCTGTTTTCATTGTCCGAGTAGCACTATGTAGTCACTTAGAATCAGGACAGAGCTGGTAGAGTCAGTTGAAAATCCTGAATCTGTTGCTGCATCCTGATACATCTCATTGTACAGCAGTTCTATTTCCTTGTTCTCTGTGCCTCAAATAGGGGTGTTCTGAAGGTTTACAAAACAGAAGGGTTTATGCTGTTTCTCAGGCATTAGGCTGCCACTGTATTTGGACAAAACGCTTTGAAACACAGCCACCTGTTCAAAGTTGCTTTGTGAAACCAGTTATTTCATATTTCCCCAAGTGGATATTGAAGCAGATATCTACAGCACATTCTTACACTACATACTACCTATTGTTATGACTTCAGTCACCATTCCTGTAAGTCATCTATGAATGAGGAAATCCACCTTGTTAACGCCTCTAAATTTGATCATTCTCATGGTGTGGCAATTCCTGTGCGTTTCAAATTCTGAAACTTAATGGCCTTTTCCCTGGTTTGAAAGCATCCGCTATTTTTAGCCTTTTCTCAACCATAATTAAATGTACTAAGAAGTAATTTATTGTTTTTCTTTGAAGGTGTCTGGCCAAGATGTGGGGAAAGTTCTTATCCTGATACTGAAGCATGTCTTGTAAATTACCTGTTCATTGACTTATGTGAAACAGAATGATTCCCTTGGAAAAGCTTTTAGTGTGACCTCCTGTGATTGTCATACCTGCTCTGTGAATATAAACCTTTAATTTTGTTTGTTTTGAATAAGAAAAGAGATGTCTGCTGCTATATGCAATTGACTCACTTTAAAGGCCCCATTTAGAAGGGAAAGACTTTGGCTCAGTGAAAGGGTTTAATTGTGAAGTACAGAAAACTTTTATGTGATGAGGGAAATGAAGTTGATGTTCCAGCCTTCCGTCAATGCCTCATCCCAAAACACTGCTGCACTTCAGAGGAAGTAGGACACCAAAGGCGAGACAGCAGTGTACTGGAAACTCATCCTGATTGCATTGGTTTCAGAGGTGTTGGCCAGAGACATGGCAGCGTGCCTTGACTGATATAGCTATGGCAGTAAAAGTTCCCTGAGTCACTTAGGAGTTTATACTGACAAACTCTGGTTTTCCTGTAACACACTTTGAGATATTAAGATAAGCCAGTAAATGTTATTAGATCTGTCCTTTTCCTAAGCAGGCGGTGCAGGTCATGACTTGGCTGGTTGTATTGAACTAGCAGAGCCCTTCAATTACACATCCCATGCTGCAGAGTGGAATGCAATTCTTGAGGCCCGTGGAATGTGGGCTTCCTCACCCATGAATCTGAAGGATGGTGTAGCATGACCTCACTTCTGTGCTGGTGCATGGTGGCTCCAGTGGTTGTCAAACACAAGAGCTGAAGGCTTAACCTCTTGTGATTTTGGAGAGCCAGGCTTTTCTCCTCAAGCCTGATTAACTGTTAATTCCTTATCAATTTAACTTCTGCTGTGTCATGCCCTTTATTTTAATAGCTGTGACTCACTATATGGGCACCAGTGTGTTATGCTGAGTTCAAGTAATAGCCTTCCCTCGGTCATGGCCGTGCTTCGGCGTCGAGCTCTGGCTGTGAGCGGCATTGGGTTACTCACGAGAGGAAGGGCGTGGAGGAAATGTGATACAGCTTGACAAATGGCCTGTAACCCTTTTAGCCTGAACCTGCCAGAACATACACACATAGTCAAGGCCATATGCTGCTTAAAGATTATTTTATATATGAGAAGAGAAGAGCAGCTGGTAGACATAGCTAATACAGCAGAGTTCATGGAGTTGAGATGTCCCAGGCCTGAAGCTTCAGGCTTCTGGGAACCAGACTAGTTGCGGGAGAGACGACATGTCTTAAGGCTGTGCGTTAATTCAAGGGGGAAAAATCAGGTCTAAATTTTGGGGTTTTTTATAAAAGGAGCACAAAAAAACCAGGAAAAATTTTCAGAACTTGTACTTCAAGTACAAGTAGTTGGTGCAGTGCTTTTTTTGAGGAAATAGTAGTGACAAAAGCAGAATGAAAAGACATCCATTCAAACGTAGGGACTCATAACATGTTTGAAGATACACTGTAAAGCCTGAGTGTGAAAGAGCAACCCTGAGCAAGAACTAAAAGCTTTGGAATAAGATGTTTTCTACTTCTTGGACCAGCTTGGTTTCGTATTTTTCTCTTGTAAACCTCACAGTTTAATATTTGAGTACTGTCATTTTTTTTTTTACCTAGTAGTAAGCCAGTCTCAAGACAAGGAGATTCATGTTCTTAAGTCTCTTGTAAGGACCTCCTGTCTCTGTGGCGCATTGAAGAAATAATGCCAGGCATTATGACTACATAAAAACTCTAAAGTAAAGTGTTCATGTAACTGTCAATAAACACTGTCTTGAGAGGCTGTAGGCTTTGTTGAAGTCTCAGTGTTCCTTTGACAGCCTTATTTGCCATCATGCTAGTCAAAGAGGAACAAAGGAGGTGACTTAATTAGGGGGTGACCAGAAAAGCAGTGGAAGAAGGAGCCGTGTTCTCAAAAATACTTATTGTGTGCATTTTACAACCATTTCCCCTGCACTTACCTGGGCTGAAGATGTTTCTGTGGAGCAACTGGTTTTTTGTAAGTTCATTCCTTACTGTTCCCACTGGGCCTTCTCCTCAACTGCTTATCTTCTTCTGTCTCATACTGTGAGTGAAGAAGGAAAGTAGAAAAATTTCCCAGTGTTTGGAGTAGATTCAGCCAGGAATGTCCTTGGGTTGTCTTCCGGAGCAGGGAGATGTGCTGCAGTGAAAGGAGTGCACAGGGAAAGAGGCATGAAAGGAGCTATGGCAGACTCTGTCCTGTGGGATAACTCATGAGGTGCACTAGTTTCATCTTAATTTAATGTGAAATGTGGGGGAAGGTTGAGGATGGGGATTTTAAGCTCTGTATTACATAAAGGTATAAGATTCTGGAACTTAGCTTTGAGTGAAGGAAGCATTATGTAACTAAATAAAATATTAATATGAGATTTTTAGGAAGGAGACAAATTTAAGGTTTAACACTTGTCATAGTCAGCTATATTAAAGCCACTGGATTTGTAGGATTCAAAAATATAAGAACTGTCTATTATGTTCAAGGGAGTTTCTCCCTGTGTGCCTTCTGTACTCCCATCTCTTCATCTTCCATTTATTTGCTTCGCCTCTGTTGGGGGAGAGAGATGTTAGGTGACTTTTATGGATTTGAGATTGGCTTAATGCACACAGCTTGGCAGTAACTTTTTGTAATTGTTAACTGTTGATGATGGCTTTCTCCTTCTACTGAAAATGCATTTTGTGGTTGGGCAAGTTGTGGAAAAATTCACTTAAGTTTTCTAACAGTGATTTTTAATGCTCCATTTGCTGGAGGTGCAGCCAAAGTGGGGAAATCAGTTTGGCTGTGTGTTCCACGTTGGATATGTTTTGCTAACAAAGGTCAGTGCTTACATTTTCACTTCAGAAGTGCTTGGAACTTGTCTTTGCTAGACCTCTGGAAGAAGCAGTTTGTTAGGCTTCATTGCCTGTTGAATAGGATTTTAGTGAATGGTTAAATTACTTTGTATGTGAACTATGACTCTTTAATGACCTGTTTAAAACTAATTAACACACCATGCCTACTTGAAGCAACTTGTGAGTTTTGACTTTTAACAACAAAAAACCAAACTTGAGTAAGTGCTAAACTCCTTTGGTTTGACTTCAGTCCACTTAAAAAAACTTCCTCTGAATCAGAAGTATAAAACCAACACACTTTAGTTTTCTCTCTTATTGTATGCATGCTTTTTCTTTGAGCTACAACCAGTCACAGTAAAATACTTCGTTATATTTTACCATGGGAGGGATGGCAATAGCAGCACATGTGGAAGTTTGACCTTTAAAGGTCCCTTCCAGCCCAAACTGTTCCATGATTTTAAGTTTCAGGTCAGAAGTATGTACAATGCCTGACACACCACTTCTGCCAAAAAAAACCCCAAACCCCAAAAACACCCAATAAAAAAAAAGTCTCCAAGAACACACACCAAAAGAAAACCAAACCCAAAACAACCTTATCATTAAACAGAACCTAGAAAAGAGAGCATGAGCAGAAGTGTAAAGTGCTTTCAATCACGCTACTAGTTGAGGTAGCCTGTTCTTGTTCTTTAATTGTGAGATTTTCATCACATATGGTGGTAAAAAGAAATGTAATTTGTAGCAAGAAGTAAACAAATTATTACTACCAAACTTGAAATCACAGTTGGTAGCATTTAGTTTCGTTTGCTTTGGTGTTTTTGTTTGGATTTTTTTTTTCAACTTGTATGTAGTCTTTTTGTTTCTTAAATTGATCAGTTTTACAAGTCATGCATAACATTTCAGGAGCAGTATTAAAATATATACCTTCAATTTCTTCATCTAAAAATGTTGTTCTTTCCTTTTGGGCAATCCTTTGCTTAAAGAATGCCTGCAAATTATTTAGTATCAATGGCAAGGATGTCTTGTATCTTCTTTCCCCTGCCTCAGTGGCTGTTTAGAACATATAATTTAAAATAGAGCTGCTTCTGAGGCTTTCCCAAGCTATCAGTCTGTATGAAACATTGGAGAGTCAATTCTAATCACGAGCAGAGCGTGCAAGCCTATGCTGCCCTGTGTGTTGGAACATGCACATACTGCCAAGAAGAAATCTCATTTCCAGTAACTGGGCAGCAAAGAGTCTGAAGCCACTACAGCTAAAAAATAAGGAGCCTGAGGGGATGAAGAAAACACTGGGTTATATCTTGGTGTTCACTTTTAAATATTCTTCTGACAGGAGCCGAGTGTAAGTTGGAAAAAAATTGGTATTGTTTTTTTTTTCCCCTCCCAAGTTTTGAGATGTAATTCCGGCTTCATTAACATCAGGCACCTGGGATCACTCTTCTACTGCTTTATTACAAAAAAGCCCCACCTATCATTATACCATTATACAACTATGTGAAATTTCATGGGGATTAGGGGATTTAAAACCAAAGTGTGTATATCGGTTCGAGATCAAAGTGTAATAGTACTGTTAAGTAAATGCTGAAGGGTCACAGTTTGTGCTTCTTAGTTCTGAAAAAGTAAGTAAGAAATTCTTGGAGTAGGGCACCAATGTGTACATCTTCAGATTTAAGAGCCCTCGAGTGGCTAAGTATATCTTCCATTTATGCAGACGAAAACAGTGTAGACTAATATTGTTTTTTAGAGATGGTACTAAATACATTTGTATGATCTCCTTTACATTTATGTCTGTTTAGGGTTTATCCTATTTAATGCACTGTTGTATTGCAAAAGAGAAAGGTGGCAGTAGAGTTTTTGTTGTGGGCATCTCCCCCCTCCCCAAACACAGTGTATTTGTTTTTGTTTGGTTTAGGATTTGCTGATAAAGCTGTGGCACTTACCAAAAGCCCATTAGATAATTGCTTCTTAAAACAGTGATTTGCATGTATTGTTTTATTAATGTCATGATAGTCATGCTGAATCTCCTTCATTTTAAGAGTACTGTCACTGCTAGTCAAACGGTGAGTTAACTGCTGGGACAGTTACTTGCTGTAGCTTGAGATAAATTTCCCTCTCGTCCTTGCTAAGCAAACAAAAAAAATTTACTTGGAATTTCTTACAATCTCCCTGTTGATTCCTCCATCTTCCAGTCTATTCTGGAAAATGACTTTACATTTTCTTTGCTGTGGTTTTGCTTGTGGGTGTGGGTTTGGGGACTTTTGTGAGTCTTTCGGAAACTTCTGGATATTGGAGATCAACAGCAGAGACAGCTGGCTGATTGCTCCTTAGGTTATTAGCAGGCAGATGGAGCAAAAAGCATGTCAGTCTTTTTGGCACTATTTCAGCTACACTTGCCCTCCGCACAAAGGACTTTTGTATTTTCCGTTACACTGAGGATCCTTGTATAGCAAAACAAATCATGATGGGAAAATTAAGTATATGGGATATTTGTACCCCTTCACTATTGTAATCCTTCTGGGTTCAGCTTGTGATAGACTTCATGTTGAAGCCTTTGTTTTCTCCTAGGAAATAGTGCAAGGCCTCAGCTTGTGTCTAAGAGTAAAGTACACAGGATCTAGAAGCCTGGAAATCCAGACTGTGGCTTTTTCATGTATCCTGGGGGGTAGCATCCTTTTTATATCACTGTGAACAAAACCAGCAAGGGGTGGTGGAGGAAACTATTTGTGAGACTGTTTTAATATCATTAGAGGGAGGTAATTTCTGCTAATTAGCCAGTTATTTTGGTTGCCCCAAAAGAATAGTAGGAAACTTTAAAAGTGTGGGTTTTTTTCCCTTGCCTTCACTGCGTTTGAAACTCTGAAGACTGATATCCTCACACTAAAAAGGTAAAATTAAGATAGCATCACACCTTGAGGAAGTTGAGACTTTTTCCTTCAATTTATGGTCTTTAGTATATGTTTTTATCACTTTAGACCTAGAAACTGACACAGATTTACAAGAACTAGAGAGTGTTTTCTGACTATAACAAAGAAAAAAATCCCAGAGTATTTCTGACTTTTATATAAAAATGAGATTTGTGAGGGTATTTGGTACGCTTTTCTGGCTGCCACTGTTCTTTCAGTTTTCTGTTAGAAATCTTTAGTGGGATCGATGACTACTGACTCCTTGCTGAAAACTTTTTTACTTCAGAAGAGTGATGCCCCTGAAGGACATGGGATGTGCTCAGAACTGCTTTCATGAGTTGACTGGTTAAACCATTTCTTAAAGAAGTAGCCTTCTTTAAAGTTTAACAGGTAGTCATGGACAGGGAATCCAGGATCAACTAAACTTTGGGTTTTTTCACATTAACTGTGTCTTCATCTCACTGAATTTATCTAAAAGTTCATTGAAGCTTAGGAACTTCTGTCTGGTGGACAGAGAACAACATCTTCAGACAATTTGAGTTAAGATTTTTGGTGGTTTTTATTTGTTTTTGCTGTTGGTTGAGGTTTTATTTGTTTATTTCTACTTTTCTGTTTCTCTGTAGAATATAATCTGATAGAAATGTTTGTTCTTCACTTATATATTGCATTTGGGATTCTGGATCTGTACTTTCTAGGACAAGTTAGAAAACGAGAACAGTGCTTTTTCTTTCACCTGAGGTATCATGTGCATATATACTGAACAGATACACTGTATGGAGAATTCCCATTCTTAAGACACATTAGTGTATGTGTTTAATGGGCTTTGCTGGAGGAGTTAAAGGCATGCAGGTGCATTGCTTCTGTCAGAACTTCTGCATGGCTGTGGAAGGTGTAAAACATTTTAAGTGATCAGGATCAGCTGCTCGTGCAGTATGGTTTAACTGAGTCTTTGGATTAGAGAGATGTTTTCAATAAACAGTTGTAATACACTTTCTATTTATGTCTTTCATTGCACAAGATGTGAAATCTGTAGCATGTAGAGTGGTTGAATACTTGGTCGACCAGCTTTTAGCCTTTCTAGGAGACTTGGTTCCAGGTGTACTAAAGAGCTTCATCTTCTATGGCAGAATAAAATGAGACTATATTTTTTTCCCAGGGTTCTTGGTGGTGATCCTCATATACTACTGTGTCCATCAGGTGCTTCTGGAACTGAATAATTGTAGCCTGAGGGGGTTTTATGTTACCTGTCTCAATGTTTGGGCCTGCAAGCAGTGAGGTTTTATGGGAATATTTGTGTGTGTGTATGTTTAGGAAGGGATGGTATTGCTTTAATCTGTCAGCTTCTCTGAGTTCCCTGTAGTCATTCAAGTTGGTGTATTGGTTGCCGCTCCTTCTGCGGCTCCTGATGATGGAGAGTAACACTTTTTGCTTGTTAGGCTTCTACCAAAACAGAAGTCATCTCAGTTCAACTAGACAGCTGCTTATACCTGAATTTAAGTTTACAGTGGCTCTTCCAAATGCATTAAGTAGAACCACCTTTGTATCTTGAGTGTAGATGTATGAAAGCAGTGGCCATATCTCAGAAAATCCTCAATTAAGTTACCTCTATTCTTACACTGAATGAAGTAGAAGTTGTGTTTTTGGTGTTGAAAAATGATAATTTGTGGTTTATTTAATGTTGAACCATCAAAACTGGTAAGCTGAAGGATGAAACATACCAGTTTCATGAAAGCATGGTCAAAGCATAAGGAGGATTGGGAGGTTTCTTTTCCTGTATATTCCTGTCTCAGAGTATGGAAGGATATGTGTTATTGAAAAATAAACATTTCTTTTAAGTGAGTATAACCAACCTATCTTTAATTGCCTGGATGCGGTTGAGGAAATGAATGCCTGTCTCATATTGCACTCCTCTTCAAGAAGCTTCACCAGGTGCAGAAGTTGAGCTCAACAAAGCTAGCTGTGAGGAAACCTGGCTTTTTCTACCTAACCACTTCAGTATTTCCACACTGAATCTCACTACTGTTTTGTTAGTCATTTTTCTACCTTCCGTTTTCTTTCTGCACTAATGTGCAAATATGGGTAAGGAACTTGCTGATAAAGGGAAACAGGTGACTGCTTTTAACCTTTCTGGAACTGTCTTCTTTGAAGGATTTGGAGGTTTGGTTTGTGTCCTTGTAATAAACATTGATTGTTTTCCCACAAATAACATGCTTGCTCTTCCTTGCTACCCTGAAAGATTAGTAATGAGGAAGAATACATCCACCTTATGGAGGAAAACGAAATCTCATCTTAATTTTTTTCCTACTGTCTTTGACTTCTGTACTGTCATCAGCTTCAAATGGAGTAGTTGTGTTCAGTTTTTGGTGCTGTCTAGCTCTGGTAATTAATCTTCCCTCTTCTGAATCAATAATAGGCACTGGCTTTAAGGTTGCTTGATAGTGAATGAAGAGCAGCCTGTGTTTGGTTTTGCTTTGTTTGGGGTTTCATTTTTGTGGGTATTTGTTTATGTTTTTTTAATTTCACTAATACTTTATGTAGAGCATCTCCCACTTGCTGTGCCTTTGAATATAACTCTCTCACTTAGAGCCAGTTTAGGTAATTTGCAGCCCCTGAATATTGTCAGCAACATAACCCCTTACAGCAGATGGCTGTTAGGTATTAGATTACTATGGAAAATTCTGTACAATGATGATAATCTGCTTTCTGTATTTATCAAGAACACACCCATCTGATGTTTAGGATATTACTTGCTGCTTTTCACGTATTTTTTGCCATTTTAATATAATCTTTTAAAGTACTTCGTAGGTTAATGTGGAATCACTTGTTTGTTTTGTTTGTAAGCAAAGACAAGTCACCAGCTTCTTGCTGGTGGAGTACATGACTGAGGAAGTTCCATGTATCTATTTAAGGCCAAATTTAAAGACTTTCCATAGAATTAGAGAGCTCTTCATCGATCCAAAGGGGTTTCACCTGTTTTTAGAGTCTGTTCACACTGAAGTTATTGTCATCATAAATAGCTCACTGTTTTGGATATACAGCTTGTTCCATGGGTTAACAAAAGTTATGATGGCCTTTTTAAGAAGTATGGGCCCAATGATGTTATTTCAAGAGTCTTTGAAATTGTTAGAAACTTCTTAGCAGAATTTAGCTCCTGATGCCTTTTTAAATTTCCGACTTCAAGTTCCTTTTGGCAAATAACATGACCAGAAGTTAAAACTTGGGTTTGGTGAACTGTGTTTCGTAGGCTGCCCTGATTGCTTCTCAGTGTATAGATACCGTTGAAAGTTCAGAGAAAAGTTGTAAGACATGTAAGAACTTAAATCTACTTGAGGAAACATATGCAAGACATGTTAAATCTTCCCAGGCTGCAAAGAAAATGCTGATTCCATACAGTAATTGTACTGTTAAGTTCAACTCAACATGCCATAAAATGACAGGGAAATTAAACTTTTTGCTATTTTTTTAAGGGTTGTGATGGATTGGAGCTGTTGAGAGCAATCCCTCAAGCAGAGCCATTTTGAAAATTGATTACAATTATTTTAGGCTTTTGCCTAGGTTATTCTTTGTCTATTTTGTCTACTTAAAAGCCCCCTAAAGTACTTGAACCAGGTTATTTACCAAATTAAACAGAGAATTAGAATTTGAATGATAGTTTTACTAGTATTAAATCCAACTGTGATATTAGAGATGCCTGATACAACAAGAACATAAATTATCAGAACACGTTGACTAACTCCATGAAAGCAGTTTCAGAAGACAAGTCAAAACAACTCATAGTTTGAGTAAATCCTGAGCTGGAGTGAGTTCCTCTGGGTGATTTACATATGTTTTGCGGAGTACTGCATAACTCAGAGTAATGCTCTTCATGGTGAGCAACTGTAGACTGGGGGCATAACTAGAAGTAGTGTTATTAATAACTGAGGATGCTTCTAAATTAAATTCAGCTTATATTAGGAAAATAATAATTTACAAAGGTACATGTTACAGTATTTCCTGAACAAAGTAAATTTGAAAGGCAGCTTCTGTCAGTATAATTAAGGCTTTTGTGACATTAATATATATAATTAATACCTGTCAAGATTTTGAAACCAGGCCTTCTTAGTGAGACCATATCCAGAAATGCTCTGGCTTTAGTAGTATGAAAATAGGCAGCTGCAGAAATGTGTGAACCTCTTTTAGTGTCTGTTTGTGTTAATAACCTCTTCTCACACTGTTCAGGATGACAAATAGCGACAGCATACCCAAACAGATAAATTACTGGAATAATAATGATGAATAACCTTAGATACTTGCTCTGTGAAATCTGTCAGCTATAAAGCTTTTAGTGCACGTAAAGGTCATGGAAAGCTACGCAGTGTAGTTGTTCAGAAAGTTGAAAGAAATACTCAGATTATCCAAGTTCTTCAAGCTGTAATAGTTTGTGTTTGTCAAGCTTTCAAGTACCATCTTAAGGCACTTCAGTACATGGAAGAAAAATGTTTCTGCAGGAGACTGTGTAGTCTCACAGCACAACTGTGTTCCCTTGATGTACTGCTACCACCCATGCCTGTGGAGATTCCCCAGTTTCTGCTTGTCCTTAAGGCTCCAGTTCATGAATGAAGTTAATGCGAACAGTCCTCAAGGATGCTTTGAAACCATAATTTATATTTTTTTTCCTACCAGCTGTTCTTCTGTTCACTGAACTCACAGTTGTGCTTGGGAATTTGCTTTTGCACTCTGGCAGTAGTTTCAACAGCATAAGGGATTGTCTTGTTGACTCAAGAAGCAGAAAGAGTAAGTGATTATCCACGTAGGATGGAAGTGGAGCTGGGAAGCAGGACAAATTAGACATGTTCCCTGTTCTGAGAGGGTAAGGAGGTTGCTGAACTAATTACACTAGTCTGTTAGTTACATTAGTCCGTGTCCTAATGCATTAGAGGATCTGTGTGTTCATGGAAGATAGGTCTCCTGCTGAAGTTAAAATAATTTCCCTTATTGTGGGTCTCCTGTGGGGTCACAGGTGTCCTGCCAGCAAACCTGCTCTGGCCTGGGCTCCTCTCTCCGTGGGTCCACAGGTCCTACTAGGAGCCTGCTCCAGCATGGGCTTCTCACTGGGCCTGTCTTCTTTGCGCATCCACCTGGTCTGGCGTGGGGTCTTCTGTGGGCTGCAGGTGGATATTTGCTCCACTGTGTACCTGCAGGGGCACAGCTTCCTCACCATGATCTTCACCATGGGCTGCAGGGGAACCTCTGCTCTGGCACATGGAGCGCCTCCTCCCCCTCCTTCTCCATTGACCTTGGTGTCTGCAGAGTTGTTTCTCTCACATATTCACTCTTCTCTCCACTGTTGTTACTCCAAGCAGTTTCCCCCTTCTTAAAAGTTTTATTCCAGAGGTGCTGCTGCCATCGCTGATGGGTTCGGCCTTGGCCAGCAGCAGGTCTGTCCTGGAGCTGGCTGGCATTGGCTCTGTTGGACGTAGGGGAAGCTTCTGGCATCTTCTAGAAGTCACCCCGCTACCAACACCTTGCAATGCAAAGCTGATACAGCCCTCTATCTTGTGACATGCCTTAAAGAAACTTTGAGGAGAGGAGGAATCTGACTTTTAGCAATATTGACAACACTCTCATTCTGTTGAGGAAAAAGCCTCCCAGCAAAACTAATGCTGCCTCCACTTAGTTTGGCTTGTCCTTCCAGTGGTCCAAGAGCATTAATTTGCTGAAATTGTTTTGTTTGTAGTGACCCTACAAACTTGTTGACAAGTGCTGTGTATTTACACCACACTGAAAATGAGAGAAGTTTGAAATGTGAGGTGGAAAAGTCTGATGGTGTTGGGACACTATTGGGACTGTGTGGAGACAGCCTTGGTCTGTAACTACGTTGTCCCGGGCTCTCACCTGAGACTAATGTGATTGTGTGTAAATGTCAGTAAGAGTCCTTACAGGACTTAATTAGCACAGAAGAGCATGTGTTTTGCAGGCTGAAATAATTAACTGGTTTTGGACTTGGTAGCTCCATTTTGAATAGTGATGATCTGTGACTCCTAATTTAGATGAGATGCAGGAATGAGAGGGCAGAATGAAGGTTAATACTTAAATTTAGATAGTGAAATTCAGACTGATATTTGACCTTTCTATTTTCCCCCTTTTTTAAACTGCAGCATTCTATTTGTCTCTCTTCAAAGTTGAAATATATTTATCTCAATTTTCATGTTAGTTTTGTGATAATGTTTTGGCATTTTTGGAGATTGAAAAAGCAGATCATTTCTGTAAAAAATATCTTCATATCAGTTAATATTTGTCAAATGCCATCTGTGAGACTTCTGTTAGTATGCATTGCCTTTAGTGATTAACCTGCTATGCCCACCTCTATATTTAACTGAGTTGCATTGTTCATGGGGAAGTTGGAGATTAACAAAACAAAATATGATTATTCCAAAATCTAATTAATTCAGGATGTGATTTTGATCTTCAAGTGATGGTATTTATTGGCAGCTGGTGACTAAATTTGTAAATTTGTTGAATTGCTAAATATACATTTTATAGGTGTTGGTTCCAGGGATCTTTGTGAGTCCCTTTCAATGCGGGATGCTCCATGATTGTTTGGGAAGCTGTTCGTATTTGGAAGACAGGGGGAATTATTTTAGTACAGGCTTATATATGTACTGCTTGTTGTCTTTCATCGTCTACCTGGCATCTTCGTGGTTTAGGTAACCTACACTTGTATCTCTAATTATTTAGGTCTTTCCATTTATCCTCCTGAAGAGTTCTACTCTTAAGTATCTTCTTGCAGTCATTTAAAGTTAAGAGCATCATGATGAGAACAGTGTCACCTGTAGCCTGCTGTAGGCATTTTCGTTCTTAAAAAGGCAGTTGTCCATGTGGAGAGAAGTGTAGAACCATTTATTCATCTTGTAACAGTTGTGAACAGTTCCTGAAAAAACAATAATTGGGCTACAACTTCAGTGTTTGTTTCAAGGAAAACCTTAAAAAGAAATGCAGAACAGATATTTCTGTATCCTTCCTGAGCACTTGTATTTACTGTGCACAAGTAAGTGCTGTTGCACTTCTCTTACTTGACTGGAGAACAGGTTGAAATAATTCAAAACTATTTGTAAAAAAGCATGACTAACTCTCACTATAATAGGAAAACATAAACAGTTGCAGTTTGACTAAACCTTAAATTCTACGTGTTTTCAGTGGAGAAGATGGATGGGTGATAAAACACAGCATGGAGTACGTATTTAAGCTTTGCAAATGTTTCATATTAGTATGGTAGTTTGCAGTCCCATACCTTGTGAAGGTACTCCTGTGTTAAGATTGAGGGGTGTTGGTTTTGGTGGGAGTTTTTGTTCTCAGAAGTTTTAAGTAGTTTTCCCTTTTTGCTCTTCAGGTGTCTCTATAGTAATTACCCATCCATATATTTCTGCTTCTTTCAACTAAATTATTGCTCACTTGTAATGTTTCCAGATACTGTCTACTTACAAATTAGCAGCTGCACAAAACAAAACAGATTTAGAAGAACATGTAAAAGGTTACGTTTAAAGAAGAAAAAGGTGCTTGCAATTAAATAGCTTTAAGGAAATTGAGAGAAAGCTAGGGAAAGCTTGTTTTCCTTGTATGTAACTTCTCATGCTTCATTTTAAGGGGGCAAGCAGTTAATATAGTGTAGTAGTTCAATGTAGGTTTAAGTGTTGAATGTTTTTCTCTTCAGTCTACTGCTAGTACCCATAGTGTGTAAAATGTAAAGCTACTGGGCCAGATTAAAGCATTGTATTCTTACTTCCATTAACATCTCACTTCTTATGAAACACAGTTGAACACCACAGGTGAATAGTGCTCTGGATTACTGATGTAAGTCTGCACTATGTCACTGTCAGTTTGTACTATGAGGGTTTTTAAAACATCCTTTCAGTATGCATTGCATTTCTCAGTGTAAACTACCATCTCTTGTACTAGCTCCCTTTTTTTGCTTGCATCTTCCTTGTCAGCATGTAGAACAGCAGCAGGAAGAAGGAATGGAAGCTGGGCAAATCTCAGTTGCTGAACAAGTTATAAAACATCGCTGTAAACTATTGAGAGGGGCCCTCCTCTTGCAAGATGTGTGCAAATGTTGGTGCTAATGGAAATTGCTGCATCATGCTTCCTGCACAGCCTGGCATAGCAGCTCATGGATTTTGCTTTGTAATCTGCCCATTGCTGTGGGACTTCTGCAGAAGGTTGATGCATTTCTGCTTGTGGAATTTTGTTTATAATTGGTTGTTACTGGCTGGGAATGGATCGAATGTAGGGGTTCAACGCCTGTTGCTCTAGATAATTTCAGACTGCCACCAGCACAGTGAGTTTTTACACATTTTCAGTTGGGCTTGCGAACACTTGAAGCAAATCACTCATTCTTCTATGGAAGAGACTTGGATGCAGTTACTGCATTCATGTTTGGCACATGGAAATATTTAACATGCGTAATTGGGCAGAAAGTTAAGTATGTTCTAAATTCATTGTTAAGAGAGGCAAAAGTTGGTATTGTAGATCTGTGGCTTTAATGGTTCATAGTTGAAAATAAACAATGGTAATAAATGAGACTATTTGGCTAAAATGTTTTGTACGCTAGGTAAAGAGACTCTGCAAT
Organism: Dicrurus megarhynchus; assembly: GCA_013399195.1. NCBI lineage: Eukaryota > Metazoa > Chordata > Aves > Passeriformes > Dicruridae > Dicrurus > Dicrurus megarhynchus. The sequence goes on from VXAD01003536.1 coordinate 64,777, forward strand.
GCTGGTGTTACACCAATGTTAAAAAGTGTGAAAATAAAGTTGTTCCATGTCCAGCACGGTAATGGCATTAATTCCTACTACTCTACTGTGCAGAGCAACAATAACCCCTGCCAATCTCCTCTGTTTGGGAGGGACGAAAGGGTGGGGAAGAATGTCAGACTGTTAGCATAGTTTTCTAGTCCCATTTCAAATATTTATTGAGCCTGTTAACAAATACAAAATGAGCCAGAGTCCTTGTCAAAGAGAGGGCTTGACTCCTTTTGTTGCCCTTGTGCCATTATGTAATGCAAAGTTACACAGAAGTGGGTCAGAAAGATAACTTCCATGTTTTGTGGTTCTAATGGCTCTTCATACTACATGTGGAACACTTGAAGCCAAAAAGTAAACTGAACAGGCTACATTTAAAACCATAATTCCACAAGGGTTTTTCATGTTAGCATTGCTGTTGAGGGTTTTCCTTTCCTCCCATCTCTGGCATCCTTCATTAGTAATTTTATGTGTTTATAAAATGCTTGGAACCAAGGTAATTTCAGATGAAAATTTGGGATGATTTGGCTAAGGAAAATAATCTGAAAGAAGACCAGGATCCTTATTGGATGATACAAGTCCTGAACTTTCTTCCTTCTCTTTCCTTCTATTTGTGGTGTTCAAGCTACATCTTCCCACTGCAAATAAATGTTTCTGGGCTAGGGACAGCATGTCAGTGGTAGCAGTGCCCTACTCCATGCAGTCCATGGACCTTCTCTTACGTTATATTAAGCCATGAAGCTTTCTTTTAAAGTGTTAAACATTTAGTGGGCTCTGACTGCACAGACAGAAGTAGTTATTTCATAAATATCTGAGGAGGAGTGATATACCTGTTTCACCACAGGCTCTGTTTTGGAGAATGCGTGTAACTTCTGAATGATGGGCTCACACTTTCTCTTTTGTCCTCTAGTTTTCCACTGCTACACTGAAGAGGTAAAAAAGCCCAGATGAGCATTCTACTAAGTTTTGGATCATTAATGCGAAGAGTGTGCAATAAGTCATTCGAATCACCTCACAGAATAGCAGCTGCCTACACTTTATGGTTATTTTTATATATATATATACACACACACATTCGTGGATAGATATGCTCTTACTAAGGCTAATGTATTTATAAGAAAACTTCAAATAGACTGTTGCTTCAATTTTGCATGTTTCTTCCATGGATTTAGGGTTTGGGAGGTGGACTTAAGCTCTGTAGAAGAGAAAACAGTAGGTGAATGCATGGATAGAGTGATATTACTGAACACAAGAAGCCTTGAAATTTGTGAAGCTCATGTTCAAATATAATAAACAGAATTGCCAGAAGGCTACATGTGTCAATTAGCTAGAAGATGTGGGGGGACAGGATGGGACAGGACTGTGAGCCACCAGTGTAAGTACCTTTCTTCCCTATTTTTTGATTGAGAGTGCTCTGATTTTGCTTGGATTGGCTTCTCAGAGATCATAAACTTGTCAGTCAGAGATCTTTTTGCTCCAAACTGTCAGCGTTACTTTTTTTTTAATTACTTCTTGTTTCTTTCTTTTGGTTGCTTCATCTGTAACATCTTGTAAGGGAAGTACCAGTTTTCACTAGACACTACTTCGTAATGCACAGGCTGAAAAGGAGCAGTGTTATTCTTCTGCCCTGTCTTTCAGGAAATAACTTCCTTGAGAAGAAATTTTGTGTACACTGTGTGGGGGGTTTTAATATATGAGTTACTAGATCTGAGTCTTTTGAGCATCATGTTGGCATAAGTTGAAAACAAGATATGTGTAGAGTTTCCCCACAGCTGTCCTCTTTCTGTGCCTGTAAGAAGCAAAGTAAACTGAAAAATCTATATTTAAAACCCAGCAACTGAACAGATACAGGCAGAATTCCTCCTACCTGTCATTGGTCTTCAAGGAAGACTGCTGTTAAAGCATGTTTCTTGTGAGGTGTGTTAGGAGATACAGAACTTGTGATTTGCTGTTTGTACTGATGCAGGTTGCACTATGTAGATTTAGTTATGTAATTAGTTAATCACATGCACACTTAACCATAGAAAGTCTTTCTGATGCTCTTTTTTTGTTGTTGTTTTTAAATAGAATAAAACAAAACTCAGAACACTTGTCATTTTTGGATGTCCTACATATCTACTGACTATGTTTCAGCAGTAAGCAGATGTTTTAAGATGATGATGGGATTGGTATTCAGTGCAAAGCTAAGCAGTTGTTGATTCTGATCCAGAGCTTTTCCTGAAGTTGTATAGAAAGCAGAATTCTTCATGTTCTCCATATTCCTCAAGACATGAAAATTACTGAGGGATGAACTTGTGTGAAAGGATAACATTTTGGGATATAATTTAAATGGAAATGTGGTGCTTTATCAGTCTTAACTTTGTGTGTTGAGCATCTTCAAAGAACACATTCTGTGATAAGAATCCATCCTTTACATAGAACAAGTTCATTATGGCTTGTACTCAACCCTCCCATCTCTTCCCTGTCACTTTTTCTGGTATCTAGTGCTTAAAATCTTTTTATCTGTGAAAATCCTAGTTTGTTTTTATTTTATTCCAGTGATAAAAGTCTTTACAACTTCATAATCCATTTTCTTACAATTGATGGCCAAAAAACCTGATCCAGGTAATAACCCCTTATGCATGGCTTGGGAAGAGTAATTGAAACTGGAGTAAACACCAAGTGATGTCCCTTGAAACCCAAGAATTTCTGAAGTATAATCCTGCTTCTCTACTTCATCCATTTTAAGAGAAGATTGTTGTTCTTTTTACTCATGTTTAGGTCTCATTATCTTATTCAAGTTTGCAACAGTATTCTCCAGATTGATGTTAAAATAACATCCCTTGTGCTGCCATCCTTCCCCATCCCCATGTCTGTCTGTCCCACACACAGAGTCACAGACAAACCTTGTAACTCTTCATTGTTGCATGTTGACTTTTTTGTGTGGATATTATGTGTCTGGGGGGTGTGTGGGAGAGTTAGAAAACACGTTTTTTAAAGACAAATTGAATATTTTTACTACTGGATGCCTAAGTCATCTCTGCAATGATGTAAGTTTCATCCTTTAAAGCATTGCAGGAATGTCTCCTACATCAGTTCTCAGGTGGAGGATTTACTTTTTTTTTATACAACCAGTATTTTTAACCTTCAAATGCTATAGCCTTCTGTTCATCATTAGTAAAGTACAGGCTACAGGTCAGGGGAAGAAATAAGTTACCCCTTTTGGTCAGATTCAGAACTGTAGAGTGGTTCACGTGCTGATCTTTCCTTGGAAGAGTAGTTCTGGTGCTTATGTGGCTTTTGGCAATTTGTTAGTCAACAGCTTCTTGTATGTAATGAGTTTAGACATTTCGTAGCTTACTTTCAGATTGACATTTTTTCATTTGGTTTGTGTATGAATTGTTCATTGTTTAAGGTGCTTAAAAATGCAGTTCTGATTCTTCGGGAAGTTTGAAGCTGTTTCAAAGAGAAGTTGTACTGTCAGTTGTGCCATCTTGACCTAGAGAATTGTATTGAAATATTTATGCAAGTCTTTCCTCAAGCTATGCAGAGATACAAGCACATACAATGCCCACGTTTGTTGTATCTGCATTGGGGTACTGCCTTCTGAGGACTCCAGCGTCACCCTTGAGAACATCTCTTTCTCATGTTGGCCCTTTTAATTGCATGCTGAGTAAATTATTTTGTTTAAGATTTGTGTGGTTTCTTTTTATAACTAGTATGTGGTTTAAAGGTAAATGCTTTCCTCCTCTGTTAATTTAATTTAGTCTAGTAGTCGGGATCTTTTGTGCTGGTTATTACTTTGAGAACATCAGTGATGGGACTGTTTTACAGTTTTGGGTATGTGAGCAGTGTGAAATGTTCAAGAACTGGGAATTATAAACTTAAACAGCAGTGGTATTTATTAAGTGTAAGTAAGGTAATTCTTGAAGCAGGTATTTACTCTAGGTAATTAAACAACCTGTAAGAGTCACATTGGAGAAGCATTCTAGCTGATCACACCCTGGCTGAGATGTTACATTAAAAAACTAAAAGTAAAATGCCTTCTTGTTTCTTGTGAGAGTTCAGCCTGCTGGAAGTGCACATGATATTGTGTAATACAGGTTCAAGTGCTAAGCTATTGGGGCTAATACCTAACGTAAATGTGCCTTATGGAGGTGGTATGTAGGTATTCTGCTGTCAGGGGTGGCAATTGCCATGTTATAACTCATGCCCTGGTTTCAGCAGCAAGTGGCTCCTTGTAAATATTGCAGATTTGGATTTTTCATGTAGAACACTGTAGACACCATTTGCTTTAAAATGCTGTGTTTATTCTGTTTTTCCTATGAGTTCTTGTTTGGTTTGTGTTAGATACCAAATAGTCCATTAGAAGAAAAGCTTGTATATTCACAGTACTCATATTTTAGTTGTCAATACTTGTAATATGCAAACAGATTTTATTCTAATTAAGTACTGTCCTACATTTTTATTATTATTACATTATTTCATTATTAAAGGCAAGTAAAGAAAAATTAGTACTTTAGGTTCTTCTGTGTACTGAAGTTACACATCAGTATGTTCTGTGACCTGCATACTTCCCCAACATGGACAATTGTGCAGGGGCTGTAGAAAGTTAAATAAGAAATTTCAGTAGAAGTCAGAAAGGTCAGGTAGAAGAAGTGACTTACCATACTTTAGAGGTAAAGAATGCTAGCTTTTCTAAAATCCTGTTATACACTTAAGAAGATGCAGATGCCACTGTACTATCCAGAGTTTTTTTGGTCGTCTCAACCAAATCCATATTCTAAAAAGCTTTTATTATTTTATTTCCTACTCTTTCCCCTCCCTCTTGTGCCCTTTCTGAAAGCATTCCTAATCTGTGGTTGCAAAATGCTGCTCTATTATTAACTTATTTTAAAATCTTTATAAAATGGTTTTATAAAATGTCCGGTTACTACCTTTGATACTCTGAGGTCTCTGTATTCCTCCCATGCAAGTTGAAAGGGAAAACCCTCGGCCCCTGAAAAAAGGATCATGCTTTCTCCTCCTCCTCCTCTGAATTAATTTAGAGGAAACCCTGAGAATGAAAAATTTTGATTCTAACCCCACTGTTCTTATTTCCTTCATGCTTTCATATTAGAGATTGAAAGTGATTTTGCAAAGCTATGGCCAATTGAAGACTTCCGGCTTTTTAGATAGGAACCAACATCGTTCAAGAAACCTCTATCAAACAGAATAGGTGTCCATGGCAGTAGGTAAAGAAGCATTAATAAATATGTGTCTGTATTTAAATAGTTAAATGGAGGTATCAAAGCATGCACTATAATGAGTAGTAAAGAACAGTACAATACAGCTGAGGCATACATTGCATTCATTTTCTGATTACATGACTATGCAATTATTATGACTTGTAAATGTAAGTGAAATGTAAATAGGGAGGAAGAGTAGATAGTAAAGTAATATTTAAGTTTAAAAAAAGTTAAATTTCAAACAACTGACTTGTTACTCTGAACTTTGAAACAGAGACTTCAAGGAGGGTTTAAAACATCTTTGAATAAGAACCTCTGCTTGAGCAAAGGTTTAGTGCCAAACTAGTCAGGATATTTTATATTAAAAAAAGAAAGGTACTAGAGAATGATCATGCTATCTTACTCAGAAGAAATTATTCAAAATTCATATTTACTGCCTATCTGTGAGTAAGAGGAGTTCTTCTGACTTCTTGTCAATAGAAAAATTTTAACTTTTCTCTTACATTTCCATTGTATCCTGGTTACTTGGCCCCTGATAGAGAGTGAAGTTAGCATAAGCTGCCTGTAGTGTTTACTCCTGTATGTTAAATTTCACTTTGTATTCTTGTCAATTTTATAATTGCACTAAATCCTAGACTTGAGCCCATCGTAAATTAACAACATTCTTGCAGTCTTCTGTCCTGATCTACAGGCTCTAACTAACCCTCTTGTGTTCATGAGAAGGTACAATCTTGCAGTTTTTCTGGGTCTGGGTTTTTTGCAGTTTGGTTTTTGAGGGTGTATAATAAATAGTTTCACCTATTCTTAGTTCCATATCAAATGTCCCATGGCCTATGTTCAAAACCTCAGAGCTGGGATGTTGCTATTACTTGTGCAGGAAGACCACAGGATGATTTTGTGTGGGACTTGTGTCGTGACCTTGGACGTGGCCAAAGGTTCTCTGCTGTCTTCGTGGTGTGGTACTGCTTCGGTGTGTCAGAACAGGGCACCCACTGGTCTGTGCTCTGCAACTGCTTAATCCCTGCTAATGCTTGGTAATTGCCACTGAACCAACTTTGGCAGCCTCTGTTTCTTGCAGTAGTTGATAAACTTTTGCATGTTGTGTTTGAAAAATGCATGGTAAACTTAGGTTAAAGCATTAGTTTAAAATGGGGAAAAAAAAAAAATCTGTATCCTGATAGGAAAAGAAAAAGATACATTAGTGGTGAGTTTCTTCAACAGCAATGCAATTAAAGACATACAACAGAATGGGTGTACTTTGGTCAACTTTCAAACTTTTTTTTAATGCTTTTTTTGGTCTCTGAGGCTACTCTCTAATTACCAGTGCTCATCACTGAGTGAATCAGCTTGCTTATTCAGTGACTTAACTTTAACTCTAATGGAATTTTCTTTTAATCAGTAAGAAATTTAGAAATACTCTAAATGAAAATATGCATTTCAGAAGGGGGAGGGGAGAAAAGCAGTGCAACTTGGTGCTACCAAGGCCCCTTGAAATATCTGATAGAATAATGGTTTCCTACCTTGTTTACTAGGCAATTGAGAAAGTATTTTTTCTTAATCTGGAAATTATATTGGAGTTTTCTGCATGGTAAACATTTCCTGCTGCTAATATGGATTGATGAATAGTAGTCCTGATAAGGATTATGGGGTTTGATGAATACATTATAGTTCTTCGTATTTATACATTCAAACAGCTACTGAAAATCTTCACCTGAGACTTCAGTGTAGTATTCAAGCCTTGATTCAGATATTTGAAAATACAAAATTCAGAGTTTCTTCAGCTTCAAAATATTCTGTCAAAATATTTGTGTATTTATTACCTTTGATGTATAATAAATGTCAAGACTTGTCTGTGAATGTCTTTAATTTTAGTGTCAATTTGACTTAAAATTGTTTTGATTTGAGTAGGGTTGTTTTGGTTTCACTTTTAGGATGCAAGTAATCTTTTCAGATTTTACTTCATGGCATGAAGAAACCAAAGGAAGTTACTAAATGTGTGTGAATAACAAAGACTGGAAACTAAATTCTGTAAAAATTACAGTAGATAATAAATGTTTTCAGTTACTCTTTAAACTCTTTTTTAAAAAAGGCTGGTAGGCTATTTTAGTTACAGTTTAATCTCAGTGAGCACTGTTGAAATGCATAAATGTGATTTTTGTTTTATGGCTTATGGCTATTGGTAAGTTTTTTATAAAGTTGTCCTTAGGGAACTTTATGTATACGTAGAGACTTGTGTATCATCTCTGTTAGGTGACATGACCTTATACTTTTTTTGACAGTGCAGCCTGACACTTGTTGGATTCAAGTTAAACATGTTTGCAATGTATTGATCTTGAAATCACTTAGTTATGTATATGATGATAGAAGTGTTGTTGGTATAAGGAACCAAAAATTCAGTTTCAGTCATTGCCATTTCCCATCAGTCAATACTTACCTGGATAGCATTGAAAGGAGATGGACATTCGTGTAGATATTTCTAATATGAAAGCTAATTCTAGTTGCATATGTCAATAGGATATATGATTTTAAAATAAAATAAAGAAAATACATCATTAATACATCTGACTTGTCTTATTCTTACATATTCTGTGCTTTTATTAAAGAAAAGAACAAAGTAATCTTATTAATGCCCAAACTTAACCCAAATGAGTTTGTTTTCAGAAAGAGTGTTTCATTTGGCTGCAAACATTGTTGAGTTCTCACAAATCGAAGTATCTCATAGCACAGTATACAATGGAGAAAAATTATAATGTATTTAATTAGGTACTTGCAGTGGAGAATGCAGCACATAAGTGAGCTGCAGAAGTGCAAAAATAAAAGCTGTGATTGCTAAAGGGGGGTGATATAGCTTTCACTTCAGGCTGCTGTTTTGCTCTGGCATTAATATGCAAATATATGCACATAGATACAATCACATCGTCCCCAGTTGAACTCTGTTGTCCCCTCAAGGTCACAATAAAACCATTGCCCACAGTGATTGTATTAATAGATAATATGATTTGAAGGATCTGGAGGTGCCTTTTAAATTACACTGTAAGACTGGCAGATTCCAGAAAGACCAAAGGAATGCTTGGTCCTCCTTTTAGAGAAGGTGGTAAGTTTGTGCAAGAAGTTGCCAGTATCCCAGTACACAGTATGACACTTTCATTAGACAGCAGAAATATCACGGACCACATTGTTGGAGGGCTTGCAAGGGAAAGTGGTTTTGACTTGTCCTAAATGATGTACTGAACCCAAATTAAGACACTGGAAATACTGCTATGGAGGAATTACTCTAACAGCAATCAGACTATGCTTCATTCCTGCAGGAATGTTTCAACTGTCCAAAACCAGTACTTTATAGTTGCATTGAAGGCCCCTCCCCTCTCCCTCTGCCCCAACTGGCGTGTCTCTGTAAGAATGTTCCTTAATACTAAAAAGAAATGGAAAGGGGCAGCCGAGAGTGGTGTGATTTTTCTTGAAGCCTTGAAATCACCACATAACCTGCAAGTGGTTGACTTGTGTGAAAGATCAAGAGAGTTTGTGTGATTAGATGGTGCAGTAAATGGAAGTACAGAAAGAGGAAGATAACCTTTTCTCATACAGTTCAAATGGTGCCCAGCATTGGGAATAGAAAGTATATTAGGTTCTAGTAGACTTAATCCAGAAACACTATAGAGGGCTAAACCAAGAGTCTGGGGAACAATTTACAAGGTCCCTGTAAACTATTAAAGCCTGTTTTTTCAAGCAAGTTTTTTCAAACAAGAAGCTTTCTGTAATACTAGAAACTGATTATATATGGAAGTGGCACTTGAAGAAAATAAGGTCATGGAATGAAAAAGCGATGCCTTTAGGTAACTCTGTTCACAGCATCGGAGGTTGGACAAGTTCTCTTCAGTCCAGCTCTGCTCCCTTGCAAAAGGAAACTGCCTTAAAACAGGTTGTGGAGGTGGGGGGGAGTGAGCAGCCCCCAGGTAAAATGTAGTCTTCCTCATGGATAACATGAGAATGAAGTCACTGAGCAATCTGTGACATTCAGTATGTTTATTGCTCAGGACTGCTTCAGTATGGGGGCAGTTGGGAAGGAGGATACAGCTCTGGGATGAGTCCAGAGAGCTCCAGACCTGCAAGCTTGATGGCACACTTCTGATTTCTCCAAGAGTCACAGGGCAGGTGGACAAGAGGGATATGCAGTTGACATGATTATGGTTAGCCAAAACCCTTGTTAAAGGTTCTTAAATCATTTATACAGAGAAATTAATTTAAAATTGAGGGTACCAGAAAAAGGGAGTGGTGATAAAATAGGATACTCACATAAATGCAAAAAACTTTCTGGGATATTTGCTATTCAATAAATTATCTGAAAAAGGGTGTGGAGAGCAAAAAGAGTAACTTTGCTAATGATGTGAAGTTATTCAGGGTCATGGAACCAAGGGTGGCATGGAATTGCAGAGAGATTTCATGCTAGAATAGCAAAAGGGACAAATGAAATTCAGTTTTTAAAAGCTCTAATACTGAAGAACGGTGCTTGTCCTATGATAAAGGACAAGTAGCTGATCTGTAATTCCTAATACGTGCATCAAAAGAACAGATGTCTCATCTTTCAGAGAGACTGAAATCTTAACATGCTATATAACATTTTTCAACAGACATTCATGCAATAAAAGGAATAGTGCTGTAGCAGCTAGAACAAGAAAATAAATATTTAACCTTGTACTATGTAAACTGTGGGGGTCTTTTCTTCTTACAAATTAAGCAGCGTTTTAAGCAGGGAGTTTATGAGAAGTAGAATCACTGTTCAAAAGATGTGGAACGACAATATGAACATTTGAAATGGCAAACAGAGTATAGATACAGAAAAAAGTAGAAAGCAGAATTGGAAAACAGTTGGGCTTAGACAAGATTGCCATTTCATTTAAGCTGTTTTTTGCTTCAGGTTTGGGAACCAAATGTTATTGTATTTTAACAGCTGATGGTGAGATCAAGTATGTAAAATCCATTTTTTAAAATTTTCAAAATCATCTAACGTAAACTGTGTAGCTGTTTCCCATGTTAAGGAAAACTTCATAAGTGTAGAAAGAATTGGAAAGAGGAAAACTGGAGTGAAACATGGCAGATACTCTGATAGCAATGCTCCTGACTTTTCTTACAGTCTTGATTTTTATTTATTTGAGACAAATGGTCATGGTTACTGTAGTTGTGATTAGTGTCTATCTCTGAGGAAATCAATACCATAACATACCGTGAAACTAAACCAAAACTGCAATACTGGCACACTGAAAAGGTTTTTATAGTTCATTATATATCAGATTATCATATTTACCAAATTACATAAAGAGAAAATATCAACATTTCATCTCGTCTGTAGCCAGCATAATCTAATTTAAAATGAATATGAATATGATACAAAAACAGAACAGGAAAGAACAATAAAAGGAAAAATTACAATCTAAGAGGCAAGTGTAATGCAAGGAGGAAGAAAAATCCTGCAATATAGTTGCTTTACATGGTTGCTGCTACCACAGAATTACTTCTCTTGTAAGAAGAACCAAAAGAACAGATTAATTCACTGTCAAATCAAATTTTCCCCCTGAGACTACATATAACATTAAAATGGGAACAGTGGATTTTTAGCAACTCTCCATCTAAACCAGAGTGCAGCAGACTCCAGAGAGTCCCTCTAGTTGCTGTAAATTCTTTCTTTTTCAAGACAAGACATACCATTCTGCAACATTCCCTCTTCATGAGAAGACTTCTTTTAAGTTATATTCTCTGTTTGGTTTTCAACTGTAGGAATGGAATTTTTTATTTCAAATTAAGCACACCCACTCTAAATACGCAATATGTGTTGGATTCCAGTCTTTCTCTGGGTTTCTTTTTTACCTTTAAGTTCAAACCTTTGAGACCAAGCTTTTCCATTGCAGCTCAAGAGGATGCATGTGCATGTAACAAAGGAGAAAATATGTCAGCAATTCTATTAATTTATATTTATTCTGTAGAAGTGATTGACAGGTTTTGAAGTTTGTTTTGGACAAAGGGCTACTATATTTTGCAGAGAAATTCGTCTTTAGTCATGCCATTGATATGCATATAAAGTGAGTCACCATCACCTGTTCTCTAGTCCCAGTGTAGAGGAGATGACCTGTTCCCTGTGTAACATTAGTTTCTTCTTGGATTTTGGCAGATCTGTGGATATTCTGACTGAGAAACAAATGCTTGTATCTGGCCAGAAAAGGATTGTTTTTAAAAACTGCTGTTTTTTCCTGTTAATTTTGCTTGTGAAACTTTAGCAGCAAAAGAAGCTTTTAATGTTTAAAGTGGGTTATGAACATAATTTACCACTTCGAGTTTAATTAATTGTTGATAGCCAAATCTCGTCAAATGTAATTTGCTCTGAAAGAAGCATGACAGCAAATGGAATACCTGGAGACTGTAGTCTAAGATTTGGGAGCCTTTTTCTATTAAAAAAGAGAAAGAACCCATGAAGCGAGACCCCCCTAAATTCCTGTCCTTCTTGATCTATGTGCCCTTATGTCTTAAACAGTTTTAACTTTTATTGCTGCAAGTAAACGTTCAGAGGTTAAAAATGGCAAGCTACATAGTTAATTTGTATCTCACTACTTTTCCGCTCTGTTCTGTCTTTCCTCTCCAAACACAGATTCTTCACTGAATGTATGTGCATGTATGTGTATGGGTAATTGCTTTTAGGTTCCTGATAACTTGCAGTTTTTTCCATGGAACTCAGGTGTCAGTGCAGATGTATGATATATATTTAATGGAAAATTAGTCACAACAGTTTTCCACCTTATTGTTCCATGTATTGCTTTGTAACTTACCGTGTAATGTTCAACGCTGCTCAGAAATAAAAATTATTTCTAAATATGTATTCGTAAACCTTCACAACTGTCTCTTTTCACAGTGCTTCTCTGAGGTGCAATTGTAAAGGGAAGGTTTTCCATCAATTTTGGGTGACTTTTTTACGTTCTTAAATACTTCAGCGCTTAAACCTGCTTAACTTGTGACTTAATAGTAGAAACAGTGTCCAATACCAAGAATAGCTCCTGCTAGCATAACTGCAGCTGATTATTTAGTAGCTGTTTGCTTTAGAAGAAAATTCAGGTGGATATCTGAAAGAAATGGAGAAAGCAGCATAATTAATGAGGTTTAAATAAATTTGGTCTGAATTACTTTCTTGGTGTTAATAGAGAATCTGTAGCAAAGACAGGAATAGCATATGGTTATATCAGTGAGAGACTGTCTTGCTGCAATCCTGGGGTCATTCACAACTTCTCAAGTTCTGCAATAAAAGAACCAAAGATGCAACAGTCACTGACAGTTCCTCATTCTTTCCCAATGGAGATACATCTTCTACACTGAATAGTAATACAGTTTTGGTGGGAAGGGCTACATAAATAATGGTTTCACGTGTCTTTATTTTCATGTGAGGTGGGAAAAGTGGACTTTAACAGCCTGAACTGATACCTTCAAACTTTCATTCTGTCAATCTGTATGCAGTTGATCAGCAAGTCGTGAACCCTTAAATTCCCCATGAAGTCATGAGGCTTGGGCTGTTGCTGCTGGTTACATTGACTACTGTAGAACAGGAGAAGGCATGTTTTGCTAGCAAGCTGTATGACCTTTGCCAGGAGAGAAAACAGATAACAGCTGGCAGTTAGGCATTCCACTTGAAGAAGTTCTGGAAAGCATAGAAGCTTCCGCTTCTTTTTCTGTAGCTCTGAGGATGAAAATTTCTCTTTTCCAACTTGCTTTCATTCCCCCTAACCCTGCTCCATCTTTGGATGTTTGTCTCAGTCTTGTTCATGATACCCAACTGCATTATTCAGAGTTCCTGTGTCAATCACAGTCTATTTGTTCCATCTGTACCAGTATCTTCATGGAAGCTTACCTGGTTCCCTTCTCCCTTTTTTCTGACTACCATTCATTATTTCCTTCCTTGGACCTCTTTCCAATTTTTCTCCTTTCTGCTCTGTTCCATCTTCTTGTGCCCCCACCTCATCAGTGTCTATCAGAAGAAATGGAAAAGAGCTACATGAATGTGTCTTCTTCCCACTGCCTTTTCAGCACCTGTGATGCTGTCTTTTTGTCCCTTCCTGTGCATTTCAAGTTTCCCAGCTCTGTGGTAGTCCTTCCTTGTGCCTTTCTTTCTGTTCCCAGAATTTTCCCACTTTCTCAGCATCCTCATTCTCACTCCTCACCCAACTGCTTGTTAATCCTTCATCTGCCATTTTTCTTACTGACTCCTAGTTAATTGCCTCTTCTGTCTTCCATCCTCTTTGCTCAAATGATTTGGTTTTCCATTGACCTTCCCTCCAGTTCCCACTCTTCTTGCCAAGTAGGCTCAAATCCTCCCTTGCCAGTTTCCTGCAGCTTCCCACCCACCACATCTGCTACAATCTACTTTTTTCCTTTTCCTCACTTCATTCATGCCCTTTGCATTCTAATCACATTTTCCTTTCTATGTTGCCTAGGTGTCAGCACAGAGTAGTCAAAAGCTTAGGAGAAACTTTCTGGATTCTGGATTGTATTTTCAGTGCTTACCTAACCAAAGAGCTAAAACTGTGGGGAAAATCCATTTTTGAAAAGACCAACTTTATCCTTGAAGTCATGATTGTCAAAGAAAGATTGTAAAACTTTCTTGGTAAAATTCCTAAACTTTTTCCAGTGCTGCTGTGGCAGTATTCTTCCAGATAATGTCTGTGCACAAAACATACTCAGTTGTTGGGGCTGTGTCTATGTACTGTATAAAAGTCTTTGGATGTTGTAACTTGGAAACTTTTACTCTGGGGAAAATGGAGCGTAGAGACCTCTGACAGTATTGAGGATGTCCACAGTTTTTAGACAGCTTAGCTGATAAAGTTGAAAAAGACCTACTGAGACTTGCTATGCAATGTTGTGGATCTCAGCTTTTTTATTGTCATTAGTATGTACAAATTTCTTATTCCCACAGTGCCTTGGAGGTGTATTTTGGGCCAATTCTAGGGGATGAAAACAGTAAAATGCAAATTGCTATCCTATAAATTGTACATTGTTAAACATATAGGCTCCTTCTACTAAATGTACAGGCGCCACTGTGCTCAAAGATGAGGCTTCAGTGAGTGTGCACATGCATTTTGCTCAGGTTTTAAAATACTTTCTGTATCCAGGTTTCTTGAAATTATTTTAGCTATTTTATGACAGATGAGCTCCATGTTGAGTATTTGCCTCAGATGATATGTCAAAACTAACAAAGTTGGTTGATGTTACTTTTTATAAGAAAGTGAAAACAAAGTGTTCTAATTGCAACTTGAGTGTTGAGAAATCTTTAAATTTCATTCTAGCCTGCATAATTTTAAACAGCTCTTGTGGAATAGCAATAAATGCCTTGGTTCCTCACTGCACTGTTAGAAGAGGGAGCTATCGCTTAACCATGATGACAAGGTAATTAAAGCCTCTCTTCTGCCTCTTGACCACAGCTGTCCCTTTGCTCTCCCACCCTTACTGGTGAGTGTGTGCAGTTCCACCAGAGCCAAACTAGTAAAGTCTGGTCAAGGACTCAGTTTTTTAGTGTCTTTTAAGATAGAAATTATCCATCAAGAAACTGTTTACTCGTTTTCTGCAACTGAGTCATCAAACCTGGTTATAAGGACTTTGTGCCCTGAATCAAGCTAAGGATCTGGCTAGGGAATGTCCTTCACTGGTTCTCTGTATGGTTTTTGAGGTCCCTCTGGGATGGAGGATGTGTTCATACCTTCTACTTCCAGGCTTCACAGAGATTCCTATGTGATGGAGGCTTTTCTGCATGGAGGGTTCTGGCGTGGGCTTTTCTTTTTCATGTTTGAGGGCTCCAAGGTGACCAATAGCTCTTTACCCTCATATCAAAAGATCTTTTCCAAAACTGTTCTGAGCTGCCAGTCTTTCACCAAAACCAGTTTAGAACCTGAAAGCTTCTCAACACAATTGGATCCCTCTTGGTCATTCAAAAGTGAGGAGAAACCTTGCTGAGAAGCTGCAGCACAATCCCTATCCCACACACAGGCCTGAAGGCTCCCTTACCATGCCATGTGCTGGTTCTGGAAGGTAGTGCCAAGGTTAGAGAGCCCATGAACTAGATTTAACTAGCCTTGGTGGATCCCATGCTGCTTGTCTATCCCACCCACTGCAGAACTTGAGCACTGCAATCTTCCATCTTAGGCAAGTCTTCCAAGACTCACATTTCTGGGCAGAGCACCACTGGGTATCATCCACCATCTCCTTCGACACCTTCAGGGATCAGTGGGTGTTGGCAGTTCTGCTCTGCTTGGCATCTCCTCGTAATTCATCTTACAGCCTTCAAGCCTTGATAATTATTTCATTTGTTGTTCATCTCTGACAGATGAGCTGTTTGGTTTTGCAGGATAAATGGAGAAAAATGTGAAAGATACTTATTAACTGCAGATGCTAAAACAACATTGTGGGAAAAAAGAGAACAGCAAACCATCCACATTGAGCAGTGTGGCTCAGTGGCTCCAGTAACTTCCTGTATCAAAATCTCTGCATACAATAAAAGTCAAACAAGAAGATTCTATATATATGCTCTGTGGAATGTCTTCTATATGATCTAGTAAGCCACACTGTTACTCTACAAAGTTTTCTCATCATCCCTCTGTAAATGCATTGCCTTTCTATTTAGATCTTCTGGGTTTTTTTTCCTTTTTATTTCACTCTGCTTTTTTTTAACTGTGGGGTTTTGCTTATAGGGAGAGATTTTGCAGTGACAAACCAACAGTAATAGCATCTATTTTGTATAGTAGTAAATTTTGTGAAATGCCACTTACTTTGTTTTTAATGGATAGCAACCAATATTTCTACCTGAACTGTCACACACTTCATAATTGTTTAGTGTGTTAAAATAGGCAGTGATTTTTATATGCTTTGAGTTTGAGCTGTGTAAACATGAAACAGCTATTATGAAACGCACTGAAAACATTCTCAATTACTTAAGCACTGGATATGTGGATGCTTGCAAAGATTTTAATTTTCTGTATTAACGCTGCTGTGTGAAAGTTGATTTCCGTGTTTAACTTTTTATTTTAGAAGCTTCATTAGCATAGTTTTGATTTTTACCAACAGCCCATAGCAGTAGTCGAAAGGCATTTGATGTGGTTGTTTCTATATGCCTTTATTGGAATTATACTTGCTCTTACCCAAGTTTCACTTTGTGTAAAACTAGTCTACCATTTCAGTGCACTGATTTTTAGGTTTATCCCCTTAAATTCAGGGTGTTTGTATGTGTATATATGGTTTTTTTATGATTATGGCTTTTTAAATATCTAATTCTGAAAGTAAAAGTGTCATCCTGTGACACACAGGAAAAAAACCTCAGCCCATTCAGGGGCCATTACATAAAAAATACTTTGTGACTTCTGCCTTTGATGTGTTAGAATTGTTCCATTTCTGGGTTTCTCTGCCTCTTTTTTAAGGCTGTACAGCATATGTATTTTTTTTTTTTTCTGTCTTTTTGGTTTCAATTTCAATGAATCTGGGAGAAAAAACCCAACTTTTCCTGATGGTAGTAAGAGGATTTTTAGTATGGCTCATGAGCTGGAATTGCATGTTACAAGTGGAGCAACAAACAATCTTGAGGAAATAGATTCTTTGATTTTTCCTATTTATAAGTTTCATGCTGTTTTAAATTAGGTACACCTGTAAAACGGAAAAGGAATGTATTTTAGTGCACTTCCTAGAGAAAATATAGAGCATTTTTAATTAGTGTGATGACTAGTCAACTTAATCTGTTCTGTTCTTCTTGGAAATTTTGCTAATTTCTGGGTTTTTTTGACACCACTTATTTCTTCCTTTCTATTTGCGCCTCTTTGACCTGTAAGAATCAATACTCTCTTTCTCCTGTTTTTCAGTGTTTACTTTTGCATTATGGCGCTGAAAACATGACCGTTTGAGATCCTTCCTGTCTATCATAAGCTGATATGGCACAGATTGCTTAGGGAAGAAGAGTTAGAAGGATCCCATTTGGGTTTGTGTTTTGTTTTGTTGGTTTTGGTTTTTTTCTTTTCTTGGAACAGCTTCAGCTTGTGAAAGTTGTCAGAGTTGCAGTTTTACTTTGCAAGTGGCACTTTGATTTAAATGTAAGTCTGGAAAACAGCAGGAAGCTGTGGTTAAAAATAGCTCTAAGTATTTCCTTATCTTCTAAAGTATTAATTGACAAAAATCTATACTGCCCTCATCTGTTCTTTTCCTTTCAATTCTTAAACTTCTGCTTTGCCAGATTTTCCTTATAACAGCAGTTCCAGACTCTCAGATTTAATCTTAGAACCAGTATCTGACTAATTATTTAAAATATGCATTACATGTATACTGCATCTGGGTAACATGCTACCTTGTAAAAGCAAGATTTTGTTTCCTTTTTTGTTTTGTTTTTGGGGTTTTTTGTTATTGCTTATTGCTTTGTGAAGACTTAAATCTTCATGCTGGAGTTTGTGCTGTTTCTTCCTTAGGATTCGTGTCTCTATTAAAAATTCCTTTTTGCTGTGGAGTGACTTTGCAAAGTTTATGAAGTGAAAGTTGAGCAAATAATTTGTCTTAAGTTCTGAACATAGTGTTCTGTTGGGTTTCATTATGACTTTTCATTTGCTTTTTAACTGAGAAAAGGTATCTATATGTTGCAGAAGGATGGTAAATTTAGGGCTAGGAAAGAAGGTTTTGATATGGTTAGTAATGTACCCATAAGAATACTCAGAATTCAGGGTTCTCAAATGCAGTTTATAAATGTGTACTGTTAAGATTTAGTTCTCATCAGAGATCTGGTAAGTAAGGTGTGTTCCATGTTAAATATTTAAATGATACAATTTTTTTGCTACTAATCATAATAGCTCTTAGAATTTCAGGAGTCCTCAAAATGATCGTTTTTAGGTGTCCTTTATATTTCTCGAAGTGAATCCGTAGCTGAAAAACCACTTTGTTCAGCAGGATTGTGCTACTGAACCTCAGAGATGAGTGTGGTTCTCTTTAGCATGATTTCATTAACTGCTTATGATCTTGGGATATCACCTAAAAAGAAAAATAATAAAACAAAAAAGGTTTTAAAAACTGTGGAGAAACTACCTGCAAAATTAGCCCAATCATGCATGCACTTGAGAAAAGGCTTGGTGTAGTATTTTTTAATTGAATATTAAATTCTGTGTGCCTGTCACATTAGTTTGATATTTGTTAACCTCTTTGAATTCTGTGGGCTAAAGTAAAGGAACTGTAAAGAGATGACCTGTAAACTAACTGATGGGGAAGAGAATGCTCCAAGGAAAGTATCAAGGAACAGGCTGTGGCTCCTTGCCAGGGCTGATATCGACTCAGGTTATCAGGACAAGAAGAATGTAAATGTTTGCAGAGGCTTTTGAGGTCCCAGAGACTACTGTACAGGTAAAGTTTTGTCTTCAAGCTTTTGCTTTCATTCTCATCTGTCTTCAGGATTTAATGAATAGTATCTTTCAAAGATATCAATGCAAGGTTATTTCAGGTCTCTGACTGGAAACACTTGAGAGACAAAATAAATTTTCCAGCATTACTCTCAGTGTTGAGAAGAAAGGAGGGGTACAAGTCTGAGATCCTGTCTGACACCGAGTTATTGCAGTCATTATGCAGAGCAGCCGGGATCCAAGAGATGAGCCAGGTCACCAGCTGAAGAAAAGAGTATATGTAAAATGTGAAGCACGACCACTGCATACCTGGAACAGTAGTGGTTACAATGGTTTGTAATTTACAGCTTTCCATCACATCTGTTCCTCATTCAGGGATCAATGAACAGAGCTTGCCCTGGCTGTGTAGCTGCTGCTCAGGTCACTTTTGTAGAACACTTGGTGTTCACAGGACCAGCTGCACTCTGTTAAAATTCTCATCTGCACATGCATGTGGCTGTCAAAATGATAAATACTTTCAAAAAGTTGAACTTTCAAATTACTGAACACTTTTTTTTGTGTTGGTGGCTTTTTTATTTAGTCTTTAAATCTGGTCTTTATCGAGTGAAGCCTACTCTTCTATTGTCAGAGTGGTGTTGTGAAGATGTTCAAGTACATGGATACAACGACTCATAGGATCATAAAAATATTTTTAAAAATACACTGAGGTGGAAGGGGCCTATCAGGATCATCGAGTCCAACTCCCAGCCCTACACAGGACACCGCAGGAATCTCACCATGTCCCTGAGTGCATTGTCCAAACACTTCTTGAGCTCTGTCAGGCTGGTGCTGTGACCACTTCCCTGGGGAGCCTGTTGCAGTGATCAACCATCCTCTGGGTGAAAAACCTTTTCCTGGTATTCAACATAAACATTTCCCACCGCAGCTTCATGCTGTTCCCTCGAGTCCTGTCACTGATCACAAGAGTGGAGAGGTCGGTACCTGCCCCTCTGCTTCCCCTCATGAGGTTGTTGAAGATCACAATGAGGTCTCCCCTCAGTCTCCTCTTCTCCAGGGTGAACACACCAAGCAATCTCAGCCTCTCCTCACACGGCTTCCCCTCCAGACCCTTCACCGTCCTTGGGGGCCTTCTTTAGACACACTAACAGCTCAATGTCTTTTTTGTATTGTGGCACCCAGAACTGCCCCCAGCATTCGAGGTGAGGCTGCCCCAGTGCAGAGCAGAGCAGGACAATCCCCTCCCTTGCCCAGCTGGTGATGCTGTGCCTGATGCCCCCCAGGACATACGTGGCCCTCCTGGCTGCCAGGGCACTGCTGGCTCATGTTCAACTTGCCATGGACCAGGACCCCCAGGTCCCTTTCCGTGGCACTGCTCTCCAGCCTCTCATTCCACAGTCTATACACACATCCAGGATTGCCCCATCCCAGGTGCAGAATCCAGCACTTCACCTTGTTGAACTTCATGTGGTTGGTGATTGCCCAGACCTCTAATTTTCAGGGCCTCTCTGCCCTCAAGAGAGTTGACAGCTCCTCCTAATTTAGTGTCATTGGCAAACTTACCTAGTGTTCCTTTGAGTCATTAATGAAGCTGTTGAAGAGAACTGGGCTGAGGATGGAGCCCTGTGGAACCCCAGTAGTGACAGGTCACCAACTTGATGTCACCCCATTCACTGTAAGTCTCTGTGCCCAGCCTGTGATCCAGTTGCTCACCTATAGTGTAACAGGGCTATCCAGCTGTGAGCTGGATGCTTTGTCTGTAAGCATATTGTGAGAGAATGTCAAAAGCTTTGCTGAAGTCCAAAAAGGTTACATCTACTGGCTTTCCTAGATCAGCTCGGTGGGTTACCCTGTCATAGAAGGAAATCAGGTTTGACAAGCAGGGCTTTCCCCTCATAAGGCCACGCTGGCTGTGACCAATGACTGTGTTGTCTTTCATGTGTTTTTCAATACTTCCTTTCCATGATTTTACCAGGCGCTGAAGTGATATTAACAGGCCTGTAGTTTCTGGGGTCATTCTTTTTGCCCTTCTTCAAAATTGGGACAATATTCTGCCAGCTTCCATCCAGATGGGACCTCTCTGGATTCTTGAGACCACTCAAGAGAGGTTTTGCAATGACATCAGCCAGCTCTTTGAGGATTCTTGGATGAATCCCGTCAGACCCCATAGATTTGTAGGGATCCAGCTGGAGCAGTAGATGCCACACAATTTCAGGGTCTGCTGGGAGTTGACAATTCTCACAGTGATGCCTCTGCAAATTAAATCTGACTACCTGCGTACTGGAGGAGCATTGCCTGTCTTGTATGTGGAATGAGACAAAAGTCCCGTGAAAAAATAGCAGTGGTTACGTCAGTGAAAAATGCAGTACGGTGTCATAGGGCCTCAACCTGAATTTGCAGGAGGCATTATTTTCCCCTCAGCTGTGCAGTCATCTTCCTTGCTTAACTCCTGATTATGTCTTTTATGTAATCTATGCTGAGTTATTTTTATGTGCTGAGTCTGCTATCTCTTCTACAATGTTCAATGCTTTTCAGATTAATTTCCCCACCTGGGTATTAGTTTGAATGTTGATGTATCACATGCCATGCAGAGGGTATCTGCCAGTGGCTTTCAGCATTCCATTTGTAGATCCTGAAACTTTCTTGAGGATGATACAGGTGACTGTATTATGAATTCAAGTTTGTTAACACATTTTCCTAGATACTATTAGCAGAATTCTTAAAAATAACTTAGTGATCTGTAAAATAAAAATGACTCCTTTGAATTGTCCAAAAATTGTACACTTGTAGCAATATAGTTTTATTGAAAATAGTAGTTTAATTTGTCCTGCAGAAAAATTTTAGAAATCAACATCTAAAGATGACAACTAAGGCAGGAAAATGAAGCACTGGCCTAAAGAAAAATTATTCAGGGTAGATGCAGAGTCTTAAAAAATCAAAACGAAACCCAAACTTTAGACCTGCTTTAACTTTTTTTCCTTTCATGTGCATGATTTTCTGCTTTACATCTCAAAGCTAGCAGTTATGCCCGGTCACATGTCCTTTAAAAGTGGGGAATTTATTACAGTATCAAAATTTGAATACATGTTTCTAGATATGACAGTTTTTTCTTCACACACTGAAAACTGTTTAATACAATTAACTTCGGGTTTGTTTTGAGCTGCCAACTATTTTTAGCTTCTAAAATTTCAGACCTCTTCATATCCTTCCTGAGATACAGCTTGCTCACCTAATAGCTACAGCATAGCAATTGGTTACAGGAATTTGCTCTTGCTAAGTATCTAGGATGTTTGACATTGTTAGAATAAACCAGAAAATGTTTGAGTAGCTTTGTACATGAGAAGAAAAACATAAAAATTATGTTTTTCAGTTTTGAAAACAGAATATTAGTAATGTTGAGAATCCAGGAGCACACCCTCTAATCCAGAATCTGAGAGTCCAGACCCCTTGGAGCTGGCAGGAAGTTTCTTCTTTGTGCTGATGTGGAGCTCTCTCTTCATTCCAAAAATGAGGACCAATGTATTTATAGCAATTTTGTTGACTCCACAAAGGCCGTTGAACACTTTTTTTTTTAATGTATTAGATTCTGAAACTAATTTTTAATGTAATTAAAAGCTTAAAAATCGGACAGAATATCAGTGAGCAGGACAGCATGGATTTTGTTGGATGGATAGTGGAACACTTGAAAAGCTGCTCGCAAATTGATACCCATCTTGCTGCCACTTAATGTCTTGGAGAAAACATTCAGTTAGCCAGAGGCCTGGAAGAAGCAGAAGTAAAGAACATTTTACTTTCTTCATCCTAGCATTCTGCCTATTATCAGGGGAGTTTTTCCAGCTACTTGTTCACCCACAGTCTTTATTTTCTTCTGCTTTGAAGGAGAGTAACATGTCTCAGGCTGTAAGGATTTCCTATTCTCATAGCACAATCTAGGAACAAATAAAACTGTAAACTGTAAAGGTTTGAGAGGAAAAGTTCTTTGCTGTCACAGATGGGATGCTAACAGACCTATGGAAGAGGGCAAGGAATTTGGCAAAGGAGTGCCACAGCAAACCCCTTCTGTTCTTGCCCTCCAGTGAATATCCACCTGTCACTGCAACAACCCCCAAAATTTGGTGCTTTGCAGTGTGATCGGTTGGACGATCAAACAGTTTTCCTCTCAATGATCTAATGCAACATTATTTTTCAAGTATGTTTTGCGATGTGTTGTAGTTTAAGACACTAAACATGAGCAGTAGCAGAAATTGTTGCTTTTATTGCTGCTTCTTTTAGGGTTTGCTGTCATAGTCATGGTGTGCTGAGAGAGCATAGGACCTGCAGTCAGCTCACTTGGTTTTTTTTACTGTTTAACTTCATTAGGTCTAATTTAATTCTCTTATCAGTGAAATCCTCAACTGGCAACAATTCTAGACATTAGGTCTGGCACTTGGATCTTTTTTGTTGGAATCAAATAACACGGTCAAAACATTAATTTTTCCAAAAAATGCTTATATGAGGTTGTACTGTCATGTCAAGAGCCACAGGCTCTTTCAATCTACTCTAACAGAGTATTTCAGAGGAGAACAGTCAATGAGCTGAGTATCAGAGTTTCAGTATTGAAGTGTATTTTTTTAACCTCCCCCCACCTGATGTCAGATTATTGTTTTAAGGATGTTACTTTCAGATGTGGTGGGACAACTGCAATTAGTCTGTACAATAACAAAATGCCTCTCACAACCAACATTGGAACAGAAGGTGAAAGTTCTCTGTAACAGTAGGAAGAATTTCCTCACAGAAGGGGGGATTAGACATTGGAATGGGCTGCCCAGGGAGGTGGTGGAGTCACTGTCCCTGGAGGTGCATAAAAAAAGATTGGACATGGCACTTGACATGGTGGTGTCCAGTCAGAGGTTGGACTCCTTGACCCCAGAGGGCATTTCCAACCTTGATGCTGTAATTAAATTCCTTAAAGCTCATGAATGTATTTTCTATTGTAACTACAAATGGTGAAAATTAGAAGACATGCTGCATTTTTGAAGTTATGCACATCTCAAAATACCTGTCACTTTTCTGTTCTGCTTAAAGCATAAAGATGCCTCTGACAAGATACTGAATTTTCTTATTTTAGTCATGCATGTTTACTACTTATATTTCTCTTTTGCTCATTGCAGAAAAATTTTTCAAAGCTGAAATGAATTCTCTGTTGGTGAATGCACAGCTGCTCCTAAAAAGTGCTATAAAAACTGTATTTTTATCTGTTTAAGTGACAGACACAATTTACTTCTGGGTTTGAAATTGCTATCATACCTAAAGACCGATATTGTGGAGAGGTTTGTTTTCCTAACTATTGAAAATTAAAATAATTCTTCTGGTCTCTTACCTGTGATTCCAAAATTACAAGTGCAATCATGATTTGTTTTCTAAATTTATGGGTGTATGCATGCACATGTGTGGGCTGCACAGCCAGGAGAAGGTGTGCAGGGCACAACATTCAGCCACCCCTGCAGAGATGCTCTGGATGGAGTTGGGGCTGATTTGTGATGATAGTGTTATTGAGATACTATCCAAAGTTAGATTAAATAAAAAAGATCTAACGAGGTTGAGGGAGGTGATTCTCACCCTCTGCTTTGTTCCTGTGAGACCCCACCTGCAGCTCTGGGGTCCCAGCACTGGAAGGACATGGACCTGTTGGAGTGAGTCCAGAGGAGGCCACCAAGATGATCAGAGGGATGGAGCACCTCTCCTACAAGGAAAGGCTGGGAGAATTGGAATATTTCAGCCTGGAAAAGAGAAGGCTTTGGGGTGACCTAACTGTGGCTTTCCAGTATCTGAAGGGAGCCTTCAAGAAAATGGGAGACTTTTTACAAGGATGTGGAGTGACAGGACAAGGGGGAATGGCTTCAAACTGAGCCAGGGTAGGTTTAGATTAGATATTAGGAAGAAATTCCTTCCTGGTGAGGCACTGAATAGGTTGCCCAGAGAAGCTGTGGCTGCCCCATCCCTGGAAGTGTTCAAGGCCAGATTGGATCAGGCTTTGAGTAACCTGGTGAAGTGAAAGGTGTCCCTTCCCATGACAAGGGGTTGGAACTATATGATCTATCATTTGGGTATAGAGGATATTACATTACTGGAAATAATCTAACTGGCACAGCTTGAAGAGGGCTGTTGATCTGTTAACTGCTTGTCACTGATTCTGGAGGAGGAATTTATTTTGTGGCATTTCTTACCAGTCTATTCTTAGAATCTTTCCAAAGTTATAAAATAATTGTTTTAAGAGCTAAAGTTAATGTGTTAGCATTTTTAAAATAAAACCTTTAATTTCAGATGGTACCATACAGAAGTAACTTTTCACTTTCTCTATTTTAGTCTCAAAGATCAATTCATAGTTTCAAGTTTAATGTTGACTTTGTGTTATGAAAATTTTTTTCTCACCTTCAAACCTGTCTCTTTGTCATTTGCTTCAATATGACTATTTCAATTTGCTTTTAGAGAACAATTTAAATAAGGTTGCTCTGTACACAAATTTTAGTTAACTAACCTTTGGGAGGAGGACTTGCCATGTAAGTACTTCCTGAAAAAATTTCTCTACAGGAATTAAAAGGGTATTCTTCAGAACAACTTTTAGTTTAAGTAGATAAGGCTACTGTGTGTGTACAGAACAAACTCTAAGCTGCTAACTAATAAAGTAAACATAAATACACACTTGCAGATGTTGATTCCTGACTTTTTTTCATCTAAGCCTCTCTTGACACTGCCATCTCCACCTGTCCAGGGATTTCTTGAGCCATTCACTTAACTGGGAAAATTCCCTCCTTCCCACTCTCACTTCTCATGTGTCAGCAGCAGCCCAGGAGCTCCGGGAAGCTGGAGCCCCAGGCTCTGACCTTTTATAAAGCTGGCAGAGATCTGGGGAACTTTGTGTTCTGCCTCAGCACCCCTCACCTCCCTTGTGCTGTGTGAGAGTTTCTTGTAGCAGCTGGGAAGAGAAATTTGAGACTTATTACCACTTATCTTATAAATGTATGGTTTTCTTTGTCTTTAGTCAAGTAAGAGCACCTTTATGTTTCAGAATAGTAATTAAAAAGCAAAGATGAAAAAAGTTGTCTTCCTCTGAAGCACACTTTTCTAAGTTCTGAATATAAAAGCAGTTTATTATTATGCCTTGCAAGCCTAACACGGAGGGAACCTGTGAAATTCTCTTTGGATGAAGTAATTTCAAATATAGGTGCTATTTAAAAGTTGTAATCATGTTTACTGTCTGAAATATTTTACTAGGTTTAATAAACAGGAATATTTTCTTGATAGGTTAGTTGAAGCTCTGGCATAGGTGCAAAGGTGAGACTTCATCTAGTGAACTACTTTTAATACTGTAGTGCTTTTTTCTTCATTACAATGAAATGTCTAATGTTCCTCATGCAATCAGGTTATGTGGATCCTAAAATATTTGATGACGTTCAGTTTTTCTACAGGAAGCAGTACTTTAAATTCAAGAGTATCATATTAATTCAATGACATTTCCTACAAATAATAAGATTTTTGTAGTCTGTCTTCAGTGTGTGAGTTAATAATGATTTTAAAACGTTGAAATGGGTATAGAAATCACCCTTTGATGTATTTTCATCTTAGGCTAATTTCTTCTTGATGATGATTTAAATATGGATCTGGAAAAGGGAAAGCATAACCTCATTTTTTAAAAGGGAAGAAAGAAAGACCTCAGTGCCCAGCAAGTATGTGGAGCAGATCCTCCTGGAGACTGTGCTAAGGCATATGGAAAGTTAGGAAATGATTAGTGACAGCCAATATGGCTTCACTAAGGGCAGATCATGTCTGACAAATTTGGTGGCCTTGTATGACAGAGTTATGGCAGTGGTAGATAAGGGAAGAGCAGCTGTATCATCTATCTGGACTTGTGGAAAGAATTCAACACTGTCCCACAGGACATGCTTGTCTCTACACTGGAGAGACGTGGATTTGATGGATGCAGCAGTCGGTGGATAAGAAATTGGCTGATTGGTCACACTCAAAGGGGCTCGATGTCCGAGTGGAGAGCAGTGGCGAGTGGCATTCCAGGGGTTACCACTGGGACCGGCGCTGTTTGACATCTTTGTCAGTAACGTGGACAGTGAGATGAACTGCACCCTCAGCAAGTTTGCTGATGACACCGAGCTCTGTGATGCCGAGTTCCTTCCGCTGGAGGGAAGGGATGCCGTCCTGGGGGTCCTTGACAGGCTTGAGAGCTGGGCCCACGCAAACCTCATGAAGCTCAACAAGGCCAAGTGCAAGGTCCAGCACCTGGGTTGGAACTAGGTGATCTGTAAGGTCCCTTCCGACTCAAACCATTCTGTGTTTTTATGATTCTCTATACATGACTTCTAAGATACAGAGTAGGAAAAAAATGCCCTGTCAAATTCCTTCTCAGCAGACCTGCCACCGGCACCAGTATGTAGCTAATTCAGAATGACTTCAGAAAGCAAGACGAACCTTTCCCATGGATACTTTCTGACAACTGGCTCATCTTTTCATATTATTGGCAAGAACCACGTTAAGCCATTGTTGGGGTTTTAGGGGTTCCCCTTCTGTTTCCCTTTGTTTCTTGAGGAATTTTCCCCATATATGTTGCCAGGACAACAAATTGCTGGGTGTTTAAGAGAGACAAAAGACCTGGCCACAGTGGGGAGGGGTCCAACTGGCCACTCTTTTTTTTTCCACCTGGGCTTGTGAGTTAGTTGCTCTCGGCGTTCGGACGGAGAAGGAGAGACGGCCATTGTGTCAGCACTGCAGGTTTCTGCTTTTTCGGCTGCCTTCCTTCTACTGTGCCTCAGGGAGAAACCCCGGGATCCTAAGCCCACCTTTCCCTGCCCCGCTGGGAGCCGGGCTGCGGCCGCTCTGCTCCTGCCGTTCCTTTGAGCCTTCGCTGCACTGTAGCCCCGCACACCCTGCCTGCCGAGATCTGCCGGAGTTTGGGAGTTTGGGACATCCCGTCTGCTACCCGGGATTTGTGCTCATCCCTGCTGTTCCAGCCTGCTGTTCCCGAGGGTCCGGCCGGACACCAGGATCGCCTGCCCAGGGGGAACCACCGCACCCGCCCTGCTCACCAGGAGCTGCCAGCACCGCTGCCAGCTACGACCGTAACTGCACCAACGGGGAAAGAGCCTGGAGCCGAGGAGGCTGGCAGTGGGTTACTGGTTCTGTTTTGCTGTTACTGCCATAGTTATTGTTGTTTGTGTGACTTGTTATACATATATATATATATATAGTAGTAAAGAACTGTTATTCCTACTCCTCATATCTTTGCCTGAAAGCCCCTAATTTCAAAATTATAATAATTCGGAGGGAAGGGGGTTGCATTTTTATTCTTTCTCGTTTCAACGGAGGCTCCTGCCTTCCTTAGCAGACACCTGTCTTTCAAACCAAGACAGCCATTCTGTCACTGGTCCTTTTTTCATTGTTCTAATTCCTTTGCTCAGCAGGGTAAAGTACACATTGTCTTGGAAATTCCCTGCTGGTAAGCTGAGAGATGATGTACTCCATGTGGCAGGACAGCTGAATGTGGGCTGCTGTGTCCACAATGCAGCCAAATGTGCAGGATGGCTTCTGAGTAGCCCAGGTTAGCCTGTGGATTGAAGAGCAGAATTCAGAACTGAAGATTAGGTGCCCCTTTTTGTTTTGTTGTATCTAGTGGCAAGTTAAATACATACATCTTTTAGTTACCCTGATTCATTTCTCCAGGGATTTGGTAAAACATCCATTGTACCTGAGAGAAGCAGTATAGACACATCATCATGACTGGGATGCATATACCTGTCCTTAAACTATTTAATTCAATGTAATTGGCATTATCTATTAAACTGTGTTCTAAATGAGTAAGCAAATAGGGTCAGAAGTGAGAAATGAAACAGGGCTTTTCACAAGCAGGTCAGAAGACAAGACTCTGGTTTTTAAGTTTTGAATTCCTTGGGGTAATTTAATATAATTACTTCATAAAGTTAAAAATAATTTTGTTATAGTATGATAAAAGTAGGGCTGTGCTTTTTGTCGGTGTTCCTATTGAAGTGAACTCAGGTTCATGTGCAGATTCTTTTGTGTGCCCCAAGACCTTCATTGAAATGTTATCTCTAAACTTCAGTTTCATTATCTGATATTTTATCCCATGGGGGCTGCCCACCTGCTAGTTTTTAAAGTTTTTACTGTGTAAGTATTGGGTTTCATTCTCATTTATAGCTCATATAGGTGTAACTGTTGTGCTACTTTCATCTGTGTATGTGTATCGTATTCTTCTCCATTTACTGTGTCATGGTCCTAACATACTGAGTAATATTCTGCTATCCCGTGAGAGTTGGGTTTATTTTTAACACATTTGGTTCATAGCTAAGTTGTATCTTTTCCATTGTCTTCCCTTTTCCATTCCTGCTTCCGTTCTCAGCTCAGATGGTTACAGTACAAACACGGCAAGAACTGGGGTCCCCCTTGCTCGATAACAGTAAAATTATTTTTCCTAGAGTTGTTGACTGCCAAATAGGTTGCAGTGATTTTCAAGGATGTTAGGCACTTCATAAATAATTGTAGTTATTTATACGTGTGTGTGTGTGTAAACACGGCTGTATATCTATAGTCTTTATATGGATATATTTTATAAAACTCAAACTGTATTTTTTCTTTTTTACTCTTTGTAGAGGTCACATCTGATACTAATGAATACAAATAACAGTTAAAAGTTTTTTGTGGTTTATGTCTTTACTACTTTTCATCTGTTTTGGGGCTCAGCTTGCTCTAGACCCTTTTGTACTTTATGGTGAACTTGAATTTTTTTGGTGCTGAGAAAATGTAGCATCATAATTGGTACCCAAACATCATGGG
Source organism: Dicrurus megarhynchus (assembly GCA_013399195.1). Classification (NCBI taxonomy): domain Eukaryota; kingdom Metazoa; phylum Chordata; class Aves; order Passeriformes; family Dicruridae; genus Dicrurus; species Dicrurus megarhynchus. Next base: position 94,229 of record VXAD01003536.1, read on the forward strand.
ATTTTTCCGGTTTCATTTTCATGATCCTTTTCTACTTGCTTGTGGAATGCCACTGTGGGATTGCAACTTTCTTGATCTCTGACGATAGTGCTGAGCATCTTGTCCTAAAACATCTTCGGGGTTCAGACCTGTCACCTCTCCAGTTCATTGTGCTTTGTGGCACAAACTCTGCCCTTCTCACTGTGGTGGGAAATGTATCACAATTCTTTCTTTTGTTTATCACAACTTAATAGTCTTCCATGGCTTCTGCAAGGTTGTGAAGTAGCTGAAAGCAAATTATCATGAGGCTTACAGCAACCACTGAAACTACTCTAACACTAGACTTTTCCCAATTACCAGGTTATAAGCTTAGTTGCCTATTGAATGAGAAGAAAGGTTTCTGTTCTATTGATAGTAGTTCAGTGAAGGTATCCTCTCTAGTATTAGGAAAAGCTTGAAATCCTCCCTCCCAAAATGCTCATACAAGTAAGAAATCATGTATAGTTGACTCTTTGTTTCTTCCAGAAAACTCTGGTTGTGAAAACACTGTAAACAGCAAGTAAGACGCTTTTTTATTGCCAAAAGTTGTTAGCATGAAAGTACAGATAAACTGTCTTATACAGAACAAATGGAAAAATCAGGGGTGGTTTATCAATAAATGTATAGTGACAGAAGATTATGTATTTAAAACATATAAGATAATGCATATTTTTGGAGGAAAATAATTAGTTTCCATTCAGGCATACATCCATTTCCCTGACAGAGGTTAAAAAAAAAGGCAGTTAATAAAACTTAGTTATGTGGAACACTGCCCCAGCTCTTATAAACAAATTATGGAACTTAAGATAGATGGAGGGCATACACCCAAGAAAACAAAAGTTTTCAAGCTTGGGGAATTGTCACCAACCAAACGTTGGTGACATTAAGGTTGAGAGGGTGTGTTTTCTAAGTATTTTCCTTTTCTAAGTATTCATTAAGGGCTGCTGTGAGGGAGATGACAGTGAACCAGATGAAAAAGTAACATACCTGATGTGGAAATGAGCATGTTCTAAGATGCCTGTTGACATCTGAACCTTTTCTACTTCTCTGTTGTCTGGGAACTGAAATAGCAAAGCTTGCTCCTTGCTTTTATGTAGATCTTGCTGTAGTCAGCTGCAATTTTATCACTTCACTGTGTGTAATATGCTTTATTTAAGACACAGGAATCCAATAAGGTATAGCTGCATAGAATACCAGTAACTGCCTTACTGTGGGGAAAGAATGAGAAGAGGGGACCCTTCACACTGTTTTTTAGGGTGTTTATGGGTGTAGGTAAATGTTTTGATAGCTATGAAGTTCTTAATTGAATTCTGAAGTTAATTCAGTTCTTAATTGTATTGCACTTCAGAATATCCTTTATGCAGGAGGTCACTCCTGCTTTCTGGTGAGACCGTGAAACGTCACAAGGATGCAGCAGGGTGGTAAGGTTAGGCATGGTGCTGTGGGGATACAGCTTCTGGGCATGGCCAGGTCCGAGTGCAGGTACAATGAACAATGTCTCCTGTGTCTGTCCAGATGAATGAATACTTAAATATGACACTTTACTATTAAGGTATATTTCTAGGATGGAGGAAGATTTAGGTATTTTTGCTGCTCATGGGGAATACTAGCTTTTATAGAATCAGATACAAAGCAGCCTGTGAACTATGTAAAACAGCTTTGAGTTAAATCTGATAAATAAGTGAGGCTTAAATTGTAACTGGGTTATATACCTCAGAAGGGTTTGGGGAGTGAGGAATATTGGGGTCCCCCACTCATGGAGCCCATTTTCCGGAATGAATCACAATGGAACAGGTAAGGACTATGTAAATATGGGTGGATACAGCACAATGTATCAGTAAGCCTTGAAAATCGCAGACAAGTCTCTGTCTAGAAAGAGGGCAGCAAAGATGGTGAAGCGCCTTGAGGGGAAGTCGTGTGAGGAGCAGCTGAGTCACTTTGTCTGTTCAGCCTGGAGGAGACTGAAGGGAGACCTCACAGCAGTCAACAGCTTCCTCACAAGGGGAAGAGGAGGGGCAGACACTGATCTTTTCTCTGTGGTGACCAGTGACAGGACCTGAGGAAATGGCCTGAAGTTGTGTCAAGTGAGATTTTTAGGTTTGATATTAGGAAAAGATTCTTAACCCAGAGGGAGGTTGGGCACTGGAACAGGCTCCCCAGGCCTGGTCCTGTGACCACTGCCTGCCAGAGATCCTGAAGTGTTTAGACAACGCTCTCAGGCTCATGGTGGGACTCTTGGGGTTGTCCTGTGCAGGGTCAGGAGCTGGACTTCCATGATCCTTTTGGGTGCCTTCCAACTCAGGAACTATGATTCTATGACTATCAAGTTAGAAAAACAGAGCTTGTAATAGGAAGAAATGTTCCAATACTTCTCACAGTAACAACACAGCATGGGGTCAGTAAAATGAGAACTATTTGGTTATGTTTTTTCTACTAATTTTTCTTTTTCTGGCACTGCTAAATTAACTTCTTTAAATTGTGGTCCACTTAACTATTATAGTGCTTCTGAGGAAAAAAATTGCATCATTTTTATCATTTTTTCTCTGAGATAATTTATAAAGATTTGATTTTAGCATTGTCGTATTTGTCATTTTATCAAGTAATGTTGAATCTCAGAAAATCTGGGGAAGAGGGGAGAAAGTTAGAACTCACTTCTACTTGGGCAGATCTTTTCTTGCTTTTCTTTGTGTATTAATTTCTATTTATTTAAAACCCCAAGAAAAACAGAAAAAGGTCTCATATGAATCAGGGTTCTACATAAGTTGTTTCTTTGTGTTGTTCTTCTGGGAAAGCGGAGAGAAGCTGTTTCGTATTCGTATGAAATGTTTGCATAATACACTTACCCATGCAGTTCGTGTATTGTATTAATTTAATTTGTATTACTTTATATTTGTAAATAATGCTGTTGAAGCTGGATTTTGTGAGCAAGTCATAATAGTTTCATTTCTTTCAGATCTGTTTGCAAACTACCACATAATTGGCCTGGTTTATTGATCTCACAGAGATTACGTGTCTGACACTGCACCAGTTAATAAAAGGTTTTGTTGGCTTTCTTTAAACTGAGTATTTGAGAACACACAGTTCTGTTATGCTGTAGAATTTAAATTGCTTATGTACTGGAATATTTACTACCCTCTTTGTTGTTTCATTTCAGAATGACCTTATTTAAAAATGTATGAGGCTATTTATAATCGACTCTGTGGCAGTGATTAAAGAGGTGTGAATAATAGCTTATTGGAAGTTGACAGCTCCTTGTTTGCTAAACTGCTGTTAGAACGTTTATGCTGCTCAGTTGTACCTCATTTTTCTGAGGGGAAGCTGCATTTTGACAAGTGCACAGAACAGGTATATGTGGCTGACATTTTTATTATTTAAAGAAAACATATTGGGTTTATTTCTTTAACTGCACAAAGTTAATTAGTTGATTACTCTGCACCTAATGATCTGTCTATAGTGTGTTAGTAAAATAGGAGTGAACAAATCCATTTTTACTTGCAAAAATCAGATGTTCTTTCTGAATAGAAAGAGTAGCTCCAAACGTGTTTGATCAAGCAGCGAGGCATCTGTCTTTCTGACGACAGTAAGACTGGTCTCTGATGTTTTTGATTTGTTATTAGGATTCTAAATATCTCTAACTTCAGGAAGGCAACGAGGTAATTTTTCCATTGCTATTCAAAAATAAGAACAAAGGAAAAGAGGACCATGACTTATTTATTTGTAAGTCACGTTGAAGTAATTCACTTTTTTGTAACAGCATACATAGATACCAATGAGCTTGTAGATAAGACTGATAATCAGATAATACTCAGTGTTTATCCATACAGCTGATAACACAAATAACTTTCTGGCTTTTGCTCTGCAATCACTAGTATGTCATTTGATCTAGTGGACCCATTTTAAAGGTGAACAATAATTAAAGTCCCTCTTCGCTCGTGTGTCTTGGCTTATGGGAATAACTAGTTTCTTGTAGGTCTGCACACCCCATGGTGACAGTATAAAACAGAAAACTTCTTAGCTTATTTTGGAGAGGGTATGTCAGAATACTGCAGGGGCTTCCGTGTGCATTTTGAGTTTTTTGCAATCAAAAATTGTAGTAAATTTTCTCCATTACAACATTGCCTTTTAGCAATGGCATGACCATAACATCAGAAGTACTTATTCAAAGTGTTTAATAAATAGTGCAGAAATTCATCATTTCCTATTGGCTTATTACTAAGAACATGTTACTGATCCTACTGCACTATCATGTCTAATGGTACAAATCACAGTAGAATTACAGAAAGAATTTATAATTTTGCTAAATCCTTTAAGGATTCTTAATAGAATAATTGGTACTAGCAAAATGCTGTCATACAGGATATCTCTCCATAAGCATTAGTTCATAATTTCACAGGTTTTACCCCATAAAGCACTAAAATGAGATAGTGCAGAATTAGTATTCAGAGTGCACTGAGTTAATGGAATACTATAAGATCTAGATATTGTTTAAATAAATGTATTGTGAAATTAATCTTCAATGCTTCTGTTCTTAGGAACTAGATTGGGCTTTTTACAGAGAAGGGATGTTGTTTCTTAGATGTGTTCAAATTATGAAAATATATTGTTTTCAGCTCCTCTGGTTCACTCAGCTTCCTCAAAACTCTGCTTCAGCTGGCCAAAAATGAAGGTGAAGTTCCACTCAGGAGTTGGTGGGTCTGTAGTGTTGAGTGTTTCCATTGTAGGTAGTCAGTCAAAATGCCTGGGAATTCTCCTGGAGAAAGGAATCTGAATGTCATATGGCTTGAATTTTCCTCAAGTATGTAGATAGAGTATATGACAAGAGTATGTAGCTTTGCAAAAGAAACGGTGTCATTAAAAAATATATTATTTGGAATAGCGAAGTTCTAGAACTCTGTATGGTTTTCTAAGTGCCTGAAATACTTTGTCTTGTGCTTATGTTGTTTATTTATGCCTTATTCTCAAAGCAATGGCCCTAAGATTGTACATTTTCATCCAAAAACATATTACCTGAATTTGTTATTGAGCTGAACATCATAGGATTGGCTTTAATATATACTGTCATGTCTTATTTTTTTATTTCCTCAGGATTCCTAACTTCTCTGATCTCCTCTTTTATGTTTAACATCACTTTTGGGTTACTTAAAAATGCAATGCTGCTGTCCTTTCAGTACAGCAGGTATATTACAATTTGACTATTTATCTGAAATTCTTACAGTTATCTGAATTTTTTATCTTAAATTCTACATCATCCTGGCCACCCTGATAGTCTTGTGTCTCAGAAGCCACTGTCATTGTTCAAAACTTCTAGTCACAGGGAGTTTAAATCATTTTTGTGTTACGAAAGTTTGGTTCCTTTTGTGGTTTTTAATGTCTTTAAGTTGATATGAGTGGTATTACAACATTGTAATGTTGGAGAAGGAACCTGGAATGAAGCCAGTGTGGGGAATGTTCACATGTGTTTCTGTGCACTGTGTAGTAAACGAAAAGTTTAATTACCCACTCTGCTCCCTCATTTTTTTCTCTTTTCCTTGTGTGGCCTTGAGTTTGTTAATCAACAGACCTCATAAGCGAGCCAGATGATGTATTGTTACAGCACCTTTACAGCTGCTGCTTTCCGGAGCACAGCGATTACCTGCAGTGGCCAAAGCCTGTTGCTTCCTATTAGAGTACAGTGTTTACTAATTGATCTAAATTTAGCTGGTAAAATAAAGTTGATTTTCTCTCTTATGCTGAAGGGTTTTTAAAGTCATGTTGTATTTAAACTGTAATGTGAAGCCTTGTGGGTCTGTTCTAAATTCTTTGCTCTTTATCTCTCTGGTTTCCTTGTCCTCCAAAAAGAACCATTATGTCATTTATGTTAGCTTCCAGAAAGATGGATGTTCTGAAGGTGAGAGTAAACTTATTGACTCATATTTTCAGGGAGAAATATTTATTTCACCTCATGTCTCATGTTTGGCTTAAAAAAAAATAAAATTGTAGGATGAGATTTCATAGGTCTCTCTCAGTTTTTACCAGTCCACAACAGATGTCTCAAGTTTCTACACAGTGTCTTTAACCATAAAGGTTCATCCTAATTATTCTCTTTCTTAACATTCACAGAGTTCAGAAAAGTTGTAGGCTTGACTTGGGATCCCTAGAGCAGTATGGATGTATGTGGCTATTACTGGTATATGCAATAATACTCTCAGCTATTTCATTGGACTTTTTAGCAGGCAGCTCTTCCTACTGGCCATAACACCTCTGAGTACATTCTGTGGTAGAGGAAAGTTAGGGCACAGAGTCTTTCCATACAATCCTCAACACAGTGGAAATGTGTCTTTTTCCCTCTACTGCTGCCTTTCCCAGAAGTGCTATTTCTGTCAGGCAGCCTTGCAGAGCTTTTGCTTTTTAAACGTCTCATCCCATCTTTCCACCTTCATTTTGGCTGTTTGTTTTTCATGAGTAAATTGATTTCTTATTCAGTGATGACTTCTCAGTAGCCTTCTGCTCGCTGACTGTGCTTGTGTTCTAATCCTCACTCCATTTCCCTGCATCCCCCTTTGATGGCATCACAGCTTCAAAAAAACTAAATTCCCCTGAAAAACTAGTCTGGTATTGATGTAGCCCCTTCTGCAATTGGAGATCAACTTCATTTTAGTTACATTTGTAAAATAAAGATGTCTCAACTGTTTAGGAGGAACAGAAGATTAGATAGATCTTAAAAAAGGGTGTGGGTATGTTCTTGGAAAAATCACCAGAGGTTGGAAAATATATTTCTCTTTTTAGAAGATCCAGAAGTCAGGTCTGATCACATTTGAATTCTTCAAATTCCATGTTTTCTTGTTCTATTTCCCTTAGGAAATAAAAGGTTGTAAGACTAGAGATGTTTAATATCTGAGCTATTAACAGCCAACTCTTCATTATTACGGTTCGCAAATGGAGTAACTAGGTTAAAATATATATTTTTTATTGCTATTGCTGCTATTCCTTTTCGTAGCATATCAGTGAATTGCAGTTGCGCTGTTCTGATAGAGTAAATAAGGTTCCTAAAAACTAAAATCTGCTATAGAAATACTGTCTATAAAATTAAACTATTACATACACTAAAGTAGCTATGAGTAACACTATGCCTTTGCTGTCTTCAGTAGTTCTCTGACTTGTAATTTTAATCAGATAGCTCTTAAGAAATCTCTCAGATGCTGGCTGTGAAGCAATAAAAAAAATTTCACAAGTTATTTGAAAGTTTTTCTCCCTTTTAAGAATTTCTGTCTTTGTAAGAGACCAGATACAGTAAGCTTGAAAATCATTCGCCTTCTAAACAAAACAGTTTTACCTGTAAACCACACACTCCCATTGAGGTTTGTAGGGTTCAGCTGGTTTTGTAGTAGCCTTTACAAAGAAAAGTCTCTGTCTTGCAGGGGCTGCCAGATGTTTCTTACTGTCCTCCTCAGTACTCATCTGAAATCAGGCATGTCTTAGTTGCTTACCAACTGTCTTTTTAATTTGTTTACAAACAGTTGACAAAATTAAATTTAAGAAAGCCTCTAATGCACGTCAGGTCATTTGCATGAATAAATATGGGGTTGGATACTTTCTCTCTCTCTTTTTTTTTTTTTTGGAGACTAGTCTCCCTGTTTAAGCTACCCTGTAACTGATCGTTTTGTTGGATTGTTCTTTATTGCTGTTTGTTTACCTTACATATGAATTTCAGTGTCACATGAAATAGATAAGCTCTTTTAAAATAAAGTCTCAAAATGTTTGACATCATCCTTTTGTAGACAGTGGGAATTTGGAGGTGTTGAACTAAACTGAATATTCATCACTATTAACAAGTCTTGGAACACATCTGCTGTACAGTAAATTTCAGTATCATATTTAAAATTTCAGTTTTCTTTTATGGATTGATATTTTAAATGATCTTTATTTGCTTTATTTTTTAAAGTATTTATTGGTTGGGAAACATTTACAAGCTTTACTCTGCCATGTGTTGATCCTGTGCAAACATGAGTGCGTGCTTTCGTAGAAATTCAATGTATCATGTAGTTGCACACTGTAGAAAGTAATTATAAATGGTTAAGAAAGGTTTCAGCATTATTTAGCTTATTAGCTACTGTTCATTCAGCTCACATTACAATCATGTTAACACTAAGTGAGGAATGTCAAAAAGCTCTTTTCTTCCTTCCACTGTTTTGTGCCAGCACTTAACTTGCCCCTCCAAATAGTAATTACAGATAATATTATATAAATATAAATAATAATTATCTGCAGTCTCCCTTTTATGTTTTTTTTTTAAGGTAGCAACAAGTGAATGAAAGATGAAAAATATTTTTGCCTGTAGGTTTTGGGGGGTTTTTTTGTGACTGGAAAATGCAAAACAGTGTAAGGAATAATCCACTTTGGAGTTTATGAAGAAACAAATGTGAGGCTGAATGAAGCAAAGCAGCTGAGGGAATTTCTCCAGAGGTGCAGCAGAGGACAACACAATGGCTTTTTCTGGATCTCCGTCACATTACAGACCCAATTACTTTGATTCTGTTCATTAAGGAAAGCTATTTTTTTTCTGATTGTAAAAATGCTTTCTTGCCCATTGCTTCTTTAAGCTAGGTAAGTACTTTAAGTTAGGTAAAAAATAAATAAGAACGTTGGAAATCCTGGTGCTTGTGTCAGTTACAGTCCTTTCTTCCTGTACTGGGTTTGTTTGTGAATTCGACATCCCTCTTGAGAGAAGCAAATTATTTTCTTCAATCACTGAGCAATATATAAATTTTCAGCAGTTGATAGGAGCTTCTGTTGCTGGTAGGACTCAGAAATATGAGAATGAACTATAATCAGAGGAATATGAGGCTTAAAGGCAAGGGTTGCCTTTTGGAAAGAACCCTGATGCTTAGGAAGGGAAGAGTAGGAGCCCTCCCTGGGGGTGCCGGCAGCCTCCAGGATTGTGGGAAAAGCAATGGCCTGCTTCCCCTGCTCCACTGCTCTGCCAGTCAGAGACACTGTTCCAGTGCTCAGCCACCCTCTGGGTGAAAAACCTTTTCCTGGTATCCAACCCAAACCTCCCCAGACACAGCTTCATGCCGTTTCATTGGGTCCCATCACTGGTCACAAGTGTGAAGAGATCAGTGCCTGCCCTTCTGCTTCCCCTCGTGAGGTTGTTGAAGGTCACAATGAAGTCTCCCCTCAGTCTCTTCTTCTCCAGGCTGAACAAATCAAGTGATCTCAGCCACTCCTCACACACCTTCCCCTCAAGGCCCTTCATCATTTTCTTGGCCCTCCTTTGGATGCTCTCTCACAGCTCAATGTCTTTTTTATACTGTGGTTCCCTAAGCTGCCCCCAGCACTCGAGGAGAGGCCACCCCAGCCCAGAGCCAAATGGGAGAACCCCCTCCCTTTCCCGGCTGTTGATGCTGTGCCTGATGCCCCCCAGGACATGGGTGGCCCTCCTGGCTGCCAGGGCTCTGCTGACTCATGTTCAACTTGCCATGGACCAGGACCCCCAGGTACCTTTCTGTGGCACTGCTCTCCAGCCTCTCATTCCCCAGCTTTCTCTGCCACGTAAGTTCAGACAGAGATAATATCATGTCATCATGTTATGTCTGTTCTGAAGTTCCTGGCTTTGCAGGATATTTTCTTATTCATTTAGACTGTTTTGATAGATAGAGTATCATTCTTCAAGGCTAGCAGTGCTGTTTTCTCAGGATGGTATTTCATATTTTAAGGAAAACAGTGTGAAATAGTTTGCTAGAACATTTAATAGCTTGCTAGTTCATCTAAGTAGCTTATTTTGAGAACTGAGTAAGATTTTTTTTTTCAATTAAGACTAGTGCACGATTTAGTATTTCTTTGTGTTAGAGTGCATATATGAGTGTATTTCAGCAAGAACCTCGTGTATGTGTTCCTCTTCATTCTTACAGCACTTGCTCAATGCTGATTTGACTCTTCATATCTCTGATGGGGAGCAGCTGTGGTGTCAGTATCAGCATGGCTGTGCAAATCCTGAAAGTTTGTTGTGTTCTCTTCTCATACCTTCTTTGGGAACCAGACTTCTCTTGAAGCATGTGCTACCAGTGACAGTGAAATATTGCAATGGATAGATAGGGGTTATTCTTCAATATGGGAGCCATAGAGCTGGTTTGTTATCCATTTTTTGGTCAAAAAATCTGTAAGTGCCTTTGCAGGGAGATTCAGTAGCTATATGGGAACAAATTGTGTACAGGAATGGAACAGTGTAAATCCAGATTACAGTTTTAAAGAAGTTAACCCCACCTTTGGAAGCACCTATCATAAATTACTTGATCTTCAGAGAAAGATAACATCTTGCTAATGTGGAATACATTTATACTCTTTTGAAGTCAAGAGGTTAGTATGGTGAAATATGTTTATTTCCTTAATATATTATCAGAAATACCAATTAAGTTCCATTCTGATTTGTATAAAAAGAAAAAGTCTTAGTTAAATGTATAAAATCCACTAATATAAAACTTCCTGTTGCTATTTTAGCAATGCTTATAGTCCTCATGGAAAGCATCTTTTGAAAATTAAATTATTCCTTAAGCTTTAGGCTTCCATTTAAACAGGATAAATGAGGCCTTTCATAATCTCATGTAGCCACCTGTTTCAAGAGAACACCAGGGGCAGTCTATCCTTGAAATCCTGTAAAACACTGTAAATCCATTGCGTGTTTTTTGACCATCTCTTTCTTCATGCTCCTACACTGCAGTAGATTCCTGGGAATGATAGCTGTTCATTATCTTGCAAAGAGAACAAGCTACACTTAGAATTTAGATGGTGCTTTATTTCCCACTTCACACAAATAAATCATATAAATGGTCAGTGATTTAATATTTTAAAAGAATTGAAAATCAGTAATGTGAAAAATCTGTAATGTAAAAATTAGTATTGCAAAAATATAGTAGACAGTTAAAAATTGGAGTGACTTGAAACTTGTCATACCACTCCCAGACAGTAATTTTCTGCTGCCAATGTTTTGGTTGATTACCTGCGAATATAAATGCAAAAAATTATGTGCATATCATATATGAATATGCATAATAAACTCATGTTAGTCAAGGTACAAAGCTACGTGTAGCAAACCAGATCATCCAAATTACATGCTAAAACTCTGTTCATCTATGTTTTGATATTCTGGCATCTCTTTATAAACTTTATTTTCAAAAAAAGGGAATTAGGGATGTTTGCTGTAACCGTCTGTCAGGATAACAACATATAATCACCACAAATTAGTTACTCTGAATCCGAAAGTCAGGACACATATTTTGAAAACTGAAACCTAGAACACCATTAAAAATGTTGTTCAGTTATTATGTGGAATTAGAGTGAAGCCAAAATGTAACTTGTCAGCTTAAAAGACAAATTTTTAAAATGTCCCTTTGCCTGGGTCATAAGAAGGGAACAGCCAGGGGAGTTACTTGAATACTGAAGTGTTGGAACTTATAGTCAGAATAAATAGATGACCATTGTTCATTTGACAAAATACCTCTCTCTCCAGAGATAGATTTAAGAAATTACTTGGAGATTAGGAAAAAATGTTGTGAAATATGAAATGAAAATAAATTTGTACTTGCTAAATAAATTAATTTTTATAATTTATCAATTTAGATTATGTTTATGCAACATCTCCTCAAAATTGTGTCATTTATTGTTCTATTAGTTTAGGAATGAGTAAAGAAAAATGCCAGAGCTTCACAAGGCATGTGATGAATTTCAGTGATATGTATACTATGTATAAAATTTTCATAATGCTGAAGACTTTTCTAGTGGCATCTTATGATAGTCATAAAATTTTTGGGACAAGAAAAAATTCCTGTCATAGGCTATTCTTGTGTATAAAATGTGCCATTGGAGTATCATTCTTCTGCTTATATTTAAGAGGATCTCAAAACTTTATAAGCCAAACTGGTATTCCTGTATTGTAGTCTTTTTATTATCCCTGAAATAAATATTTACTGTGTATAAACCTAGGTGATGATGTTATAAAAAATAACCAGTATTATGAAATATATACATTTATATAAACATGTTAACTGTGTCTTCCTGAAGAATTAACCTGGCCTAAGGGTATCTGAATTGATAGAGGGATTGAGGAGCATCATGGAGTGGGTTTGGGATAGCTTCTACTAACCTGACTTTTTACATACAAATGATAAAATGTGGCCATCAAGTTTTTCATTTTCATTTGTTCAGTAATTGGAGGTACTATTGATTAAGGTAATTATCAAACTGTAATTCAGATTAAGTCTTTAATGAGGATAAATCTAAAGCAACTGTGTTAGAGTTGTGTTCAATTTATGCTGCAGTTGTGACCAGAAATAGGGTATTACACTTGTTTAGCAAGTTGGTCAGTATGAGGGAACTTGTATGTGATTTTGGTGTGTGTGGTTTATGCCTGTATCTATCTTACAATTAGTGCCTCCACCATGCTGCAGTCAAATAAGTTTCTCTTACCACATTTTCCCAAATGATTGGAACCCATTGGTACCTAGTGCCAATTAATGATGAGACAATTTTCTGTGGCTCGTCTTTAATCGGTGGCATTTTTCGATGTGCAAGGGTTAATTTCTAGTGTAGTAATAAATCGTCTGGTTTTAAAAATCTGCCTCTGAGAAAGTAATTAATGGTCTTATCTCCTGAATGCATCTCTTAGCTAATTTTTTTTAATATCTGAGAAGTTTTATAAGGAAAAAAATGTCAACTGTCTGGAGCTAGGAGTATTTTGAACATAGAGCAGAGTGGTACAGTCACCAGTGGAGAGGTAATTTTTGAAGAGTTAAACAGACTATGTAATACATGGAAATATTTCTTCCTCTCAACCTTTCGTCAGTTTAGTTCACTGTTTCCATTTGTTCAGTAATTGGAGGTACTAAAAGATGAAGGTTTCTCAGATTTTTATACACCTTATGCTCGATTTTTATGATCACAGCGCTTAGTTGTCTCAGAGGCAGTAAACCCCTGCAGCCCTCAGACTGTCCTCAGCTGTGAGGGACACGTGGGTGTGTAGATCCATTTTTCCAGTCTTCTGAGTAAAATGATAAACTGTATAACTAATACTGGTGACAGAAATGCAGACTTATCAGGAATCACATAGGACATGAGGGAAAAGTTTCTGCTTTTTTCCTCTTTGATTTAAGCAGAGAGTGACTAAAATGTTGCCACCTACCCAGAATTGGTCCCTGCAGTGTGTTTTTGAAAATTCAGGGTTTTTTAAAAATCATTAACATCAACATTTTCTATTTATTCCTGTGCAACTTTATGGAAAATATATGTGTTCTTTAGAAAGTGAAAAATGGGCAGAGTGGAGATTTAGTCAAAAGTTCATGCCTGTGCATTACATGGGTATCCCCACCTTCTGCTTGGTATTTATTTTGTCCATATGCATTCACAAATATAAATACTTGAAAAAATTTCTATGTTGCATAGGAGAAGTTTCATCACCTATAATGAGTGAACACTATTCTGCATTTTCTGAGGCTTTCTGTGGGACAGCATGTGAAATGGGGGAGCCCTGAGAGAGAAAAACGTATGGTAATACGCGTCTTTTTCCCTGATGAGTGTTTAAAGCTGCAGTGAAATGATAGAATTTTTTTTTCCAGTAGATATTTTTAAAAAATGCATGGAGGGGATATGGTTCTTTTTTCACTGCTTCATGTTTTTATAAAAACTTCCTTAAAGTATTAAACTTCTTGTAAGTTTTTGTAAAGCTTCCTGACAGCAGCAGGTGACATGGAATTATGCAGACAGAGTTAAGTTCTCATTTGTAGAAACCTTGGCTTGTACAATGGTGATAACAGGCAAAGGGTACAGTTAATTTTCTCATACACCTTTGGCTGTCTTGCTTCTGAAGGTTAATTTCTTTCTTATGGGACCATTTTTAGTATTTTCAAACCTGTAAGCAGCTTGTTGTAATACCATTTTTCAAATTATGCTGCCACTGAGAATTTTTGTATTTGCATGTAGCATTTACATCAATCCAGAGACTATAAAGAGAGAATATTTGGACAATAGTTAGCTTTTTCATTGGAAGAAGGACCATCATTTGCAAATCCAATAGAGAATTTACTATTGTGAGTCCCTCTGTGTCACTGAAAGACTGAAAGACTTCATTTTGCAAAGCTATAAACCTTCCATTTTTAACACAGAAGAGCTGCAGAGTAATGAAGAGTCTCAAAGCAACATGGTGAAAATTACATTTTAATTCTCTGTTGTAGCCCTAATAAGAGAAATATTTCAAAAGCAGATTATTTTTGTATTATGATATGGGTATTCATTTCCGAATCTAACTGTAGGCTATCAAACCTGAAAATATGTGTATAAGTATGTATACCTATGTATAAATGTGTAAACACATGTTTCCTATATTTAAGGTTGGTTTCGGACCAAGGCTAAGCACCTTAAATGCTTGTCTGTGTGTACTCTTTGCTTCTCATCTCTGGGCTCATGTCAGTTCTACGTACAACTAAATTGTCATATGAGCGCTGGAGTTGATTTTTGGAGTTTCCTGTCCTTGTGAGATCTGTACGTTTGTAACAAGTAGCACTAAGGCGCCCTTGGTGGCAAAATTCCCACCATGTCTGCCCCACTGGGAAGCCTTGAGCTCCTCCTGCATTTCCAAACAGTACAGTACCAAACTGTCTTGTTCCAATGTCATTTGCATGTAGGACTAAGTTATCCAGAACTGACCTGAGGATAAGAAGGAAGGCACCCAACAGAAAATTTTCTCACTGAGACTGGAATATTTGCCGCATTTGCTCCAAGTATCACTTATGTCATCTCAGAGTGTAGTGCCAGAGCTGTAGCCATTACCCTTGTTCTGGGGAACTGATCCTGACTTACATCATCAGATTTTACTCCAGACTTTGCCATCAACATTGAGGGTCAGGGGTTTTTTTGTTTCAAATGCTGATTGAATTTAAAACCATGATTTAAAATTGACAAGCAGAAAAATTCTATTTACATCATTGATTTTAATGTGTGTCAGGTAAGCCAAGCCAAACATCCAGTCTCCCTTTTGGTAAAGCATTTAGAGCACATTGTAGTCTGCAGTCTGCTTGCGAAGCATTTATTTTAAACTCAGAGTTTCTTTGAGTTGACCTGAAGACCAAATAATCCAGTACATGTATATTGAGGTGATTTATATACCTTAGTGCTTATTAAGATTCTTGAATTTAATGGGTTTTAATGTGTTGGAATATTCAATCAAAGCGTGTGTCAAGCTGCATTTGACTAGAATTCAGTTAAGAGGTGTAAAGACATTTTGAAAGTGGTTTTTATTAGTTAAACAGAATTATCTGAAGTGTGCTTGGTACATATAAATATTTAGACTTATATTTTTCCAACTATTCGTATATTTATATAAACACACATGGGAGATGTAAGTTTGATCCCTTCAGGCAGAGGAAGGAGTGAATCCAGTTTCCCTGTTCTTGTGTGAGCACACTCACGTATGTGTATATCAACTCAAGTATAAATCAACACGAGTCAACCTTTTATATATAAAATATAGTTCTGCTCTCCACGGTCATAGCACATAAAATGTTCTTAAAAGCAGGATGACTTTTCTGAAAATTACGAGTATGTTCTTAAATTAAATTTTAAATGGATTGTTCCAGAAACTAATCTCTGGCATGGTTTTTGTTCCTGAACGATTTAATTGAGAGTATAATACAGTTTCCTCATACTTTGCACATAATGAGATCTCATTGTGTACTTTTACGGAATTCAACAGTCTACCTAATGGAATGTTTTTTGCTGCCTCCACTCTCCTCTGTAATGCTGCTGACCATCCCAGTGCTACAGGAAGTTACCCTGCTGCCTGATTAAGGCAGTGACACAAGTGTGAAGCAGCAAATATTTTCACTAAGGGTTGCCTGTACTTTTTCAGGAAATAATGACAGTGGTTCCAAATAGTCAAGCCAGTAGTATGGCAGGTAAAATTTTAGGTGGATGAAAGTGAAGCAGTGTATGTTGAGGAAGGGTCCTGTAGGGGTTCTGAGCTGACTGTTACCATTCAGGGAAAGGCCTTCTGGGTTTACAGATAAGAAGCCTTTAGTAATGACAGCTTAATTACTTGTGGAAGTCAAGAAAAGTCCTAGAAATACACTTGTTCTGTTAGAAAAGGGATAGAGAAGAAAACAGAGTGTTGTTATGCTGCCATTCTAATCCAAGATGCATGCTGGGTGCAGTTCTAGATTGTCACCTCTCCCCCTGCTAACACAGTGATGCAGCAGAACAGAAGGTCCAGAGAGGTGCGGCAAAAGCGATCAGTGGAACAACTTTTGTACGGGTAACAAGCGAACAAAGACTCTTTGTGTTGTAGGGAGGGCGGCGCAGTGACGTGTATAAAATCATGGACAGCATAGAGCACGAGGGGATGATTTAGGGGACACCCACTGAATGTGGTGCAGAGCAGGTTCAAAATCAACAGAAGAAACTTATTCTGCCTGCAACACCGAGCTGTGAAACTGCTTGCCTCAGACTAATGTGGATGCCAAAATTTTCATGAATTCAAGAAGTAAGCAGACAAATTCACAGAAAATGAAGCTATTAGGTATGAAGACAACACAAGTCATTTAGGAATTCCAGAAGCCAGAAATCTCTAAGCAGAGAATTTTAGTAGAAGCATGAGCATATGCCTTCTTTTTTCTTAAACTCTTTCTCATGTTTCTGGTTCAGATGGTTCTGTATATATTATTGCATGTCAAGTGTGTGTATTAAACTGAGAAGAAAAATGTGAAAAGAACATAAAGGTCTAGCTTTACTAAAGATACAGGGCAACTTATCAGTGGAGAGTCGAAAGTATGGCATTTCATTCAAGAGTAGTAACAAAATTAATTTAGTATACCCTAAAATCTAAGTGTAAAATACTGAATGTTAATGACTGGGTTTCAGACTTCACAATATATTTTGCCTAAATATTAGACTAGAGCTAAATAATATATAGGAACAGATTTTCAGGTGGGCTGACAGAGAGTAAATGGTTTTCAAGAGATGATTGTAGGCTGTCAGAGCAGAAATCCATGAACTGGGAATGAACTTCAAAGAGCACAGGAGTTGTTCCAGTATGTAGAATCAAACCTTTCTTTCTAAGAGTATTCATGCATGAACATTCAAAAATTTTTTTTTTTTGGAAGAGCTTTTAGAAGTAGGATTTCTAAAAGATCAGAATCTCTCGCACCTGTTTACATCTCCAGCCAGTTCAATGTTGGAATGCTGACCTCACACAACTTGGATGTATTGGTTACGTGTTCATCATCTTAAAAAATTCCAGGGTGTTTGTGTTAACTCACAAATTCCTAGAAGTTGTGGGTTTGGTTTTTTTCAATGGAAGTAGGTAGGATTTTTGGATTAAGTATGGAGAGGTGTACAAAAGACAGGTAGTAAGAATGCTGGACCAGATTCTACATAAAAGACGGTGACCATTGTCAGGTATTTAACAAAAGGTTGTAGGAGGTTCAAAGCAACCTTCCAGATCCTGGTATTACACATTAGGCATTTTGCCTTAGTTCTGTGGAATTCTGTCCTCCTTTTAGTGAGTTCTGTCCTCTTGCCACCTGATCTCAAATTGTTCTGATGCATATTCCACCATGTATGTTTTTATCTTGTTGAGTGACATCAACTTGATTGTTGTGTTGGGAATGTCATCTTTCATGTCATCTAATGATTCTGAGGGCAGGTCTGGATGGGGGAGTGGTGAGCAGGTGCCTGCTGACAGCTTTTTAAGGAGCTTTCCTTCAATTGCCACCCAGGTGGCAATAATAATAATTGTCTTTTTGAGGACTCGCCTATTATGTTATGGAAACAATGAATCCTATAGTCTTTAATCACCACAATATTAGTGTTCACCTTGAATTTCCTGGGTGTACTGGTTTTAAGTCAGACAACTAGCAATTTTTTCCATTCAAATACCATGTTTGATTTGATTAGACATATGTATCATAGTTTCCTACCTGTATTCAACCAGCAAAATAATATATATTTCTGTTTTAGCTCTTTAATCACTACTTCCATCTGAGCACATTCCTTCTTTAATTAGAATTGTGCAATGTCATGCATCTGCTTTGCAGTTAGGACTGTAAAAATCCAGAAAGCAAAGTTCATTTTCTGCAGTTCATTTTACAGTCATTTGTTCTTAGAGCAAGGAAAGTTTCAACTACAGATAGTCATTTATTCTTTAAGAATCAGGATACTGTATCAAGAAAGTGATCAAGAGGAGAATAAGTAATTACGGTTCCTAAGATATATTTTTAATTACTATTTCATAGTTATTTCAGATGTTACATAGTAATGATATAAAAATTGGTTCTATTGAATAAATATTTAGTCTTCAGTGTCATTTATAATATGTTTGTTGAGGCTATTAATCTGTGAAGGTAAAGCTGAAATTAATAATTAAACTTTAATAATGTAAAATTTTGCCAAGGTGGCATACTGTACATGGAACAGAATAGGCCTGTATGTGTGTTATGTATCATACATGCTTGTCTGGTGACCTGTCTTCAGTGGTTTACAGCCATGATTCACGATCTGTAGCTTTTACAGTTAAAGATAAGGCACCCTTCAGTGGTCTGCTGCTTGTCCCCTGTGGCTGATGGCCGTCCCTGGAGCTGTGGTGGCCAAGAGTGACGTAACCTCGAATTGTCCTTGCTTTTCACAGAGCAATGTCTCATTGTGGAGACAGTGACTGCTGTTGGTGCCAGATTTCTGTGATCCAGGCTGAATTATTTTATTTAGCTAGTCACTACTTTTAAATGACATTAGCTAAAAGTAAATAGTACTGAAGTCTGAAATACTTGAGGGTACTTCACTGGGAAGCTGTTACTGTTCCAGCCAAGGTTTTACATGTGTTTTATTTTCAGCATGGAATATTTTGCCAAATTAGAAGCCCCTTGAAGTCGTCATTTATGTATAGTCAATTGAATTTCTTTCAGAGATTGTAAGCAGTTGTCTCTACATATTGCTTTTGTATTGAGTATACTTCAATCTTTATCCAAAAAGGTTTAATGAAATTTATTCCTCCGAACTTCAGCAGCTACTGTGGCGCCAGACATTGAGCAAGGCTTGTGAGCTTGTTGTCCTCTTCTTTCAGTGGTGACTATTCTGAGGAAACATCAAGGACGAGAGGAGAAAACGCACAAAATAATGTACAGATCGGGAAGGTCTAAATTTGGCTCTGGGACTGAACTGAAGAAAGGAGAGGGGGAGGATGATTACCCCTGGAACTGAATGCCAGATGCCGTAGTTCCTGTGAAACATGGAGCCAAAACCTGTCAGA
This sequence comes from Dicrurus megarhynchus, assembly GCA_013399195.1. NCBI lineage: Eukaryota > Metazoa > Chordata > Aves > Passeriformes > Dicruridae > Dicrurus > Dicrurus megarhynchus. The sequence continues at coordinate 113,511 of VXAD01003536.1, forward strand.
GCAAATGGCGGCAGCAGCTTCCTACTACCACCCGTTAGTCTTGTAGGGCACCAGGAGCAAATCTGCATTGCTAAAGCTAAGATTTGCAGCCATGAAGGTATCAGTCTGGTATCATGTAATGGGTTTTTGATTTTAATTTTAATTAGCTAAATTACAGGGTTTGATCGTTTTTTTAAACCATTGTTTCCATTAAAGAATGTTAATACATTCTTTGAAATCAGACACTTGACTTTGAAAGCTGAGCGTTCAAAAAAAGTTGGAAAATGTCAAAATGAAGATTGTTCAAACTGTTTTAATTTGTCCCTTGCATGTATGCATAACAATAAGATCTTTAATTGTGTGATCACATAATTTGTTCACAGGAGGAATGGTGCCCAGAGAATGAATCAGGGGTGTTTATTAAAGGAAGCTGTTGCCTCCAGAACCCTTGCCTTAATTGCTGGAAAGCGTAGTAATTTAAGTAGAGGGCTGCAGGGATCAAAAGCACTCTCTCCAGGGCGTTTGAAAGCTCCACAGAAAAACTAGATTTTACTTTCTCATTTTGAAAGAGGTTTTATGTGATTCTGGGAGGTCACTTATTTGGAGGTGATCTCTGTGTTTCTAGTTGCTGTGGCACACGGGCCAAGGTACCTGGGCTCTGGGCACAGCTGCGTTTGGAATGAACACAAGTGTGCTTTGAATGTCTAAAACGCTGTATAAATACAGAGTCCTCTGAAAAGTGCAGCCTGAAGTGCCCTGCACTGACGTGGCAATGCCAGGATTGCCAGAAGACACTGCTGCATTTTAAGCAGCCAGGTTCTAATCTGCAAAATGGAGATAACATCACCCTACTGCAGATCAGTTAATTATATGTTTTGAAGCATTCCTGCTGAACACCGTGCAAGGAAATGATATATAATATAAAATATATAATCATATAATTATACAATATATAGTTACAATTTATTGCATATAAGCATATGCAATATATTATATAATATGGAGTCCCATTCTGGCTATCGTCCTATTAGGAAAGTTTTGGGAACACTGCTGGCTGACAGGAATAAGAAGAATGAGCAATCACTTTGCAATCTAAACAAATGAGGCAGAATGCTACAAATGCTCAGTTCACTCCATAAAACTGAGCATTCCCTTCATATTTGCTATCACAGCACTAGATGAGGAAAGGATCCTGCAGAAGGAAAGCAGCATGTAATCATTTAGTTAAAGTTATGTGTAGGTATATGAGTGGTTCTGTCATTTTAAATGCTCGACTTTCTGCTGTGTTTGGTGGTGGGTTGCCTGTCCATCCCAGAAGTGCTGAGGCCTTTTAGATGCAGCTTTGGCAGATTTATTTTCCCCAAAGCATTCTGGGGAGAGGAAAAAAGGATGTTAGAGCCAGATTTCTTGTTTGCTTTATTGTCTTGCCTTGTTGACAACTGATTTTTAATGGAAGAAACTGAAATCCCAAAGACCATTTGTTCCTTGCCTTTTATGAGGAAGGAGGAGTTTTTTACTTTTTGCAGAGTTGGCACTTGAGTATAGCGAGGATGTATGGAAATGTTTCAAGGTGAAGAGAGCCATAATAAATAGATTATATCTGTAATATATTTGGTGAGGAATGAAGAAACATTTTTTCTCCATAAGTCTAATTCTTGAAGACAAACTGATTATGCTTTTGTTTTCCATAAAACCACTCTAAATCTAATATAAGGAATGCCACTTAATTTCCTAAACTAAACAGGACATTTATTTTTAAAAAAACAAGTATTCATTATCTACACTTGAACTTATGCCTGTAAATTTTGATTGCTGCTCTTAATGATCTCCTTTGTGTGGCAAATGTAAATATGTTGCTATTTTATATTAATAATCCTCTACATCTAAGCCTCAGAGTAAAACTCAGTCAAGATAAAAGGCTAAAATTGTTTTCCACTTCTTCCTATTTTATGTCTGTTCTCACACTTTTTTAAAGCTGCATTTACCATTTCTCAGGAGAATAAATTCATAAATCTCTTATGCTTTGGTGAGGGAATACATGTATGTCTTCTATATCATACAGTATGACAGCATCACTTACAGTAGCTATTTCACTTTGCAAAATCAGTTACAGGATATTAAGTGAATATCAATTTGTCAATTGAAATGGACCAGATACTAGTTTTTAGGCAATTTGCCTAAATTTGCTGGTTTAGAAGATGTCAATACCGTGAATAGTGAGTTACTACATTTTTCAAATAGCACTATGTAAAATATGGAAACATTGAATGATTGTTTTAAATTCAAAAGGCTCTTTTGTCATTCTCATGCATGTTTTAGATGAGACATTTTTCTCCTGAATTGGAAGGAAATGAGATAGTAGCTTGTCTGTTCATAATGTTACTCACTTTTCCTGGTTACATGCATTTTTAAATGACTGAAATACCTACTTTAAAAAAAGAAGAGCTAACTTCAGAAGAGCAGGAGTCTGGTTTGCTATTTATCTGCCTTAATAGGCAGTATTTCACATGAAAGAATCAGTCTGGCTTCTTGGGAACTAACAGTGACAGGATGCAGGTATCATAAAGTACCATGATTATGTGCCTCCCAGGTATAATTCTGATAACCACTGAAGGAGTGCAGCAGCCAAGTCTTGTTGGTTTATCAATCTATAAGTTTATTCTCTCTCCTAGACTGTATTTTGAAGCATTTTAATAAGAAGTTCAAACTTGGCAGTGAAGGAATAGTACCCATGTAAATCTGTTTCATAGTTTAACTTCAGTGTAAGTAACAAGACATTTAAACAGATTGTGAAAGTAATTTTTTCTAAATGCAGTTTACTTACAGTTCCTTATATTTTAAGTTGAAATGGCTGTAACTGATCTTTTGTGCCTACAAATGAAGACTATTTTAATAATAATCTGCTCCCATGTGACAGAAACATATATATTGTCATGTAATCCTTTGTCCAGACTCTTGGAATATGTTCTCCAGGCTAAGAAAGTAGAGTTACTACCTTTTCATGGTAACTGGGTAAATGTTATGTGAGATTCCCCGTCTAAGTGATCTCTGATTTTTCCTTTCACATTCGTCCTGCTGAGTCTTTAATAGGTGTACCTACAAGAGCGTTTTAGCTTGGATCAGGAGCACTTAAGCCATTCTGAATTAAATCTCATTATTGTTCCCGCTTGTTTCTCTGTGATTCGCATAGCTGGAGCGTGGGGTGGCATTGGTTACAGGAGGAGGCAGTGGAAGCTGGGCTGGGTGAGCACACGGTGTGTGCCTGCAGGCAAGGGCTGGCTCCGTGGAACCCCGAGAGCACATGGGCTGCCCTCTCTGAAGGGTGCTCAGCCTGCGCCCATGGGGTCTTCAGTGCCATAATAATCATAAGTGAGACATACAGCAATGCTGGCATCCAAATTGGAGTGATCCAGTTAGAATTCTCTTGCTCCACTGCAGCTCCAGCCCCGGAGTTGTTCGCTGCCTTCTCTTGTGCAGCCTTATGCTGGGTGTGCACAGTGAGAGGTGCCGTGGTTCCCAGCAGTGGTGGGAGCCCAGGAGCTGTCAGGTGTCTCCTTGTGTTACATCCAAGTTGCTCACAAGGCACTGCCATCCCCGTGGGGCAAGAAGCACTAATAATGTGACTCCACGGAGATGCCCTATGTATACCACCTGGCCAGAGTACTGGAAGCTTTGCATCTCCATGCTGTCAATTAAGAGTATATTGATCAGTATTTTGTTTTTGTCTCTTCACAGTCACCAATTATAACAATGTGGTAGAAGCAAACTCAGATTCAGATGATGAAGATAAATTGCATATAGTGGAAGAGGAAAGTGTAACGGATGCAGCAGACTGTGATGCTAGTGTGCCAGAAGATGACTTGCCAACAGACCATATAGTATTACCAGAAAACAGTGAAAGAGAAGGGAGTACAAAGAGTTGCTGGGAAGATGAAGGTATGTTGATTTCCACTGATGATACTGTGTTGAGAAAGTTTTCTAAAATGAAGATTCAATAGAAATTTTTTTGGTCACATTATTACTGAAATAACATGTAATATTCACAATCAAAAAAGAGGTTTTATAACGTATTTATTATACCATACTTCATGTTCTTCATTTATTGTTTGAACCAGATTCAGAGTTGGATTAATTCCATTGGCAGGGTTTAGCAGGAGCTTTCAGTGTGTAGATGCAGCAGTGCAAAGGCTGATTAGAGACTAGTTACTTGATCCTAGTTTTTTCAAGTCTTTGCCTGGCAGATCTCTGTCATAGCTCCCTGTAAGGTTCAGGATTGGCTCAGCTTGGGGAGTAAGTAGTAAACAAAAAAACATGAAAAAAAGAAAATTCAGATGTTAATTTCTCTCTTTTTGCTTGTAAAACACAGGCAGAAAAAAAAAAACTTTTAGATTACTAGAATTGGCTATGTAAGTCATAATTAATCTTTATTTTGAAAACACTGGAAGGAGGTAAATGTTGCACATATTATGCAGCAGGTTTAGAAGCTGAAAATTTTAAGCAGACAGGAAATGGGCCTTTTTTTACTGTGGAATCAGATACTGAGTTTCATAATATTGCACAGCATGCTTACTTTTGAGCCAAATTGGGATAAATGAATAAATTAGTGGAATTTATTGTGGAATTTGGCCTTAATGCCCTGAAAGATAGAGAATGTTTTCCAGCATATCCCTGTTTGTATCTGAACTCCAGCCACAGTTCCTAGTATCCACCTTTTAACACTGGTGGTTCAACACACGGTACATGACCTCACATCTAAATAAACGGAAAGCAGTCATATGGTCCCTAACTGCAGTCCAGCTGAGAGAGAGCAGCTGAGAGTTCAAAGAATAGCATCAGCTCAGCCTGTTTTTATATAGCTGCTATTGCCAAGGTATGCTGTGCTGGGAAATGAGTATTTTGGAGCTAAATTATTATGTAGGTAATTTTCTTAGTTTTCCTGTAATGTCTTTGCTCTCCTGCAGGCTGTGTCTGTCAGAAGTTGTGGTTACATTAAAATGGGCTCTGTGTAGGCTTGAACCCCTCAAGCATAGGTGTAGGAAACCTGAAGAGGGGAGGGAAGAAGAGCACTGGCTCACAGACATTTGGGGCCAAGACCTCTTGTACTGGATGTTTCCTGGAGATGTACCCATCACACAGCATCTCGGGCAACTTTCTGGGGGTTTTCAGGGCTCTAGACGTGTGGTGGCATCTTTTTTGACTTCTTATGTCAAACGTACCATTTTTAACCTTTAAAATTTTTTTTGCTAAAATTCTGAATTCTATTTAATTTTAAATTCTACTGTGGGTGTAGATTTGCAATGTAAGCAGTGTTTCTCTGCTCTGGAGTTTGCAAATGAAGATGAAATTTCATTGCTAGCCAGACAAAAGATTAATCAATTGCTGTACAGGCTTGCTCAACAACCACAAATTTCCTCTGTAAAAATTAGGTATTCTGAAGCCTCTTTTGTAGCAGTCTGGAGGGGGTTTTTAATTTGATAATAAGGGTTTTTTAAATAAATTGTTTAAATTTCTGACTACACAAGAAAAGTGAAGGCTACATTAGGTTTTATGGAGCTTTGATTTGCGGGGATAGAGTATTGTTTACTCTTTTGATAGCTTTCCTAGAAGGAAAGATATGAGCTGAAAGTCATATCATCAGTCTTGGTTGCATGTTAGAAATAAGAAGAGAGAGGTACTGAATACATGATCTCTCTCATACAGGGAAAGGTACTGGGGTAGATAGTGTGCAACCATCTTCAAGACTGGTGATCATCTTTAGAAAATATACTCTACAGCAGTTTTAGTAAGTTGTGTTTCATCAGTAAAGTAATAGTAGTTCTGGGTTTAGCTGAACTTGACAGAATGAGTTTTTTGCATATTTTTTCTGTTCACGAATTGCCAAGAATAAAAACAACACACATAACATTTCTCTATCAGATTAGTTTTCCTTCCGTTTCCAGTCATTCTAACTGAATTTCTAAAAGACCCTAGGAACAGGTGTTTTAGATATAAGGTGTGTTTCTCAAGAGGTTTAACTGAAACAGTCCTATGGGTTTAAAAAAGTGAACCATGGGTATCCTGTACAAGTTGTTGACAGTGTGCCAGCATTCATGTGTGCAATGATTCTTTAATATGATTTTTCTTTACTTTAGTTAGAAGTAAAAGCTATGCTACAATTAAAAGAAAAAAAAAAAGGCAGGAATTAAATGTACTGTATTAATGCTCTTTAAAAAGCATTATTATGTACTGTAAGTATTTAGTAAACCTGAAGGTCTCAGGACTGGAACTAAGATATCTTTGAAAATGATATAAATATGCTTTGTGTTTAAGCTCTTTCTGGAATTCAAAAATTCCTTTAAGTCATCAAATTTTAGGTTGAGCCTATATGCTCAAAAGTGTGTTTTGACATTTGATGTGTTGTGTGGCCTCTTTTTGATCAAAAAGCAAACAACCAGTCAATACCACAAGCTGTAAATAGTGCTTGCTACATGAGTATCAGAAAATTAGCTCTGAAGAATTTAAATTAAAAATTCTCTTGATGGGCTTTGGAATTTATTCCCTTCTCTGCAGATAAAGACTGCAGTGGAAATTTCAGTCAAGTTTGTCTTTCTGCCTACAGCCAAAATTTCCACTTTGCTAGTGGTTTCAATTTGATCAGTTATCCTAGCCATGCATGGATCTTTGCTGTCAGCCAATGACAGTAGTTGTCAGGCATGTTTGCTGCTAGTTAACACTGGTCCCTGACATCTGAAAATCATCAGCGTTTAACCCTGGGAAGCCCCACTGTGTCTCTAAGCAGTAGCTCATAAACAGTGATGAGATGTAGGAGTTCAAGAACCTGTTTTACAACTATCTGGTATGTCCAGCTGTAATACCAGGATGCATGTTCATGACATAGATGCTATTTATGAAGACCTCTATTTAAGCTGTTATTTAGGAGGTAGCTTGAATTTCCTCTGGAACTCAGAGCTGTGACTTCTGCTTGGTTGAACAGTGTCTTCAAGATCGGTTCCCCCATCATCACATCCCATTCTGTTGCTTCCCAGCATCTGTATTTGCTGTGGGATAATTGGACTTATGAGGGCATGATTGCAACGTTGCCTTTCTCTTGGAACATACATAGCTATAAAGATGGATATCTACTTAATATTTTCCAAATTATTAATTATTTCTACAGCATTTCCCTGTGGAAAAGGGTTTCTCCCTGTTTTATACCCTACTTTTAGCTGTTGGGAAGACACAGTACCAAACAGAGGTTAGGAATATTAGAATTGAGAGGGGGTTTAACTTCACTGAGATTATTCTATAATGCCATAAATTCCTTGATATTCCCTTGGGAAGCATAACTTTTATTTGTACAGAAGCCAGTGGAATTTACTGCAGACACTATAATTTAAATTTCCGGAGTAATAACTTACTGATATTCCCCCCCTCATGTAGACCCTATTTTATAATGGAGAAAAATCACGAACCCTCTTTAAAGGAAAGCAGTGGGTTGGCATCATGTTTGGTTTTAAGAAATTAAATATTGGGTTTAAATTTGCATTGCATCCAGTCATCCATCTTGCAAACTCTGGACGAAGTCTGGTACCATGAGCCAAAAATGTAATTAGTTCACAATCCAGAACTGACCAATAAAATACAGGCTGTTTGAGTTTATTGGGGTTTTTTGAGTTGGTTTTTTTAAGATGTCAATTGAAATTAAAGTAAGATTTAAGAGTTACAGTTTCCTTTTAAACAAATTTCTTGTTTAAAGCAAGAAATGTGTTTAAGTTGTCACTATTTGCAGATACCTTGGGTGTGTGGGCTTTGGTCAAAGTAGATGGAATTGTCAAGCTTTTCCTTTGAGGAAGCTAGTACTATTTGAGAAGTTAAAGTTCTCTTAGGATTTATCATCTTCCACATAAAGGAGGAATTGTCTTCTCCTGTAGTTAAAAAGCTGGAATGTTCTGGGCTTTTGACTTGCCTAGCTAAAAGATTTTTCCTGCACTGAAGTGGAGTGAAGCAAGGTAAATAGAAGTGTGACAGGTGCCATTTCAGGTCAGAGCAACTGTGTGCTCTAACCTTCTGCATCACCTTTTTTGCAGTGTAGGTCTGAAGCATCCAAAGTTTCCATAATAAAACTATGAAATAATGCTTTAGTTTCACATATATTAGGGTGGCAGAGTACTGATAAAGAGCAAACCAAGCAACATAGCTTTCCCTATGTACTTCTGTCATAAACCAGGTACTGACAGAAATATCAGCAGTGGCTTTTCCTGTGGGAGCTTCCCAGTCCATGCTACCCAATGAACCAAAATAAAAGAACAACTTGGCCATTTATTGATTTGAACCAACAGCCTGTAGTGAGTTAACACTTCCACGCTGCATCCTTGAAGGCTGCAGCTCGGCAGAGCTGCCAGAGCTGGGGTGGCAGGTTGGCTCTGCAGCGTTGGTTCTGCAGACTCACACCAAGTATTGGAATCGATACGTGAAGCATATCTGTAGTGCACTGTTGTTCTGAAGGGGGAGCGTGTGTTTAAAATCCCTTTTTTTGTTTAAGCAATCACAGCCTTAGGTGGTTTCCAGATGATTTGCAAGAAAGAGAACACATGAGGTTGCTGTTTGCAGACATTACCAGCAAATTATCAATCATTTCTGAAAACCGCTAATTGGAGAAAATAACGTAACTGTATTTGTTTTATGATGTTCTGATTTCTGGAAATAATATTCCAGTGTATCAGATGGCTGCATTTGTAGATGGGGTCATTGAGCTGACTCTTGATTTGCTGGTGAAACACACTGTCCATGTCTTTACCTCTCTTCACATAATGGTCAGTGTTTAGTATTGCTTCCTTTTAAGTATGAAATATCTTTGTGGTTCAACTGATCACACCCTGCTGAAATAATGTGCCATCCATATTTTTGGAAGAACATTGTGTTTAAACGCACTCTTCTAAACAATACAGAAATGGAAAGCACTGCTGAAGAAATAACTCAAGTATATTAAATTGGTGTGCATGTGGCTTTTGCTGTTGTTTTGTGGGGTTTTCTTTAAATATTCATTCTTTTTGTGAAATGTGCTATTTCAGCTGGAAAAGAAAGAAAGGAAATCCTGGGGCCTGAAGCTCAGACAGATGAAATTGGATGTACAGGTATTTCTTTGTTAATCTGAGTCCCTTATACATAAAGTGCTATTGAATTTTGGTTAGGTGAGTATCATTCTGAAATCTTTGGAATTCTCCCACCTCTGTTTATAAAACTGCTTTGCTTTTCCATGCTAGAGTTATTAAACTGTAAACAGTGTTTTAGCTGATGAAAATAGCCTGGGCACCCTTTGGTGTCCAGGGTGCAGAGGTGTAAGCAACCAGTGACACAGAGCAGCCCTCCCTCCCTCCCCAGGGCTGACCACAGAGCTCCAGCAGCACCATGTCTCCAAAGGAAATAACTAGGAGTAGCAATGATCTTACATGTAGGTGTACATGTCAACAGGTAGCATTTCAAACTATGAAGAAATATATAAAAATAAACTTAAGCTAATACTGTATTTTATTTTCGACTCCTCTGTACTAATTACACAGAAGGCAAAATAAAATGTGTACTTCAGTTTCAGACTCAAACAAAAACAGATAGTTTGTTATTTTTTCTAGTTCTCTGCTTGACAAAAGATCAGTATATATTCCATCCAACTTTTTAAAGTTGTTTGGGGGTTTATTTAATGCCCTTACTAAATAGGTAGATAATGTTAGAGTAAGTCTTATTTAAAAGCAAACCCACATCTAAACATTGATATGTTTTAAAACTCTAGATTCACACATTCTTTCCAGCTCCTATAAAGTCATTTCTCTCCACATAAATGTGGAGAGCTGCATTATTCATTGCATTACAGTCTACATGTGAGAGACTGCCTCATGTCATAAAAAGATTGTGTCAAATTGTAAATTGAGTATATGACTTCACACTGAGAGATGAATCATAAAACTTCTCTTTCCTATTAAAAATATACCTCACATTAATAGTGGAGAACATCTGTCATGATTTAGGATGCTGCAAGCAGAGCTTTCACAGAATGTTCCACCATGGTAAAAATAAACTCTATTAACAATGTATTTAGGCAAATACTTGGTATCAAATATTTATCGTACGAGCATTAAGTAAAATATTTACTTTACTATTTGCTAATTTTGCAATACAGTTGTTCACTGGGTTTTTCTCTAAGTTTTTAACTGGAAAATGTTGAAGGTTGTTAACTAGATCTGAAGCCTTTTTGGTAGACACTTCCAACACCAGAGAACAAGCCAGTCAGTTCAAGTTTGCTGCATTTATCTGGCCAGCTCGTTACTGAGTTTAAATATCTTCTGAATTTGTGCTAAGGAACAGTTATAAATAACATTAAAAATTGTGTCTGGAAGGCAACAAATGTACTTTTGCAAACACAGGAGCCAAGATGGTAAACTGGCCTTCCAACTACAAGACCTAAATCATAATTAATGTTGCATTTAAGATTTTTAGGGAAATTGAGAAGAACAGCTAAATCTGAAATGCTAAAAATGCACTGAGTTAAAGAGGCAAACTGTTTAGTCAAGTTTTTAAATATCATTATGCTACCAGTTCTTTTAAAATGTGGTGTAATCTGGCATCTTAAAGGACTTGACCTACACTAGTATCTGTAAAGAGTTTTTAAATCCTTGGCTAGAGGGAGATTTGGTAATGTAAATTACTGAATCTCATTTATGTTCTTTTTAAACTTAATTTTGTATCTTGTGGCTTGTTTTTCCTGCTTAGTAAAAGAAGATGAATGTGATTCTGATGCAGAAAATGAGCAAAACCATGACCCTAATGTTGAAGAATTCCTTCAACAAGAAGATACAGCTGTTATCTACCCTGAAGCACCTGAGGAGGACCAGAGACAAGGCACGCCAGAAGCTAGTGGTCAGGATGAAAATGGTAAATATGTCACCAGTTCAGTTCTTGTGAAATCAGTTGTACTCACTACTTGACCCAAAACTTCTGCTGTACTTAAGACTGCAGAATGCATATACACGTAACTATAGAGGAAAAAAACTTTAGTTAAATAATTATAAGAGGATAGGGTCATCATGCAAAAAACATTGCCACTTGATTTTGTGAAACAAGACATGCACTGGGATTCAGTTGTATGAGTACCTAAATGATAACCTCAAGTCATTGAAAAGAAAAGTTCAAGCTTTCATAAATCCATTCAACATCCTTATATGAAGGAACAGAATAAACATTTATTAAATATAATAGATGTAAAGCAAAATAGTACAGTTTTATCTAAGAATAACTTAAGGAGAGTTATAACGTGTTTCTTTCCTTTTTTTATATTTCGAAACAAAACTCCCAAAAGGATCTATGAGATAGAATTTCTTTTATTGGGTAGCCAGTCTATGACAGGCTTTTGGGTTTGGCTTTTTTGCCTGAAAAGACAGCAGTGGAGAAAGAAGAAGCATTGTTCATACAAAAACATCTATATGAAACAATAATGGCCTGTTGTTATTTTTAAGTAGATGTGGTTTTTTTTCTCTGAGGAAGTTTCATGCTTAAGGTGTTCTGAGCGAGATGAGAAGTTACACTTCATTCATTTCTTTGTCATGAAATATTTGAAGGCAAATGCTGTTCAGATTTGTTTTGCATTCTGTGTGATTTCTTAATTGTTCAGTTTAGATTGCTTATGACAATTGGAGTATTTATGATTTTTCAAGAAAAAGTAACATCCTCCATAAATGGTTAGAAGTTTTTGTGTTCTAGTCGTTTAAAAAGATGTATATAACTGAACAGATTAATGTCATTGTAGCTGTAGTACTGTACTGGAGTCTAAGGGAGAGCAGTGAAAGAAGTAAATATAACCTTTTTGTTCTGCTGCTCCAGAGATTTTATGCTATTAGAGATTTTACTTTAAAAAGTGCATTCATTAATTTAAGATTTTAATATGTGGTTGCAGTGGCACATATCGTCGAGTTAGTTTTACAGATTTGCCGTATGATTCCATGTAATCATTAAAAATACACATTTGTATTAATCATTTAAATTGGACCTATCCCAGTAATTTCACAGAGAAGTATTCTGAAGATCACAATGCTGAATAATAGTGTTTAGTGTTTTAATCATTTTGGAACAGAAAATGCCAAAAATATAGTGATATTTGGTAAAGGTATGTGCTTCCAAACTGGGATACTGGACAAGAGAAGCGACAGAGTCAGAGTTTTTAGTGATTTTGGCAAACCGTTGTCATTTCTCCATTTCCTCCAATGGAAATAGAATATAAATTAACATGCTTCTGACATTTCCACTCAGTTATATTTGTGCTGAAATGGAGTAGTCTTTATGTCAGATGAGTTGAATTATAGATGGTAAAAAGAGAAGTGAAAGGAAGCATACTTGGTCTTCACATGTGGGGATGACTTCATTTTTGGACAACTCAGTTAAACCAGAAAAAGCAGAAATGCATAGAACAACAAAAAATCCCTGGGGGTAGGGGTTACCTTGATTGTTACTATAACAAGTGTAAAAGGACCTATCTAACAGAAAAAGTGGTGATTTTTAATTATAAGGAAAAGTGGTTTGACTCTACTTTTCACTGTTGCAAGAACAGTGGCACATTCAGTAAAAATAAAGTTAGTAAATTCCACACAAACAGAATGAATTGCTACTTTGAAGAACATATAATCAATCTGTGGTGATAACTCCTGGAAGAGGTCATGAAGGTAAATAATTCAGAAGTACTTTCTAAAGTACTGGTTCATTTTATGAGTATTAATAATTCTTACAGTTCTGAAACTTAAAATGACAACGTGTACAAATGTGCCCCTTGTGCGTCAGAGCATAAAATCTTAATCAGTAAAGACCTTTCTCATGCTCAGCACAGTGCATAGGTGCATCCTTGCAACATTTGCTTCCTGTTTGTCTTGAAGCATGGAAGACTAGTATGATCATTGGAGGATATCACACCTATAAATTGATGGTTTGATCAAATACAGCAAACCCTACATTTATTTGAACATACCTTCATCAATTTATAAAGAAGTATTTTTTTCAGTCCTTTAAAAAATTAATTTTTCAAGGATAGAATGAGTTACTATGTGGAGGGCTAAACATATGCTGGTAAGAAGGGATGGAGTTAAAACTTTATAAATGGTGACTTCTTGAAATAGACTTGTGAAATTAATATTTAGCTTCAATCTGGTTTCACTTCTCCCTGTACTAATACAGAAGTACTTTCTGAAAGCCAGCAAAAGAGATTCCATAGATCACATTAGACTCATATATATGGCCTCATATTTGATCTGTCTACTTTCTGTCCTGCAGACAGTATGCCCTACTAACATGTGCATATCTGTGAGTCATAGAATGGTTTGGGTTGGACAGGACCTTTAAAGGTCATCTAGATCCAACCCCTCTGAAATGAGCAGGGACATCTTCAAGTTTGTCATGTTGCTCAGAACCCTGTCCAGCCTGGTCTTGAATGTTTCCAGGGATGGGACATTTACCACCCCTGTGGGCAACCTGTTCAAGTGTTTTACCACTCTTATCACAAAAAATTTCTTCCTTATATCTTGTGTCAATCTACTCTCTTTTGGTTTAAAACCATTCCCCCTTGTCCTATCAGCATATTGTGCTGACTCTCTCCAATGTACACTGGGGCAGCCATACCATAGTGCAGGAGGTTGCATAATACCTGTGGAAAAAATCTAAATTATCACTAGTCCTTCTCTAAAACAAATGGAGCTTCCAGCAGCTGCATGCTTTCTTCCAGTAATAGTTGTAAAGCCTGTTTGTTGCCGGTAGTAAGTTTGGAACTTGTTTATTTAAATCTGGTGCATTGTCTCTCCTGTGTAGGAACACCCGACGCGTTTTCCCAGCTGCTCACCTGCCCGTACTGCGATCGAGGGTACAAGCGTTTCACCTCTCTGAAGGAACACATTAAATACCGCCATGAAAAAAATGAAGATAACTTCAGTTGCTCCTTGTGCAGTTACACGTTTGCGTACAGAACGCAGCTCGACCGCCACATGACATCACACAAATCAGGAAGAGATCCAGTGAGTGGCGTTTGAATTAAGGGTTTATCGTCCCCTGTAGCAACGCTGTGATTTGTTATATGGGCAGAAATGTACAGAGCGGGGAAGCTGTTCACAGCAGATTGTCTGTGTGCTGATGGTCCAGTCCCAGAGCACACACTCAAGCTTGCTGCTCAAGTCAGGCTTTTTCTGTAGCTGTCAAAGATTGAGATCTCAATTCCTGTTTTCATTCATCTAGGCAATAGGGTTGTTTTCAGAAGTGCTTTATTACATTTATAGGTAATTTGTTGGTTTTTTCTGTTCGTTGGCTACCATTGCATAAAAATTATGACTAATTGCAAATCTTTAATGAAACACTTCCTTTTTTTTCATAAGTCTTGTTTGGATAATTCACAATTTGCTGTAACATTTTTGCCCTTAAGAAACAAACCATTGCATTGCTTGAACTGTGAGGTACAGTTTTTAAATGCAATTCATGCAGTAAGACAATTTACAAATAATTAGTCTGTAAAATATGGTGTTTCAGTACTAAATGAAGCAACAGAAAAGGCTAAAGATGTTATGAGCTTGTTTTCTCGGGTTCATGGACTGACCTGAGGGCATGCTTCCTTGAAATGTCTTCCATGAGTTAACCATCTCATCACTACAGAAGATCCTGAGATTCTGTTCTCCTGTCACTCTTCTTCTTTCCTTTTTTTATCCCCACAATGTCTCATCATCCATCCCCAGCACATGATTCCATAGCTTATTAGAGGCACTCTGAGGCTCAGGAACCAAGTGAAACAGTCAGGAATTACGCAGAGAAAAAAACATACAGATTTTCCACCACCAGGTTAAAGAGGCTTGGGGATGTTTCCTTCTGAGGACAGACTAGAAAGATTGATACTCTCCAGAAACGAAGCAGGAGACAAATATAATAGAAAGATGCGAAATAGAATGTAAAAGTAAAGGTACTTCCAACATTTCTGGTAGCACCAAATCAACAGATCTTTTGTTAAACTGAAAGGCTGTAGCCCAGAGTAAAGGAGATGCTTTTTTATACATTGGCTATTAACCTCCATCCTACAAAGTATCACCAAGTCCAACAATTTAACAGGCTTAAAAATGTATTATACATTATACATACTTTCTATACCTAAGTGCTCACATTCGCAGGTCAACTAAATAGGTACAAGAAGTATCGGCCATCCTGCTGCAAGGATTTGATTTTCTCACAAGCTTTGGAATAACCTCACCAACATATTCTGGTGTGGCACTTCTTTTTTATCCAAATATGCTCCCCATGAACAATTAATTTCTGTTTCACTTCCTTTTTGGCTCTGCTTCTACTTGAAAAGATACTTTCGTCTTATATACATCTTATATGTCTAACTATAAAGTCTATGAATGCTATTTATATAATGCTTTTTTGTGGGCTACCACATTTGTTTTCAGTCTTTTCAGTTACAAGACTAAAACCAGACAAATAAGGTAGCTGGGGGAGATAGAAGCCTTTCCCATACTTGCATGTAGTTTGAATAAAAAAATAAAAAATACCAAGTGAGTAAACACTCTCAGAAGAATTACTAAAAAGGGAAGATTAAATTGTATTTCCACAGATATGTTTTAAATGGATTTGTACTTTTGAAGGTACAATTGTATTTGATTAATGTTGTTTCTGTGAAGTATGTGGAACTCAGTATTACACCTGTTTAAGTGTGTTCTTTTCTCTCAAGCCATAACCAGAATTAAAACTATAATAGTTTAGATACTTGACAAATTTGAAATACTTATTTATTTATGTTATTATCACAAAGTTGTCATGTCTTCAAAATTGGCTGCATATACATGATTACATCATTTGTGTAATGGAAAGTGAACTTTTGTCCTTAGTAAAATATAGACCTCCTGGTTGTGGATCTTAAACAGCTACATGTTTAAAACTTGATGTCTTATTCTTGAAGAACTTCATCTGACAGTAAATTATTTGGATAACTTGGTTAGTTGGTAATGTCCATCATGTGACAATTTTGTAATTGTTCTGTACAAAGAAGCAACAAGCAAAGATAAAATCTAGTGTAGTGAAGGCAGGGGAAGGGGTACTTGCACACTGAGCCTCCTTCTGAGCCAGGGGGAGGTGTGCAAAACTTCTGCTCCAGCAGAGAGCTGAGAGCCATCCTGTGCCTTCTCCTTCATCCCTCCCTCCTTCCCATGCACCTCATGGCTCCCTTGGCTGCTCCTACACCACTAACAGTTGGTAGGAGGTGATGCTGCCTATGTGTCCTCTGCCTTCATATGTGAAGCACCAGGAGAGATGCCGAAGTGTGAAAAAGTGCTTCTTATATTTGTTTTAATTTTTTTCTCATCAATTTATGAAGCACCTGTAGGTAGTCTTTCAAAATTTCGCGGTGTTGTGTACACTGCTGAAAAATGGCAGTTCTTAGAGACCGTGGTCAAACCATCTGTGAAAAAACCCTGATACACCTGTAATTTCTGTCTTCCAAATAACTTTTGAGGATTCTCATTAATGAGTTTTCTTCTCTGGTGTGAGAGGGATGGGCTTCAGTCCTAAGCACAGAAAACATTTGATGCAGGGATGTATTAGTGGCTAGTTACAGACCTTAATGCTGATGGTTCTTCTTCAAGGTTCAGTCCTTGAAGGAGTGCAAAGGAATATCCTAATGAGACTTTAACAGTGCTGAAATGGGGAAAAACATTTGAATCTGAGAAAATGAAGGTGAAAGTATTACAGGTGGTACTTCGGAGAAGTGTTATGATTTCTCAGTTACTTTTAAAGAAGATCCTTCAAAGTATTTCTGAGGAAGTTCCAGATTTATCAAACAGTATTACGAGAGACAGCAAGAAAGCTGAACAGAGAGTTACAAATATAAGAAGCTAAGGCAAAATAGATTTGGAAACACTACCCAGCAGAAAGCTTAAAGCACCTTATAGCTATGATCAGGAAAACAGGAAAACTCATTAAAAATTTGTTAAGTGGGGTGGACTTCCATGGCTTAGAAATAGAACATTAGATTTAAAGACTGGAGCAGAATCATTTCTGACAGATTGAATACGTGCACTGATATTTAGTATGAATATTTATGTAGTCCAGGACCTGCACTAACTGTATATATCCTGAGATCTGTTAGCTTGTATAATCTCAAGTCAAACGGTACTAACTGATTCTCGGCAGGCTTAAGTAAATCTTGACACGGTCCCCTAGACTCAGTGCAGTTGGATCATTAAAGTGAAATGCAGTGAGTCAGCCACAATCTTCTAGAACATCATCTTCAAGGGACTCAGTTAAACGGAGCTGAAAAGCCATGTGAACTAGCAAAAGACAGCTGACAAAGCTGGGAACGAGGGTCAGGTGTTAATCAGGATAAGTTGGAGTGGAGACCTCACTGCAGAGCCCAGGAGGAGGCAGGAAGCAGCCCACCCTGAGCCGGGTGGGAGCAGTGTTTGCTGAAAGGTAAAATCTGCAGCTTAACCAAGTGCTTATCCCAAGGGAACTGTTGAATTTGAGTATTTGGAAGTAATTTAGATTATCTTATTTCAATTTGTCTTCTGTTAGCATTTGTAACATATAAAGGAGGACAGGGAGCAGAACAGGAAAGGTTGATAGTTTGGACAGCATATCTCATTGCAGAGAGTTCAGACTTTCATCCAACAACCTGCACAACCATGGGTTCTTCAGATCTGCAGGCATGTCTCACAGCAGGGTCATCATCCTGTGTTTTATCCATCTTTGCTTCTCCAGCACACTTCTCAGCCCCCAGCAGTCGTGTCTGTGCTCAGGGAAGAGCCCCAGCACGCGGTGAGCATCTGCTCCCCGTGCTGCCAAGTGCAGCAGGCCAGAGCTAGAGGTAGGAGTTCCCCACGTGGTTTCACATCAGAGGCAGCTGATCCACGCCCGCTGCTTGTGGTGGGCAGCCTCTTTGTCCCCAGAGTCCATGAAGAGCTCTGTTCATGAGTTTATGAAAATGCTTGCCTCAGTTACCGAAAATCTGCAGTGTATCCCAATAGTGGTAGAGTATCTTTTTGCCAAGCGAGCTCTACTTAAAAAGGAGCTGCTGGGTTTTTTTTAATGAACAAGTTGTTTGAATTCCTAATTCCTCTATTTTATGTTGTTAATTAAGCTGCTTAAACTTTTAAAGTGCTTGTGATTTTTGTCCTTAAAAATACACATTCATAGATTCATACGGTTTGTGGTAAAATTACAGATCTTGCATATACGTGTCATGTATATACTGTATATATTTACACGTCTGTCTTAGCTTTTGCTTTTTTTTTAAACTAGTGTAGCAATAAAGACAAAAACAATTTAGAAGTTAACAATAAATGCTCACACAAGGCAAAATCTAACAAAAATAATCAGAGCTTCAGTGCAAATAGTGAAGAGGTTTGATGTTGTGTACTTTGGAAATCCCTCCATATTTTTGTTTGTTTTGGTTTAGTTTCTCACATTTCGTTTGCAAATTAATTGTGACCAAAAGTCCCTTTATTGTCACTGAGCTACCTTCTCTTGAGCAATCTTGTGGCATCCTTATATAGGGGAATCCAAGGCCAACAGTAAGCCCTGGAAGCATATAAATGGAAAAATCAAGTCAACTGATTGGAGTTTAAACAGGCTTCTATAGACTTCGGTGTTTCTCTGTCCTGCATGAAACATTCTGTGTGTAGTGGGCTTGGGGTTTTCCCTGATGTTTTTGCTTTCACAAGTAGAATTAGCATTCATCCTGGAACTTCCTACTCACATAACATGTCAGTGTAGACATCACCTGAATTTAGGAGACGGGGCAACTATATTTTGAATTTATTTTTTTCTTTTTACTGTACCAGATTTACTCAGAAGAAATACGTGTCTCAGTTTTTACCTGATTTGTAATTTGTTTCTTTTTCCATACCACCTTTAGTCTCTTACAATTATGGTTGATTGTTTTCAGGTTTGTATTGCATTTTCTCTGTTGCAATGTGAAAATACTAGGTTTTTCTGCAAGATGTTGTCCTGTACAATAATTAAGACTTCTTTCTTACAGAGACATGTGACGCAGTCCAGTGGTAATCGAAAATTCAAGTGCACTGAATGTGGAAAAGCTTTTAAATATAAACATCACCTAAAGGAGCACCTACGAATCCACAGTGGTAAATAAATCAAGCATTGAATTGAGTACTAATGTTGCCATTTCCACTCTTTATAACTTTGATGTCTAAGTTTAAAATACTAGTGTTTTCCTCATTCTTTTCCCTCTGGAATACTGCAAGCATTGACTGCAGCCTTCAGCTGTGTGCAGGGAATATGCAGACAAACTCAAAGAGGATTTACAGTTGCAACTTAATCTCTTACAATTAAGGAACACTTGACTTGTCACAGAAGAAATGGGGGCATCTTTCTGGTCCTTTTCACTTGTCTGTTTTTTCTTCAATGTTTGCAGATCATTCAGTGTGTTACAAGCCTTGCTAGAGAATTTTAATTGATAATAATCAGGACATAAGAACCGTGTGTTCCTCCTGTCGCTGTAATTGTCATCACTCAAGACAAGTCATATTAAAGTAGACTCAGGACACAATTTATTAGAAAAGTTCCAATTTATAAGAAATGTTATATAATAATATATTTTAATATATAATATAAGAACAGGTTAGATGTGGTCACTCAAAAGAGATTCTTAATTTCTGTCTTTAACCTGGTATTGTGGATTATTGTCACTATTGTAGGAAATACGGGTAGATTGTGTTTGCTACAGTAAAACATGCATAGCTCCTTATACAATTATGATTTGCATTTATTGCATTTTTTTCTTTAATCATATTCTTTTTTTTTCATTCTGAAGTACTTTATGTAGCTTCTGAAGTTAGTGGTGGTACTATTTTTATGGAGTTCAGTGAAATCTGTAATTGTCAAATAGCAAAATACTGAACACATGATCATGTGGGCTCCATCCTATATCTACTAGTGGATCACAAACTTACTAAAGGAGCCTTGGATCAGAGCTATAATCTTACTGTTCAATTCACTAGATAAGATTTTTTTTTTCCCCTAGGACTCTTTGAGAGGTCATTATGATGTATTCTTTCTGGTAATTATTGTTTGATATAGTTACACTGTAACCTGGTTAACTGTTGCATATGCATTTTTTTCTTTTCTTTTTTTTTTTTTTTTTTAAATCTTTAGGAGAGAAGCCATATGAGTGCCCAAACTGCAAGAAACGTTTTTCCCATTC
Organism: Dicrurus megarhynchus; assembly: GCA_013399195.1. Taxonomy (NCBI): domain Eukaryota; kingdom Metazoa; phylum Chordata; class Aves; order Passeriformes; family Dicruridae; genus Dicrurus; species Dicrurus megarhynchus. The sequence goes on from VXAD01003536.1 coordinate 133,693, forward strand.
TGGTTCATACAGTTCACACATAAGCAGTAAGAAGTGTATTGGTTTGATGCCCGTGAATGGTCGAGCCCGGTCAGGACTCAAGATGTCTCAGTGCTCCTCCCCTTCCCTTTCTGCATCACCAGGTAGCCCAGCAAGACCACAGATAAGACAAAAGATAGAAAATAAACCCTTGCAAGAGCAGCTTCCTCTTAACCAAATTAAAACTGAACCTGTGGATTATGAATTCAAGCCCATAGTGGTTGCTTCAGGAATTAATTGTTCAACCCCTTTGCAGAATGGGGTTTTTAGTGGTGGTAGCCCATTGCAGGCAACCAGTTCTCCTCAGGGTGTGGTGCAAGCTGTTGTTCTACCAACAGTAGGTCTGGTGTCTCCCATAAGCATCAATTTAAGTGACATTCAAAATGTACTGAAAGTGGCAGTGGATGGTAACGTAATAAGGCAAGTACTGGAAAACAATCATGCTAATCTTGCGTCCAAAGAACAAGAAACAATCAACAATGCATCTCTACAACAAGCTGGCCATTCCCTCATTTCAGCAATCAGTCTTCCTTTGGTTGACCAAGATGGGACAACCAAAATTATCATCAACTACAGCTTGGAGCAGCCAAGTCAACTTCAGGTTGTTCCACAAAATCTAAAAAAAGAAAACTCTGTTCCTGCAAATAGTTGCAAAAACGAGAAATTACCAGAAGATCTCACAGTGAAGTCTGAGAAAGATAAGAACTTTGAAGGAGAGACCAACGATAGCACTTGTCTTCTTTGTGATGACTGTCCAGGAGATCTTAATGCACTTCAAGAATTAAAGCACTATGAAACAAAAAGCCCTCCTCAGCTTCCCCAGTCCAGTGGAACAGAAGCTGAGAAACCCAAGTCCCCTGTCCCATCAGAAACTGGGGAGAACAACTTATCTCCTGGTCAGCCACCTTTAAAGAACCTTCTATCGCTCCTAAAGGCGTATTATGCATTAAATGCACAGCCAAGCGCAGAAGAGCTTTCAAAAATAGCAGATTCCGTAAACCTACCACTGGATGTGGTAAAAAAGTGGTTTGAAAAAATGCAAGCTGGACAAATTTCTGTGCAGTCTTCTGGACCATCTTCTCCTGAACAAGATAAATTAAGCAGTCCCACAGACAACGATGATCAAGCAGCAACTACAAATGTGAGCGAACCCCAGAACAGCACAAATAACTCACAAAATCCTATCAGTACAACGAAATCTCAGACTTTACCAGGGGGATCAACTCTGAATGGTTCACACAGTAGCACGCCATCTGCATCACCACTAAACCTTTCTTCATCAAGAAATTCACAGGGTTACACGTACACGGCAGAGGGTGTACAAGAAGAGCCACAAATAGAACCTCTTGACCTTTCGCTACCAAAGCAACATGGAGAACTGTTGGAAAGATCTACCATAACTAGTGTTTACCAGAACAGTGTTTATTCTGTCCAAGAAGAACCTTTGAACTTAACTTGTGCAAAAAAAGAACCACAAAAGGACAACAGTGTTACAGACTCTGATCCTATTGTAAATGTAATCCCACCAAGTGCCAATCCCATAAATATTGCTATACCTACAGTCACTGCCCAGTTACCTACAATTGTTGCCATTGCTGACCAGAACAGTGTTCCCTGCTTGAGAGCTCTCGCTGCCAATAAGCAAACCATTTTGATTCCACAGGTGGCTTATACATACTCTACTACAGTTAGTCCTGCAGTTCATGAGACACCACCAAAACAGACCCAAGCCAATGGAAATCAGGTACTTTGGTCTCCATGTTCCTGCATGATGTATGTATGATGTATTCAATCTGGATCAGTGCTGAACTAACAGAAAACTATCAGGGTGAATTAAATAAAAATATAAATAAAAGCTATCAGGCTTATTTGACTTGACTGTAAATGAGTAATAGATATTACTGTTGTGACCTCTGCAAAGCTGGTTAGCTCAGGCAGCTTGAGTACAGACTAACAGAAACTTGTGCGTGGACAACTCAGTTTTTCTCCATGTTTAATCTTCTAGGACATTAGTGCTCACTATTTTAAAGACTATCTAATGCTCCTGATCAAGAAGCAAAATAAAACCATGGGTTCTGTCTTTTGCTGGCTCTGTATCTCCTCTTTCCCCACATTCAGAAAATAAACTCTTTGGAATGTTTGGCTACTGCTTTCATGCTGCTCTGCTTCCTTGGCTTGCAGAGTATCTGAATTCATCCTACACTGTAATGGCACTTTACACAAAACACAGATATATTCTCAATTGAAAGTCAGGGAAGTATTTATCTTCTTCGTCTGCCATTCCTGTATCCCAGCTTGCTCTTCCCTGGGCATATCCAGATGTGATCTAATCGGGGTCAGTCCTCCTGAGAATCACCTGTGCACATTGAGGTAGGGACAGGGCAGAACAGAAGAGTGACTGAGTGTTTCTACTTCAATCTTAGAAACTGGCTGTCTAGCATTTTATTCAGGCTTTTGTATTGCCACAGACTGAGGAGCCTTGAAGAGTTACAAGGTTGCTTATATTAAAAGTTTGAGACAGACGTTTGAGGTAGCTAACATGTACACTTTTATATTCAGATTTGATAATATGTGATAAAATATGTGTGTAGTGATGCTGCTGATGTCAGTAGAAAATACTGTGCTTTTAGAGGGGAGCTTTAGCGCTTGAAATGCTTAGAAATACACAATAATTGTATTTTTGAAACTATTTAGTAATGAAACTATTTGAAGTCCCCTAAATTTGCGGTTAAGTAGTATTTGTGGTATTTTCATGAGGAAGAACGTAGTCAAATATGCAAATTCGAATGGTAACTTAAATAGCTTTTTTGTGAAAACTTCAGCAAAAACAGCCATTTAACTTCATAAAATCTGTGAGGCGGCAAAAGGTAGGTGACCAGCATTAGCTGAAAAATGCAGTTAGATGGCAAATTTGCTCTTCCCACTTAACTGAAGTGCTTTACAGGTCTGTAATATTGCATTTATTTATGGGCCCCAGAAATACGGCGTGCCAGTGTATCTTGGACCTGGCCAACAGTCAGATTTGGATGTGATTAAAGCCAGTCCCAGTGAGGGTTTTGCATCTGGATGGTGGCAGGGACTGCAAAGCAGAACAATGCATTAAAAGATTTTTTTGACTGTGGAAGTCTAAACAATTTTTTTGGCTGCTTATGGAATTGAATGAGAATAGCAGCTTCATTTTATGTGGGTGACTTTTTTTATTGAACTTAACTTTTTTTGTCATTTTTCTGAAGGATGAAAGGCAAGACACTAGCTCAGAAGGAATATCCAATGTAGAAGATCAAAACGATTCTGATTCAACACCCCCAAAGAAAAAAATGAGAAAGACAGAAAATGGGATGTATGCATGTGATTTATGTGACAAAATATTCCAGAAGAGCAGCTCATTATTGAGGCATAAGTATGAACACACAGGTATGTACTAGGAAAAGATGTTTCCGATCTTTATTTCTTTGATAATGTGTAACTGATAATCTCAACTGGAATCCAGTTTTCAGACGGTGTAGGGAAGTGTAGCAGTCCCTACAGCCTGTGCTAAGCTTGCTTTAGAAACCCCTGGTTTTGTGTATTTGTTTGACAGAATAGCAATTCTGTCTTTCTTTAAATTTGTTAGACCTAAATAGAAAAATGGGAGTTTTTGCATCTGGCTTGTGAATAATCATCTGTGAACCACAGCCTGTAACTGAGGATATATTACTTCTAATTCACCTTGCCTGGTTATAAATTAAGAAAAAATTAAAATTAAAAATATAAATTGGAAAAAAAAGGATTGTGTATGTATTTGATACTTTACATGAAAAGCAGCATGCCTGTCTGGCGTGAAGTTTTCAAACTGAGCCATATTTGTAATGACCTGAAATTAACAGCTTCAGCTATTCATTAGAATCTAACCACCAAAGAACACCCTTTTGGCTTTGATTTTTATTTTTAATTTCTCATAGTTGTTCCTTTTGGCTCCAGTTCTGGTCATCTTTAGGATTTTTTTAGTACCTCTTGCTCTCTTTTTTCTTCTGTGGTGTCTTAAAATAAAAATTATTTTTTTAATTGCTTAGTTGCCAAATACATATTGGGTTTTGTATTATATATTTCTTTCTTGCTGGCTCTGTTATGTCCTCTTTCCCCACATCCATAAAAGAAACTCCTTAGAACTTTTGGCTATTCCCATCATGCTGCGCTACTTTCTCAGTTTGCAGAGTAGCTGAATTCCTGTATCATATTATATTAATTACATTTCTGTGTATTAACATTTTAATGTTATCTCACATACAAAATTAAAAGCATTACAAATTCTTTTTTTTGTCTTGATCTTCTCAAGTTGTATTCATTAAGGGTATCTCTTTTCATACCTATCCTGTCCTGAGACTCTTTTAACTCCTCCTTTTCCTAACACAAGTGTTCTTCCCATACCAGTTTTGAGTTCAATGCAATGTTCAAAATCACAGAATCATTTAGGTTGGAAAAGACCTTTAAGATCATTGGCTCCAACCATTAACCCAGCACTGCCAAGTCCACCAGTAAACCATGTCCCAAAAGTGCCACATCTGCACGTCTTTTAAATACCTCTGGGGATGGTAACTCAACCACTTCCCTGGGCAGCCTGTGCCAGTACAACCCTTTTGGTGAAGAAATTTTTCCTAATTTCAAATCTAAACCTCCCCCGGCACAACTTGAGGCCATTTTGTCTTGTCCTATCACTTGTTCCTTGGGAAGAGAGACCATCACCCACCTCATTGCTTGTTTGGCATGAGATGATGTGGATGTGCTGGTCATCTATGTAGTGTGACGAAAAACCTGCTGTCTGACTTTGTCTTTTACGTCTGAGCTAAGACTGCAAAGTTGTTTTGTGTAACAACTTTGAATGTTGAAATCAAAATAACACTGCTAGGCTCCTGATACATTTATGAGAGACTCTAAAAACAAGACAATAGCTGGAAAACTGAGCAGAAACACACTGAGTGAAACTGATTTTTCATGTCAATACATGTGTAGTCAGTGAGTTTTGTACATAAAACATTCAACCTAGATTTTAGAATGATTTTCCTTTCACCAGTATCATGGAAGGACTTGGTACACAAAAGCCAACATAAAAGTTTAGTTGATTTTAAATTACCATCAATATAGAAAATTAAAATGGTTTCAATTGAAAATAGTTTATGCAAGAAAAAGTCTCCTTTTTTCATTTATATTTGCCCTTTTTCTGTGCTAAAAGTTGTATCTGAGAATTTCCTTATCCTCCTAGGAGTTTTCCTAAAAAAGTTACAAATTACCCTTGTGACTGTGATAATGTACCCTTGCACCTTTATCCTTTGGGCTCAGGCGAGAAACTCAGGTTGGTAATGCATGGAGTAGACCATCTTGTTAAATAAAATTTAATCCATGCTAATATGTTCACCAACAGCATTTTTCAATGAAAACAGTGTACATTTTTAAAACTTCAGCTACAAAAGGTCCAATCGTTTGTGCTTTATTTTACAGGTAAAAGACCTCACGAGTGTGGAATCTGTACAAAAGCGTTTAAACACAAACACCATTTGATTGAACACATGCGACTGCATTCTGGGGAAAAGCCCTACCAATGTGACAAGTGTGGAAAGCGGTTTTCACACTCGGGGTCTTACTCTCAGCACATGAACCATCGCTACTCCTACTGCAAAAGGGAGACGGAGGAGCGCGACAGCGCCGAGCCGGAGGAGATGGGCCCGGAGGTCCTGAGCAGCGAGCACGTGGTGGTCAGGGCGTCCCCCTCGCAGATCGACTCGGATGAGAGAGAGAGCCTAACCAGGGAAGAGGAGGAATACAGTGAAAAAGAGGAAGAGGAGGAAGAAGAAAAAGACATAGAGGGACTTCAGGAAGAAAAAGAATGTAGGGAACTACAAGAAGTAGGGGATGCAGAGGAAGAAGCAGCAGTAGAAGAAGAAGAAGGGAAAACTGAAGATAACAAGAACGATGAAGCTGTAAATCAAGCAAGCAATGCAGAACCAGAAGTTATACAAAATAATGGGCAGGTGTCAGAAGGAAATAACGAATAAAGCTTACATGCTAGGTTTTTTCTATAAGGAAAAAAAACGAAATTGGTAATGAAGTTCCTTCTATATTATACATGCTTTTCATGGAAACGCAGTAGCCTGCATACTGTGATTTCTGTTCACTACTGTGTAAAAAAATATATATATAAAAAAAATGAAAAGAAAAAAAAAAAAAAAGAAATCCAGGTGTGCCTGAACCTCAAACTTAGTAATTTTTCACACAGTTTTCAAAGTTAGGAACAAGTTTATAACATGAAGCAGATTAGAAAAATACAGTGACTCTGGAAGCAAAGATTTAATGGGTTGTAGGAAACCTGATTATTAGACAAGCATCTGGCATTGTTTGTTTTATCAGTATTAATTTTCATTCTTAAGTTGATTAATTTTTAAACTGTACAATTGGGAGAGATTTATATGATTTTTTTTTTTTTTAAATGATAAAACATTTCCTAAATCCACTTCAGTATTTTCTTATGTTTTGAAATGTGAGAACTTCTGCACTACAGAATTCCCTTTTGCAGAGACGTGTAATGCAGTTGCAAACAGTGCTTGGCTACCTTTGTAAATTCAACCTAGAAGGTAGCAGTTTCTGACATTAGATGTTGTAGTAGAGCATATTATCATTTAAAGTGTATTGTTAGCCTTAAGAAAGAAGATGATAGAAGAACTGAAGTTTCTTACTCATGTGGTTAAAAATGTAGTTGAGAAGATTGTCGTTGAGTTCTGATTACAGGGACTAACAGTGTTAATACTGGTAAGGACAGGAAAGTTGTCAAAAACAGTGTTTGTAATTGTGTTTTGAGTATGTAGTAACAATATGAAGGATATGATATGAAGCTTTGTATCTCCTTTGGCCTTATGCAAGACCTGTGTGCTGTAAGTGCCATTTATCAGTATTACAAAGGCTCTAAGCAGCCTTTATCCAATGTGTGGCCTACAATAACTAGCATTTGTTGATTTGTATCAAACTTCTAAACTATTCATGGGGGAAAAAACACTCAGCCATCAGAGAAAAGTAAGAACACTGGTATATTTCATTATTTAATTATTTGGTGGTATTTTGGGTTAATACCTGACTTGCAGAATTTCTCTACAATAATTACAAGGGAAATTTTCTAATCTGCTTTATTGCTTTATTGGTTTACTTTAATTTCAGACACATACATGACATGTTATCTGGCTCATAAGTATTTTCAAATGTTAGTTATTATGGACCCCATTTATTAACAATGTTAGCTGATTTTTACCTATCAGTATTATTTTATTTCTTTTAGTTTATAGATCTGTGCAACATTTTGTACTGTATGTCTTCAAACCTGGCAGTATTAATACCCTTCTTACTGACATATGTACCTTTTTAGTTTTAGAAAACTTTTATATTTATGTGTCTTATTTTTATATTTCTTTATTTATTACACAGTGTAGTGTATAATACTGTAGTTTGTATTAATACAATAATATATTTTAGTATGAAAATTTGGAAAGTTGATAAGATTTAAAGTAGAGATGCAATCGGTTCTCTTGCATTGAGATTTGATTTAACAGTGTTATGTTAACATTTATACTTGCCTTGGACTGTAGAACAGAAGAATTAAAATGGGAATGTATTAATTTTACAATTGCAATCAATTCATTTTACCTTTACCCAGTTTTTAATATAAAGCTCTTAAATTTTGAAATTCACTGTGTGACTAATAGCATGATGCTCTGCAGTTTTATTAAGAGATTAGTCTAACCATAAAACTCTCATTTCCTTAGTAAGCCAAATTAGAATAATCTTATAAAACAGTGTTGGGAACAATGTTTAACATTTTTGTGCCAATTTGTTCCTGTATTCATGTATGTATGTTACAAATCTGAAACTTCATTTTTAAGTTCCTTGTTACATCATGGTCATTTTCTAGTTTTTTACCAAACTCCCCATCTCACAATAAAATGCGTCAACAAGTCTGACCTACTGTCATTATTCTGGTAATGCAGAAAATGCATTTCAGTTATTTCTGTGAGGAGTTACTGAGACACAGTTCCTGCTTCGGTGTCGATCCTGGGTTTCAGTGGTACGTAAGGAGCATGGAAGTGAAAGAAGGGTTTGAACTGTGTGCAGGCACAGGGATTGCTACATTACCTCATTGATTTACCAGCGTCAGAACAACTGAGTTTTCAAAATGAACCGTGTGGGTTTTTTGGTTTGGTTTGTTTTTATTTTGCTGTACCTATCTAATACACTGTTTAATGCTATCTTTCAATAAGACTGCTTTTAAATGAAGTAAGTCCACAACTGTTTTTTTGACTAGCAATAAGTTAGTTGTCCATGAAAAGGCTGGTGTATATATTGCTGTTGAACTTTCCAAAGATACCATGCCAACATTACAGCTACATCATTTCAGTAATGTAAGTATAAAGGCTTGAAAATTTTATTACATATGCATGTTTAAAATGTTTTGCAGTTCAAGCAAAGTTTACAGACTGTTCTTTAAGCAAAGTTCTGTTCTTTAATGATCCCTAAAATGGGATTTCAGTTGTTAATTTGGGGGGTGGGGAGAGGGTTTAATGAACATCATTTATGTTATTTTATATTCAAATACCTAAGTTTTGGATATTTCTCAATCTTATTATCTCAACATTAATACATACAAAGGATTTATCCCATATACTAATCATTTTATTTTGTGTGCATTTTGCTGTACAGTATACCAATATTGCACTTTTAATTAGAGTAAACTTCTAACTTCATAGGATCATTGAGCTAAATATGAGAAAGCTGTTTTGAAAAAACCAACCATTTATGTTGCACTAGTAATATTCCCTTGCAATTACTATCATGACAGAATTTATCAGGTGGCCCAGAATTTCTCACAGGTAAAAAACTGTCTCTGCTCTCTTCTAGGTAATGAAATACACCTTCTTGAAACTATTTTAAGATTTTCCATATTTTTCATATTCCAAGATGTCTGTAGTAATAAATCCAGTGAGATATATGTTGAAATGGGAAAATTTTGTTGTCTTTAGTATTAAAACAGAGAATTTTAATAAACCCAAGGTTACTCATGTAAGTGACAGCTGAATGTAGAAGGCCAGTAACTTGGATGGAGAGTTAAGTCCAAGCAATTGTTACCCAGGAAATGTCGTCGTTTTGGGGGAAAAAATTTATATTCATTACTTAGACTACGAAACCATTATTAACATTTTTGTCTTCAAAATGGATTGATGCACTGAGTTTTGCATCTGTTAAGCTCAGCGATGTCTCTGGTGTTTGTGACCTTGTAACATCATCTGTTATCTGTTTGAAAAACACAGAAACTGTGGTGTGCCTTCGTTTAGCTGAGCAACCTCATGTGGAAGCCAGAGGTGCTTAGAGGACGCGGGTGCCATTCCCAGCCCCAGCAGTGAGATTCCAGCAGTGAGGAAGCTCTGTGTGTGTGGAGATGCCTGGGCAGCTGTGACAGAGTCCAAGCCCCAGGGGACCGGCAGCAGCCCAGCTGCAGCTGTGTGGGTTTTGTGATTTTGTGACCTCTCGCTAAATTAATGGCAAAGCAGTTTCAAGGACAGTAAGTTTCACACACACACACACAAAAAATGAAAGCAAAAATGTAAAGTCTTTGGTTCTGTCTTTTAGAGATAAATGAAAGTTGGGGAAAAACAGCAAATATGAGATGTGTAGTTTTAATGAAACTCCACGGTACTATGACCTGTTCTTCAGTCACAAGATGAAAAGTCCATCAGCTGCCCTGTGTGCCCAGGCTGATGTCTGTGCCTGCTTCTTCCTCCGGGTCACCATGCATGGCTCATCGTGGCACAGCCATCAGGGACAGGCTGGCAGAAGGAAAAGTGTCCTTGCAATTCAGCATGGGACAGAGCACTGCTGTGCTGGGGTGCTGGTTTTGTTTGTGCTACTGACCTGTCTCCAGGGTGTAACAAAGTGCCGCCTCAAAATCAGTTGTAGTTGCTAAATTGTGACAGTTGTGTGTCCTATTTTCTCAAGTAATACGAGAACAGGAAAATTGTTACAGAATAATTGTAGAAGATTGTTGCAGAAGTAAATACTAAGTTTCGGGATGGGGAATACCTCTCTGAGATCCTGAACTAATAGGAGAAGAAAGAGGGACTTAAGGCTGCAGAGAAAGCTAGAAGATACATTGAGCAGGAGTAACTCTCCTCTTTCAGTAATATGGCATCCCAGTGGTGATTTTGGTGGCATTCCCAAATTCTCCATAGCCACATTGCTGTCTACTTGCTGGTTTTCTGGAGCAACCTATCCATATGTGTAATCCATAACACAGCAATATTCAGCTATGCTGTATGATGAGCTTGAAAGTTTTTTTTTTTTAAATTGTATTGAATTACAGATAGATAAATTAATGGATGCTAGAAAAAGAAGTGAGAAAGTTTTGTTACTTTGGCTAATCTCAGAGTTACAATGTGTTTCAATAGACACCTTAAATTTTAGTAGAATAATGCATTATGGCATATCAACCCAGAACATAACATGTTTACCCTAAAAGGCACTGTTGTTCAGACTGAGTAAAAGTTGCTTCAGCTGGCAACAAGTGGTGTATTCACACTCTTGAGTAAAATTATTCTAATGCAATTATTGCTGGTAAACCCAAAGTCAGTGTCTGTACAAGCAGCAGTTTACTCATGTTTGTGCTGGCAGAGTGTACCTGGGATGGTGGTGGCCACCAGACTGAGGGGAAATTTGAAAGCAAAGCTATTTCCAAGATAGAAAATAGGACACACTAAAAGCTCAGGTTTTGCCACAGCAAAATGCTACACTGGGGCTTTTATCATCAAAGCAATGAAAGATCAGGATATGACACTCCAAACCAACACAGAAGTCCATAACAGAGAAATGAAAATACTTCTTAGGCTACAGAAGACCATTAGAGGTGAAAGTAATGGTTTGAGGATGAGAAAAGTCCAATTTGGTCCTGGAGGCTGTAGTGAAGATAGATGATGGCTTTTGAGCAGAGGAGAGAGAAAAGAGCTTAATCTGCACTGTGCTGAGCTCTTCTTCAAAGTGTGTTCTTTCTAATTTATTTACTACCAATGTATAGGTCTGCACACAATTCTCTGCTTGGACAGAGGTTTTTGATGTGTATTTTGCAGTTCACGATTTGGTACTTTAAAAAGTACTTTTTTATCTTTCCTTGACAGAATAGCTTGTTTAATTGTTGCTGCAATAATCTATAAATTTCATAGTGGAATTTCAATATTAGAGTATCTTTCAGGTCTGTACTTTGTCATTTATCGTTCATGTTTTTCTTGAACTGTTGTTCCAATTATATTTGCACAGTCTGACTATCACCAAATAAAAAATAAAACACAAAAGAACATGATGACCAAATTAGCTCTTAAAAGTGATCAATTATTTACTACTTTAGTTTTATCCCTCTGCTGTTTCATGGCCTCTGGTTACTTATCTGTCACACTGTCATCTTAACTGTGTTTTTCATGCCTATTGTCCACATTATATATATGTTGTCTCTAGGGGAAACAATATATTATTATATATTTAATTGTTTCACAAAAATTTATCTACTTTTTAAAAAACTTAATTATTAAGTTTCGTAATTATTATATTAATTTTTATAATTATTATATTACTTTTTAAAATTAATTATTTAATTAGAAAATAAACTGATAGTTGGGATTAAACATGAAATGTGCTGCTGAAAGGAGCACTTTTGTGGCAGAATTTGTCCTAGTAGCTTGCTGAATATGAAAGTTGTGTAGTATTAACCTACAATTAGGCCAAATTATCCAAGGCCATACCTCTACACTGGCAGATTCCCCTAAAGCTCTTTAAAAATTACAAGGACAGTGGCAAGTAATCTTTAGAATAAATATTTGAGAATGCCATTTAGATCTTTCCTTTGGTTTTCTGGTGAGTCTCAAGTTCTCTGATCTGCTTTTAGATTTTGACATTTCTGTGTTGGGGACTGTCCTTGGGTTTTTCTCATCTTTGTGTAAACTAGGGCTTGTGTAATGATCACAAGATGTGCATTGGGTGTTAATTCAGGAATGTAGGGGATAAATTACTGAAAACAAAAAAAACCTGAAACATGCCCACCCTAACTTTGTGTCATTCCTGCTGAGCTTCAGCTCTTCTGCCTGGAAATCCTGCTCAGTTTTAGCTTTGGGCCTAAAGACCACAAGTCTGACAGCATTTAGGATGGCTGGGTCCTGTTTCCATCTCTTACCCTTCAACAGCTCTCTCTTTAGGCCAAATTCTGCATGAATATCATCAGATCTCTTGAGTTCTGTGAAACTTTCTACATTTTTAATGACAGGTAAGCTATTGCAAAAATATAGAGGGAGCATTTTGCACTTTCAGTGTGCAAGAATAAAATCTGCTGGACCAAATTGTTCAAGAAATAATCAGAAAATCGTGAAATCCTGAAAAGAACAAGAGCTCCCAACAGGTTTGCAAGTTCCTATATGCAAAAAAGGTACTTGGAATTCTGCCCCCTTCTCAAATCAAATCAATCTGATTACGGGAAAACGTCTCTGTGGGCAGTAGTCCTCAACTTCTTTTGCTGTGCCTGAGCATAATGCTGTCACTGGTCCTCTCCAAACCAGGAGCTGAGCTATGACTTGTACAGACTCTGTTTGAGTCCTTGTGATCAGAAAAGGCCCAGCTCCCTTGTTGGAGTGAGGGGGAGGAAGGTTTGACCCTCTGAAGTTGGAGTGGGTTGTCCTGCCAGCAGCCCTTTCCCATGAGCTGCTGGCCGGGCAGTGTTTGCAGTGGCCGCCGTTAAATGGTGACCAGGGCAAATGATCTCACCTGTGGCTGCAGAGATTACAGGGGTTTCTGTCAAGGCAAGCTGGCTAAGCTGACTTCAAGTCAGCTTTTTTCCCCCTGATTTAGGCAGCTCCGAATAATGCCTCGGGCAGGAGCCAGCAATCATGCTTTTCAGGAGCTGCTGGCCTGCATCACTCAAGCCCAGAGAAAAGCCACCCTCAGTCTGTAAATTACAGATTCTTGAGAGTAGTGACTCATGCTCCCCAAAACATGGTATTGTCTTTAAAATCCTCCTTTTATCTTTTTAATCAGGCTTCTTCTTATTGACATTCTGGTCTCCCAGACGTTCTGTTGTGTCCTGAAGCTTAGGGAGAGGCACTCTATAAACCAAGGAACAAGGAATTCTACCACTTGCATTTGTGATGAGTGTTACCACTCTTTCTGTACCTTTTCCAACTGTGATTGTGAGTTTTCCTGTCTTAGGAGAAAAAAAAAAAAACATATAAAAAGAAATAATTGATGAATGGTAACGTAACTTGAACAGGGTTATTCAGACAGAGTTGGGAACAGAAATGAGGACTCTAACATGGGAAAGCCTTCTGTCTTACTTTGGCATGCAGTTTGTTCTGAAGGTCTATGGCAAATGGAGCATTTCTGTGATTTTCAGCAGCACAGGGGAGCTTAGCCATTAGCAGCTACACCGCTTGACAAACTTACCCTCTCACACTGTGGTCAGAAGCCAGTTCTTCAGCCCAACCAACAATCTCGGATTTTGTATACAATAAAAGTATCTTATTTGGGGTAAGCAGATGCCAAAAAAAAAAGGACTGGTGGGACATTTGGCTAAGTGGTTGGTTGCCACCAGCAATTTACTTCCAGAAATATTCCCAGAAACCAGTGGTACTTGTGCCTTGTTGCTCCCTGCACAGGCTGATGCTGGGATTGCTGCTGTACATGAAGTGGTGAGGTTCTGTCAGTCTGGAAGGAGCTCAGGTTCTGCTGGTGGCTCTTGTGGAGGGGAAAGAATAAAAGCTTTGCTGATTCTCTATAGCTCCTTCTGGCCCAATACATCATCTTGTTCCTTGTAGGTTTTTTATGAAGGCCACCTGTTAGGGATGTGTTTTTTGGCTCCCCAGTAGAGGCTCTGCCTGCAACCCTCAGGGGAGAGGAGTGGAGAGGAAAAAACACCTCAGTGCAGCAAATTGCATGTATATTTAAAAATACAAATTGTTCCATCCTTCTTCACAGAAATTGCTCATCTCATGATTACTTATGTCAGTAAAACCATTGTAGGATCTGCTTTTTTTCCTTTGCTATTAAAGTATTCTGAGTTTTCAACATTAAGGAAAACAAACTTAATTTCTACTTTACTGTAGTTTATTATTTAGTTCTTACTGCTTCACCATTTATGTTTAGGGACAGTACTGCCTTGCTTAGTCTCTGATAATGGAAATACATTTAGTTCACTGAAATCTGAATGTTCAGCTCAATGCATATAGATCTAATTGAAAATAGCTGGAAAATTTGATGTTAAAAGTGATGCAAATATATCATTACAAGAACCATCTATAGGTCAAAGACCATTTGTGTTCCTGGTTTTTTAAACTGTATTTTCTAAACTGCTGTTCAAGTCCACCTTCTGCTCCTCCTGCTACCCAGTTCCGAGTGTTTTGCCCCATAGACCAAATCCACCCAAGCATTTATGCATCCCTCATCACTCCTGTGGGTAATTAAGGTTCTCCTCATGCTGTGGCTATGTTCCAGTGACTGTCTCTACTGCTGGAAAAGCAAGCACTGGAAAACACTAGAACAGGAGGCAGTCTGGCTTCATTGTTGCAGCAGAACTGCCTCAGCCAGACCATTGCACCATGGTCGAGTCATAGACTTCCTTCTAAGAACAAATTTTAAATTCCTCTGGGATTTCTCATGGTTAATACCCTTGTATTTCACAAATTAGCTCTTCCTATAATCCCACTACATGAGCTGTCTCCTGTAGCTTCTGAAATGTGTTTTGCCAGTCTTTCTGCTTAGGTATTCAGACACATTGTTTCCTGACATGGAGTTTTCTGAGTGCATGTTGATAGCCAGTTCTCCTTGTGGAAAGCAGAGTCTTTGCTCCCCCAAAAGGTGCATGATACCATCAGTGTCATCAGCTCATGGAGTTGCTCTGCTGAATGACCAGTGATGACAAGGAGTGGAAGAATGCTGCTGTATAATCTCTGAGGTGCTCTAAATTTAGGATAATTGTATATTTCTCAGGAAAAAAAAGGCAGAAATAAATTAAATAACCTTGTGAAATAACATTGCCTTGTTATAAATGTCTTGTAACCACCTACCTTGTTTTTTGTCCTTGATCTCCTAAGCAGTGGTATTTGTGAGCTTGTGCTGCATGTCCCTTTCTTTCATCTTACATTTTGACCTGATGATTATGCCTGGCCAATTTTGGCAGGGAAGGTGATGTGTCAAAGATGTGAAATCCTTGCATGACTTACGAAACTTGGCTGCCTAGGGCAGAGGACCAGACTTATGTCCTTGCTAGGCAAAGGCAGATATTTCTGCATCCTTTACAGTGCAGTTCTGAACCACACCCGGCATGTGCCACTGCTTGTCCAGCCAAGAGAGGTAGGAAAGGTGAGAGTGGGTTTCATTAGTTCTTGTTTATGCTGTTATTTGAGAGGACAAAAGATAAAAGAAAAGAAACAAACACAAAAGTGCCAGTATGAATGTCTAATTAGTGATTTACTGTTGCACTGCCTTTAAGCAGGAGACTTGAATTATGGTGCTAGCTACAGTGTCTGGCCATTGTCCATATGGGACACTGCCAACAGGATTGACACCTTCATCTCCATCACAGGCTAAGAATCATGTTTATTTGTTCACTTCCCAGCCAAACAAATACGGAATTCTGTCATGCAAAGTAGAACTAACCCAACAATAGAGTCTTTGTCCTGCAGGAGGGCCAGAATGGAGTGTGCTGCCTTGAAACCTCCTTGTTTCAATGGAAGAACTGAGCACAAGTTTCGTATGTCCCTCATGAGTGCTGTAACGTGGAAGTAATCATGGATTATCTTGTTATTCCCACACCGGTGTGCAGCTCAGTCCAAATGGTTTAAGTGGGTTTAAGCCTTTCTCACCATTCTCCCCAAGCAGTACAGGTGAAGGTCTGTGGGCTCTAATGGATTAATCAGCATGGTCATGCCGGTGCACTTCTGGGAATGCCAGAAGCAGATGTTTAAACCTCCTGACAACTGTATTTCCAAAGTCTGAGCCTGCAATTCAGCAACCACTGCAGTCAGTATTAGTAAATGTTGCTGCTGCTGGAAGGGAGAATCCAGCATCCTCTCATCCTCTGCCCTCTCTCAGGCTGGTACAGCCCCATCAGGACTGATCTTTAACAAGTTAACAAGTAACCAGCCAT
The DNA here is from genome assembly GCA_013399195.1 of Dicrurus megarhynchus. Classification (NCBI taxonomy): domain Eukaryota; kingdom Metazoa; phylum Chordata; class Aves; order Passeriformes; family Dicruridae; genus Dicrurus; species Dicrurus megarhynchus. The sequence goes on from VXAD01003536.1 coordinate 149,897, forward strand.
TTTTCCTGGATTATTTTTCAGTTGAATCAGTTCCCCAAGTAACACCAAAGCAAGAGAAAGGAATGTTGGGGGGTGGATTTTCTCCTTTTAGACTGGTGCAAAGCAGGCACTGAACAGGTTCTGAAATGTTCTCCACTTTAATTTAAAGCTGGTGTCCCAAAAAGCAACAACCTGCACAATTTATTTGTCCAAGACACATATCCCAGTATCAGTGTTGGGGAACAATTTAGGAAAGGTCCTCTCATTGTAGTCAGCAGCAGTAACAGCTCATAGTTAAACCCAGACTACAGGGTTTGCTCTGCTCTGAGTCCTGCACTGACATTGGTTACCCTGAAATGTAAGTAAGCAGTGTTGTGTAAATGAACTCCTTTGTTCCCTGTATGTGTGACTTCCAGCTACTGCTAAAAACTTCATTTATTTTGTCATGCAAGCAGTTCATTTTTGTTTTGAGCTAAGAATCATGTCCTGTGCTGGTTGAATTAAAACAGTGCTTCCCCACTCTCCCACTCCCATGTCTGTGCTTTGCATGCTGCTGCTTTTGCTAAAGCTACAAAGTAGACTCTGCATTACAGCTCTTCTGCTTTTCTGGGTTTGCTTTATTCATCACAGGTTTCTGTACGTTCTGGTGGGTGCCAGAGTGAAGCTGAGAACAATGTTGCTTAAGGTTGTACTGAAGGCCGAAAACTGAAGTAAATTACGAAGGTGAGCAGGACCCCAGCAAGAGTGGGCTGCTGGCAGCATGGCACTCTGCAAAGGCAAGAGTGGGCTGCTGAGTTATTGTCAGAGCTAGAAAATGTCCTTTGCCCTATTGCGTCAACCCCTCTTTTTCACTTTCAAGCTGCTACAAGAGCAGAGGGCACAATTAGCTCCATTAGTGATTTAGCAGATTCAAAATCTGAATGGATTGGATATTGCCTTGCTTATAAATGAGGCACTGTCAGCAGGATGTCATCACACTGAGACTGGAAGCTCGACACAAGGAAAGACTTGAGGGCCTGACCCTGGAATAAAGTTCAAGGATCTCTGCTAGAAAGCTACATAGTGCAAAGGGAAGATTGTGTGCACCAAAATGTGATGCAAATCAGCTGGCATTGCCTTGGCTCAGGGATGCACTCGGGTCCTTCTGTCCGTGCATACTCCAAAACATGGATTTCTCCCTGAGAATCTGTGTTTTTCCAGACCTGTGCTGGACAGGGCTCACTGCACTCCTTCCCTCTCCGCTCCTGCCCATGTGCAAAAAGTAAAATTATTCACATGGGAAGAAGGAACCCAACATCTTATTTAATCCACCCATTATCACCTCAGTAGTTGATCACCATAACCTAGCAGACACAAAGTATTTCAGAGCAGCATTGCCACGCTCCCTTTCCTTTTACTGAGGATGTTTTCCTCTTTAGACAGTGTTTCAGGACCTGCCAGAAAGAAGGCGGAGGGAGGAAACGAGTGATACAAAGAAGCACAGGCACCAGAGGGAACCTGACTCTGATCCTGTGGGAAGAGCAGTCCCTTGGCAGAGGAGATGGCCCTGTGCTGGCTGCCGTGTCCCAAGAACAGTCCGTGCACGCTCACCATGGTGCTGTAGGAGATGAGAAACACCAGCCTGAGCACAGCACAATGTCCTTGCCGAGTGCTCTCACTCCAAGCTGTTGCACAAGGAATAGGTTCCTCCTCCACCCAAGCTTTGGAAGAATACGCCAAATGACCTCAGAGCACAGCCTGCAGATCAGGCTCATTAGGAGATTTTGGGGTGTCTCTGAAATGAGGTTTCCCTCCCCTTGTAACTGTGGGCAGGAAGGACATGCTGACCCACTGGCACTGAGGTGACCCTGATCACCTGGGCACAGGGAACTCTGTGTGCCTGCTGGAGGGGCTGAGGCCCCTCATTAGATCTGGCTTCTGTTTTCTACCTCTTGTCAGCAAACACATAGACTGGCTGTTTCCACCAACAGTGACAACAAAAAAGAAATGCATCCATGTCTATTGCCTTGCCAGTCTCCATATGAAACCCTTCCAGCTAAGAGTATGGCCTGGCAGTGTTTTCAGACTTTGCCCCACAGAAGTTTTTTTATAGCTATCCAGCAGATGGTCAGCAAAGCTTCCAAAAAATACCTAAAGATCAACCTTATTTCCCTCCTCCCAGGTGAGCAGTGTGCTGCCTCACTGAAAAAAATCCCAACAATTTTTGTGGGCATCTGAGTGGGTCTTGGTCCCTTCCTGTCAAAGCCAAGAGGCAGAGCTGTCAGGAGAAGCAGCCAGGTGCCTGCTTTTTCCCCCGTGGGCAGGGACACATGAGGTGGAAGGCAAAACTCCTGGATCACAAACATCACATTTGGGATGGAAACAACTGAACCATTTATACAGTGGGGAAAAAACCCTTGTCTTTGGTCTGGTTTCCTATCTTTGGAGGAAAGGTAAGTCTAAGTCATTATCCACAGGCATGCTGTGGGATCTGATTTCAGTAATGCCTAGCTGGCGAAGCGTAGGAGCTCTGGGAGAGCAAAGCTGTTGCTGTGTGGATGGGGCTGGAGCATTGCCTGGATTTGGAGGTCACCTGGTGCTCAGTTCCAGTTGCTCTGTGCAATAGAGGCTGTCCTGTACTTACTGCTCAGATCCCACCTGAAGGGAAGAGAGGCCATGGCTTTCCTGCACTTTTGCTGCAACACATGAAATCCTACACATGTGATGCAGCTCTCCCAGGGCTGTAGCACCCTCAGGGCATTGGGCTTGAAGAGATGGTGCAAAAGAAGAGAGAAGGACATCTCTGGGCCTGCTTGGTGTTTCAAGTCTGACAGCCCTGCTTGACTCTGCTTCAAGCTGCTTATCATTTTTTGCAAAAGTCCTGTTTTCCATGGGGAGACTTGTATCTCAGATTTGTCAACAGCTTGTCAGCAGTTTGTCAACAGTTTTTTGTTTGTTTTTTTTTAAAGTACTGGAGAGAGGATAAGTGTCTTGTCCTGTGAGAGGATGGGTGATGAAGGTGTTGGTGGAGCACCCTCAGCATTATGTGTATTATGTGAGAAAAGGCAACTCAATGCTTTTCTTTCAAAAGTGGGCTTGACACGGTTCTTTTTTCCACTGGACTAGGCAGGCAGCAGGTTTGTGGAGGTCAAGTCTCTCCTGTCTCTTGGGATGGTACTAAGACAGAGACCACCCAGACAGAAAAGGAGCATGGCAAACCCTGCTGAAAATGTGGAAGAAGGGGCAGGCCAACCAGGCAGAGAGAATGGAGACATGGGCCTCTGCAGCCCAGCTGATGGTCCTGGGGCCTGGTGGAGAGGGTGTCCAGTTGCCCTGCTTAACCCCATGGTCCCTGCCCATGGTCATCCTCCAGCTCATGCTGGAAACTGAGGCTGTCCATATGCAGGATAGGGATGGTATTTTCTGCCTTTTGCTTTATGTTTATTAATGCAATTTGCGCAATATTTATTTGTTAAAATACAAAGCTTACTTAAATTCCAAATGTTATGAGACAAAACACCACAAAGAATGACTTCAATATGTATGTCACATGCTTGTTACTGCAGTCAGGTGAGAAGGGTTCGTGTGTATGTAGACTGCAGACCTAAAATGCTTTTGTTCTTCATAACCAACCTTCTCTGAGACACAGTGAGCAAAGGAAAACATTACAGCCAGATAAAACTGGATGCAGTCATACTTGAACATAATTTAAGCCTCTTGTGCAATACCTCAGAGTAAAACCAACAGTCATAAAGCAGCAGAATTATTTACCTTCATTTCACAAAAGAAAATCTTCCTTGGAATCAATTTGGTGTTTCACTTTTTTTTCTTCTGGTGTTTCCCAGCGAACTAGTGTTGGACAACTTGCTCTAGAGACAGGAAACTCTGTCTGAAAATGATGGAGGATGCTTGCAACTGTCTCAGCAAAGGGGTGTCAGGCTTTGTACAGCTGTTTCCTCAGCTCACTCAGGAAGAATTATTCTCACTCCTTAGAGCCTTTTACATTTTGGTGGTGGTAATCATGATTCCAAGCTGTGAAAACCTTTCCCACTGGTAGTAGCATGCTCTCTGGAAGAGCTGCCACTAAAACCTCTGCATGTTGGGCAGGCAGGTCACAGGATTATCTTGGTGACCTGGGGTAATGCCACCACTCTTCACCTCCAGTGCTGGGTGTTGTGCCATTCATCCAGCAGTATTTCCCTCACCCTGTTTCCAAGAGGGAGCAAAAAATACAGCAATATGAGGATATTTTAGCATGGTAACTACAAAGAGTCAAATGAGAATAAACTGTCCAGAATCTTGCACAAGAAATGAAGACAAAGGCTACCTGAAAATCTGGAAGTTGCCCACGTTGCTTCAGAGATCACTGCCAGCAGCCTACATGTGTGCACCATGTGAGCAAGTGAGAAAGTGTCTTTGAGAAGGGCGTAATGTTGGTCCTGTGTCAATAATGGATCTAGTCCAAGGTACTGAAGCATCTGCTCTATATTTCAGTATTTTATTTCTTACACTTGTAAAGATATTTGAGAAGGTGAGTATCACACCAAAAAGACTGCATTTGAAAGAAAAGCGGAGACGTGGTCACCACCAGCCAAAATGCTCGCTATGCTAGGAGGTACTTTGGACTCTCCTTCAGGCTACATGTCAGCATTGGAATCAAATGATCACCATATGTAGGCCTGTAAAGCTCTGAAATTAGCTGTGCAGAGAGAAGCTCTGTGATGGTTACTGCTGGGTGGTTAACTGCCAGTGCAGGAGAATCAAATTATTATTGGCTCCCAGGGTGACTCCTATATGCTGTTAATTCATTACCTGCAGCTGAACTGCCAGCAGAGTGGGGCAAGTCCCTTCCTCGTCTCAGGGAGTATCACCAAAAGAGATTTGTCAGTGGAGCCCTATCAGAGATGCCCACAGGCCATCCTAGATGTGAGATAAGTGCATGTGAGAAGTGGGGTTTGGAAAGCAACAATTTAATCCATATCCTGTACACTCACTCACAGAAAATATGGACTTCTACTGTATGTGACATGGAAGAGAATGGATCACAGACACAGTTTTTCCATCCTTTTCTCTTCTGCAGCCTCACTGACCCAATAAGGGGAATTTTCTTTTTCTGCATTTACAACATAATTTGCTATGCCTTGGGAGGGGTGAGATGCTCTTTTGTGTTGGGGTGTTCTCCCCAGCAGCACCAGCGGAAGGCAATTACAATGCTGGTGATGTTCTCTCCTTCCCTGAAGAGTTAATGAATTCCATCCTCCTATTGTTGCAGAGTTTCCCCGGGACCTGCAGCAGGGCAGGATCCTCCACGCTCTGCAAAGGGTTTGCTTCCTGGTAACAGAGCAATCCATTAGCTCTTGTAGCTGTTGTTCTTGAACTGAAAGCTCTGTGCTCTAAAGCCCAGCAGGAAGAGATAATTAGCACTAAATTGTGTATTCTGGGCAAAATCCATCCACTTCTGCCAAGATTTCACAAGGCCTCGAATACAGTGGAAATACGTGTGGGGTGGACGCTTTTTGCATAAATGTGGAAGGAAGTGTGCATGATTGCACTCTGGGTCAGTGCGGCCCAGAAACAGGATCTGGGGTCGCTGCGGGTCCGTGCCAGCTCCACACCCTGGGCGAGCTGCGGGTCTGGTGGTGACGGCTCCAGCAGGGAACAGGGGGCAGTGCCTGCAGGGACGAGTGGCTGCAGTAACACGCAGGGGAAACAGCCCCTATCACAGCCATTCCCCTTGTTCTGCTGCCCTCCCTGGCTTTCTCTCGTGCACCCTGCTGCCAGCCATGCTGGGCACTGCATTGCTCTTGGTCCTTCATCAAGTTGGGCTTGTGGATGCCTCAGGCCTCAGTTTGGGAGTCTCTGTTGCAGGACAGACAGGAACCCCAGATCCTGCACAGCACCGTCACTGCAGCATGACGTAATTCTTTATCCATGCACGGGGTGCCCCTGGTATATGTGCTTTAATAAACACTCTGCTGTTCTGATTCTTCTTCCTCTGCTTCACAGCACGCACAGTTCAGATGCTTGGCCACAGGCTTTTGGCCATTCTCCCCTAAAAGTGCCACCTGAGTCCAGCTGCCGATCCAGGAACATGTAGGTCTTCTGTAGGGCCTGTATCACACCTGGCAGCCCTGGCAGGTGCATTCTGGAGATGCCCATGCTCGAAATTACTCCAACCCAGCGTGTCCAGGCCGTGTCTCCAAGGGCCAGCAGTCACTCATCAAACTGGTGCTGTGACTAAGAACCACCATGTCCCAGAGCTTGTCTCAGCTTCATTGCAGCTTTTCAGGGCTAAACCATGCAATATCCCAGACAATTGGGTATGTTCAAAAGCAGTTGGCTGTGATGAATGCCAGCCGCAAAACCGGATCCTGAGGGGAGTCTTGTGGGACTTTGACCTGAGGAAGCTCTGGCTCAGACAGATTAAAGATCTGAAAATGCTCTAACAGGTGGCCCAAATTTGCACAGTCCTGCTGTACCAAACCCTACCAAACAAAAGCAGAGAGTGGAAGACATCACACTTCACATCACCAGTTTATAATGGCTAGAAAGAGGTCAGGTTTCTGCCTGACACCTAAGTTTTAAGCTTTCCTCATCTTCCCGTTTCCACATAGGAAATGCCCAATCCATCAGCCTTTTGTCTTGGATTGCATCTTCTAAACTTTCGGGCTTTCATGTGAGAATCTTTGGACCTTGACCAACATCAGTTTTCCTTAATGCATGATGCTGAGAACTGGATACCAAACTACGAAGAGGATGCGCTGGTGCCAATTAGAGCACAATAATTTCTTCCGTGTCTTACATGAAACACACTCGCAGGTGTGTGTGTGTCCCAGGATGACACTTGCCTTCTCTTTTGTTGTGGGCAGACAATACCAAGCATTCACACACTTGCTGGATCTCTAAAGACTGTGGGTCCCTTTCTGCAGAGTCTGCACTGCCTGGCAGGTCACTCTTCATGAGGGCCACAGGTTGGGCTTGTTTGTTGTGGACTTTTGCATTTGACATTTCCCCCTTAAGTGTTCTTTACTGACATCTATTTGATTTCTGGCCACACCTCAGGGGTTTTCAGAATCAGTTTGGATCCAAAACTTGTCTTCCTGTGGGAAATGGTATAGATGACTTGTGGACAAGATGGTCATTTATCTTAGTTTGGGTACTAGAAGAGTAGTGAATCCACATGGGCTGCATGGACTTCTGCTTGACAGGCTGGAGAATTAGTTCACCCAAAAGGCTTTAACACTTCAGATAAATTACTACTGGTTTCCCTTCTTTATTAGATATCATAATGATTTGGGTATTTAGATTAAAAAATTTATAGGTTGTGAGCTGCATTATGAGCTGCCCCCCTGTCCCTGGCTACAACCAGTTACTCCAGAATGGTTTTTTATTCTGCCCCTGCTAAGGACTGGATGTGATGTGGCCTGGAAGATCAGGTCTGTACCAGGTTTTCCATTCAGGCTCCTGGGAATCTGGGAGGTGTGAGCACTGCCAAGGCACAATGGGATCTGTAGGAGCACCCAGCACTGAGCAGTTCACTTCTCATTGTGCCCAAAATGCTGAAAACCATCCAGGGTAAGTTGGGCCTGGGGTGTGCAATCTCATCCAGCTTAGCAGATCCTGGCACAGCTGGGTTAGCACAGCCTGGCTCACTCCACAGCCTCCAGGCTGAGTCCCCAGGCCAGGCTGGGCAGGGGTCACTCCACTGTTTGGACACTCCATCGTGCCATTAAGCAAGCGGCAAAGAACCTTCTGGCTTTCAGCTTTCAAATGCATCATGATTAGATCAGGGTGTGCAGTGCATTTTCTTGTTTTCTTAGGTGATGCATGATGTTGGATGCCAGCTATGGCCATCATAATAGCTTTGGGCCACTGCCTTTGCCTGGTCTGTGCCAGATTTGTGACAAACCTTGTCGGAACTTTATTTAATCTTCCCAATATGACAATGAAATATTGACTTAAAAAAAAAAAAAAGCAACCCACAGTCTGTTTTCCAGCTAGTTTTACATCTTTCTTGATATTAAATCTAGGCTTTTTCCCACTAGTTTCCATGCAAGTATATTTTCAGGAAGTCTGTTTTCATGCTCATTGAGGAAAATGGACTAAACTAAGGGGATGTACAAACACGAGTATCCAGCAGATGATTGCTGCTTCAATCCCAGCAGGGCTGTTTGTATAACATTCCTGCAAAGTTAGACATTGAGTTTATTATGGAACCAGGTTTTTTTTTCTGTTGAAAGCAACAAAAAATGAAGTTATAGGAGACTTTGCTTTGGAAACGCAGTAAGAAAGAAGCAAGGAAGCTTGGCAGCAGACGTGTCAGGTGCTGTAAGCCCAGGGAGTGCTGTTAGTTCAAAGAACCTGAGTCTCACAAAGTGGATGGTCCCAGCAACATTAGAGCCAACACAGCTCTGTGGCAACATTGTGACTGACTTCAAAGGTGCTGACTGGACTTGCAAAGGGTTATCAAGGCTTTCTGTGGAGCATCAGATATGGGACTACTGTCCAGTTTGTAAGGACTAGAAACCTCACATCCCTTTGAACATATGATCCCAAGTGCATCTCTCATTATTACCAAATGGATCTCTTTCCAACTACTGATTGCTTATGGTGCTGGGTGGCTCTGGATGCCTCAGAAATGTGCTAAATTTTTATGAAGATTTTTTGTTAATTCCTATACCTATATGCAACTTCCCTTCCCCCTCCATTTCCTAAAATAATTCCTGTGGGATTAACAGCACCCACGTGTTGGATTTGCAGCACCTGCTCTCAGATGGACTGTGAGCGTGTTCCACAGCATAAGCAATTCTGCTGCAGAAAGAAAAGATGAGAAAAGTGGCTTAACTGGGTCCTTCATGGCTTCTAGAAACACCTCAGTCTTTGAATAATAATCCACAAATGAAGCAGGTACTATTGGAATGACTAGTAAGACCTTCCTCCAGTGACAAGATTTGTCATCATTCATATGACAAATCCTCATGAATTAACGTATGAATAAGGAAGATGGCAGGTCACTTTAACACCCCCTCTGTGTCCTGATTTCTGTGAGAAAAAAGATGCTGCTCTTTGCCTGGATCCCTGGGGCATGTTGCTGTATAGGCTGAGCTCTCCCCACAAGGGAACCTGTCCAGGAAGAACAAGTGATGATGCAGCTGTTGGCAGCAGTAGCTTCAGCATCTCAACAAATCCTCCCTCAAAGCCCAGACTGATCTGCAGAGATCCACCCTCACATACACCAGTGGTTATTTGTGCAGTAGAGGTGCCTCTCATTCCTTCCTGCACCTGAGCTCCCAGGCACAGCTCTGGCTCCTGGGCTCTGGCTGAGAAACCCCCACCTCTGTCCCTTCCACCTCTTCCCTCCATCAGCTTCTTCCAGCCATGCTGGAGTTTGGAGGTCTTGGAAGGAGAGATGCTTTGTTTAACCCTCATAACCTTTTCTGCCTGAAAATTAAGAAAGAAGGAAAAAAATTAATGTTTTGAGTAAACACATGAAACTGTTTTGAACCCCCAGAGCCAAACTGTGTCTCACAATTAATTATATTTCTCTACAAAGAAATACAGTAGGTCAAAGGACATGGTGCAGTAATACGTTATGGGGAAGCTGACAGCAGAACAGTAAGTTTGGTCTTAAGTGAAAAATTTTTTGCTTTGCTGGCTCTTGGTATGGAGCCAATAACAACAGAGCAGGAGCTGTCTTGAAATGACCATGGAGAGCAGGTGTCCTGCAGACAGTGTTGGAACAACTGAAAATAATGCTCTGAGTTACGGCACTTCTGTAATAATAATGATGATAATAATAATAACGTTTGACTTTGTGGGATGCATGAGCACTGAAATACTGTTTTATTAGCAATCACTTTGCATCCCTGGGAAGAGTCATATGGGACCCCCCTCCCACCACATGGGAACAAAGAAGTGCCTTTTGTTTTAATGCAAGTTTCAGGGTTTACAATATGCAGTCTGTTGAAGAGTCAGGAGCTCAAAGCCATCTGAATTAAGAGATTTTCCTCTCTCCAGAGAGCCACACAGGCATCTGCTACCTACCAGCCCTCCTGACAGCAGCTCTTTTTGTTCCCCATTTTACACGCTGTTTCACTGTAGCAAGCTGAGAAGCAGCACTGTATTCCCAGAACCAGGAGTTGTGTCCACAATTTCCAGGGGAACAGGTACTGCTGTTATGACCCCAAATCTATGCTGCCTGCTCCACAAATCCAGGAAAATCATTTTATTGTGCTCAAAACCCTTTCACTCTCCTCCCAGTCAGTGAAGAACTTTTCACTAAGCAAAAGCCCTGTGTACAGATCCTGAAGGGAGATGAGCACCTGGAGTCCTCTTGAAGCCAACAGGAGTTGGTTGCAAGGGCTAAAGACCTCTCAGGATTTGACTGTGTGTGCTTAACCATCCACCCTCTGACATGCTTTTTATTTCCCCCTAGTGTCTATTACTTTAGACCCTGTACTTTCTGCAGCATGTGTTTCTCCTCCAGAGTCATGGCATAAAAAACTGCTTTGATTCCTGATACAGCTTCAGCTGGCTCCTCACACCAGGCTGCTGAAAGATGAATTAGAAATGGTTTCTCGGTGCTGCAGGCACGGCGGAGCACAGCCGGCTCGCCCCCAGCCCACTCTGGGCAGGCAAGAGGAGTGAGATGAAAGACACACGGCACCAGAAACTGGGGGACAAGGGAAAGCTTTCCGCTCAGATTAGGCTTTGGTGGCTTTTTGCAACAGTCAGACCAAAACCATTAAGTCCTTGTACTGGTAACAGTGAGATTTGTACCTGCATTTATGCCGGGGACTGTAACACTACACGAGAGGCAAGCTTTCTCCCTAAGTACATAACCTCATTGCTGGGTAGTGGCAGGAAAAAAATTACCTTATTTCATGTAAGTGAAGCTTAGACATTCCTCTGAAACTTCAAACACCAAATATTGCTGGAGAAGAGCCCCTGGGCTGGGTTGTTTTTCATGAATGGTGTGGCAAACCATTACTTCTGAAGAAGAAAAGGAAACGTGCTGCACACACACAAGCAGATGTGCTGCATTTAACTGAGGTTATATAGTATCAAGTGACTGAAGGGAAAAGATGGATTGATATCTTGGTGGTTAGTGTTATGGGGGGTTGATAAATTTTACTGATATGGCAATTTTTCTCCTAAGACTAGGTTATTTAATAAGTTTGGTGCTAATTGCATGACAGCATTGTATTAGTCATAACAAGATCTTCTGTAACATTTTTTAAGTGCTCTTCCAGATGAGATTACAAATATGCAGAGGAAAACACAAAAAGTAATTCAATTTCATGATGCCCTTGTTTTTTGACTGGAAAGAGAAGCACTATAATAGAAACTTATGAAGACACAATTTTTGCTAAGAAATTAACTGAAATGATCTGCTAATGTGTATCTGCTAATGTGGGGGTAAGGGGGATAGCATGGCAGGAGAGATGTGGTCAGTGTCAGAAATAAAAAGGTAAGAGGGAATGCTATATGGGATAAACAATAAACCCAGAGAGACATACTGGAAGAATAATTACATCAAAGCCAGCCAAGTCCAAGTGCGTGTCGCTGCTGAGGGCAGGGCAGGACGCAGGTGGGGTGCTCCAGTTTCCCAGGCAATTGATTCATCTGTTACAACATCACTGAAATCTGCCAAAACCAGAACATTGTTGGAACTTAAAAGTCACAAGCTTCCCTAATTCTCCTAATCTAATATGCCTTTGAGCACAAGATGCAAGAGGGAGGGGGAAAAAATGGGAGGAGTCCTTTGAGTGGTGGGTGCAGAGGCAGAGAGAAAAGCCCAAGCTGGAGAGAGCAGAAAAGGTTTCTTAAATGGTGAGAAGAATTCCTGAGGAAATAAAATCAGTTAGGACCAACACCTAATTCACCTCTCAGGGTGAACCAAAAAATCAAATCGGGGCATCTTAACACACATAATCTGTGATGGAGTGGGGGACAGTGGGGGGAAAGGAAAACCTGGCAGAAGGAAGAGCAGGTGGGGATCGAGGATAAGCTCCTTTCTCTTGTTTCTTGGCAGTATCCTGCCACATTGGTGGGTGTCTGGTCTGAGTCAAAGAGCATCAGCAGGACGCAAAATGCGTGTATCAGGTGTGGGGTGGTGCAGGGCAGGTGCAGAGGGCAGTCAGAGCACAGCACGACTGCTCCTGAGGGGTGACAGTGCAGGTGATGCTGTTACTGTCACGCCACACACAGCACAGGGAGGATGTCAGAGGGGAAGGGATGGTTGGTGACTGGTGGAGAACTTGAGAAACCAGAGGCAAAGAGCATAGCTGGAGAGAGGGGGAGAGAGAGGCAGTCAGGAGGGAAAGCCTTTTCTGCTAGGGCAATTGTCCATGGGGAAGGCAATAGAGGTGTTCTTCACAGGCCAGGCTAAGCAGTTTCTTTCCATCTGCTCATAGAGGAGGAATATCCAAATCTCCACTTTGCTTTGGGTCCTCTTGAGTCTAATGCTGCTTCAAGGCAGCAGGAGGTTTCTCTGAAGCAAATGCAGATACAGGGAGGCAGTGGTGGATTTGGAAAAATTTGAGAGACTGTGGGGAAGACACCTCTGGTAGGCCACAGAGAGCAAGAGAGATTTACAGGAGATAGGAAAGAATATACAGACATTGTGAAGGAAAACTGGGAAAAAAAGGAAACCAGTCCTGTGCCAGGAGCAGGCTGATGCCAGCAGGGAGAGGGACTGGGAAGAGGGACAGGGCTGGGGAGGCTTTTGATCAAGAGCTGTAGGCTGAGGGTTTGGGCTGAAGAAGCTGTGAAGTCCAGGCAGGTGTTTTGCCCTGATGGTCTGCTTGTACTACTGGATTCACTGGCTGGGCAGGAAAAGGAAGTCTGCAGCCAGCATTTTGGCACAGGCTGACACTGTTTGTTGTCCTATTAAAGCTTTCACAAAGTACCTGTAGGCATGGAGCAGTACCTGCTTCTTCCAGAGCCACTTACTGAACACCAAAGCAGAGTGGCCTTAATTACACTCCTTTTTGTCATCAGCCATAATATCTGCAATATCAAAACAGCCTTAAACAGGTGTTTTGGTAATATTTGCAATGGCAGACAAGACTTAAATAGGTGTTTTGTGTAGAACAACCTTTTTTCTTAGCAGTTTGTGCAGTGCAGATGGGTGAGCAAGTTTCATTTCTGCTTTCTGTCTCTTTTAGGTTTACGCATTTTAGAATTGGGCCTCTGGCAGGCTGTATAGGAAGAGCACTGCTCTCAGATATCTGTGGGCAGCTCTTATGAGAATGAAATTATGCCCCTTTTGTGTGACAGTGTCCCATAATTTAAAAGTAAATTCCCTTTAACGTGTTTTAACTCATCATAGGTAAAAACCCAACAGGAGACAAGGTCCTGAGTTTTCAATTAAATCTCTTTTCCAATAAAAAATTACCTGCTAATTCCAGGGGCAGATTAAAACTTTGCTGAAGTCATACCCTTCTGCATAGTTCAAAGGTTGCTGGGTAAATTCCCCAGGAGCATCCCTCCACCTTCCATCCATCACAGTCACTTGACTGCACGGTGGGAGGAAGAGCTGGAGAGGACAGGCTGGGGGGACAGTTGCTGAGAAACGCACAGCAAAAGCAAAAGCAAAAGCAAAGGGACAGGAGCCAGGGGGATGGAGCAGCTCCCTCGCGCAGGGCCGAGCACTGGTTTTTGCTGGAGAAGCAGGAAATGCTTCAGCTTCTGCAGTGGGACTGGTGTTCCTTGGAGTTATTTCCAGCCCAGTCCAACCAGTGCTGGTTCCTCTTTCACAGCTGATGCTCTTCCTCATGCACGTGCTTCTTCTGTGCAGCCCGGGGCACTGGCCGTGGTGCCTGTGGTGGCCCTGCACCACCGCCTCCAAGAGAGGGAGTGGCAGAACCTGGGCCTGGAAGCAGAGCCAGAAATAGGGAAGCCGGTTATCTGAATCACAGCGTCCCAGTTTAGCCTCTCCTGGTCACATGCCGTCTGCTCCCTGACAGCCCCGCGCTAATGTTACAGACATCAGCAGAGCCCTGCTCCGACGCTCTGCCTTCCAGTCACAAGTGGAGTCATGAGCTGGAAAAAAAGCAAATACAAGCTAAAACTGCAACATCTTGAGGCAAAGATGAAGGAAAAAAAAAAAAGCCAACACCTGATGGGGATGGCTGTAATGTTCTGCATCGTCTTACTTAAAAGCACTTTCTCAGCTGTCCCAGTTTAAAAGTGTAGGTGAGGGTTTAATCGTGTTAAAACTGGCATCTCTGAGGCTGCCGCTGTTTGTCACATTGCTAAAATGAGGTTCAGTTATAATTGGAAGGATACTGGTAATGATTAGAGTCCAGACAATCAGAAGAAAAGAGAAAATATTGCTGACAGAAACAGCAGACACCCAGACAACTATAATGGCTGTATCAAACTGGATGTTTGCATTACAATATATTTTATTGAAGGCAAATATGTTCTGCAGCACTTCTTTCTTGCTTCTTTCCTTCTAGGGTGACTGCATTTTGGTCAGCTTGCTCTAAGCCTAGTGCTGGTGCCAGACACGTCAGGGCACTGACTCTGTTTCAGCAGTGAAGCTGAGGCCAGACCAGGAGTCTGCCACCTTCCAGCTCTCGGGCTGGGTCTCACACAGCACCATGGCAGGCTGACCCCACTAGGCTTCCCAGCACCCCAGTCCATTGGGACTCATCCTGCATGTGCCCTGGCCATGGGCTGTGCTTCTGGGATTCCCAGAGGGAAGCTCTGGTGCACAGACAATGGCAGCCATCACGCGATTGTGGGACCATCAGCGACCAGGATGGGACACATGAATCAGGTCACAGCGAGTCTTGTCAGCCATGGGCAGGCACCAGAGGCACAACTCACTTCCAGCCGGTCTTGTCTCTCCCTCATTCCCTGTACAACGGTGAAGGTGGCACAGGGCTTCCCACAGTGTTTGGTCATGGGAGGAAGTTCTTCCGCACAGGCTCTTTCTGGTAAGGGAGCAGCGAGCAGAACCCACAGTGGGCTGCCCTCCTGGGGTTAAGAAAACTCAAAAACCCCAAAAGGAAGTGAAATCACCCTTTCTAGAACATGGAAATGCTGAGGAGGTGCTTCATGCTCTGCAGCCAGAGAGTTTTGAAGGGCAGCAGAAATTCCCCAATGTGTCAGCAATAGGTGAGGAAGAAGGAGCAGCACTGCAAACATCAGAAGGAAGCAGCTGGAGGCAGCTGAGGCAGTGATGAGGAGCTGCTTAGTCCCTCCTGGCACCAAGGAAGGGGACAAGAGACAGGGAGCATGTCCCAAGACATGGAAAAGGGCACAGTGAAGGAAGACAGCCACCCACTGCCAGTCTCAAACACCCGAAGAGGAGTGAGTGTGATGTGTAAGAACTGCACCATTACTGCCCTGAGAGAGGCCAGGATCAGGCTTCCCTCAGGAATCCCCGCAACAATTTTTTCCTATTTCTACTGTAATCCTGCAAGTCTGCTGTTCTGTTTGTAATCTCCTCACAAAAGGGATTCTAAGCAAGCTATGGGGTGTGTCTCCAAGGCAAAGTTTTCAATATAGGTCTCTTAATCAATCTTTCCTGAAAATTGTATGTTATAATACAGTGAAATATTTAAAAGTGAAGAGGCACCCAAAACATAAAGCATAACAAAGGTTTTTGGTGTAGTGACCAAATTACAGTGATTGCAAGGGCATGGGCCTGAGATCCTAAGGCAAACCAACATGCAACATATCTCTTTTTAAAAAAAAAAGCAAAGGTAAGAAAGGCAAAGAAAGGGGCCCCTGGAAGGAATACTTTCTGCATTAAGAGATTATAAGTAATAACAACCAGCTGGAGAATGAAAGATCTCAAATTTATGTAGAGATTGTCGAGCTACTCAGACTCAGCATGCCAAGAAGATAAACCTCTCTTTTCCAGGTCAAGTTACTGCCAGGTAAATTATGTCTGAGCTCTATTTGTAAGAAGCAATAGTGACCTCGCATGGCTTTTTAAATTATTCCAGCAGATTGTGATCCGTGATCTTGTTATTACCTTGATGAAATAATCTAAATTCAAATCAGACAGCCAGGTCTGAATGCCAGGGCACTTCTGCTCTCCTGGAAATGAAACTTCCTTACATGATGGGAAAGTTGGTGGCATGGAGTGGGAGACAGGAAATACCATTCAGCCCTTGAAGGATCCTGACACCATGGACAGGGACTGATCCAAGTATCTGATATTTATTTTACATCCAATATTTTCAATACCAGTTATCTCCTCGCAGCTGACTTGGGATGGTGAAGGAATGATAACCCAGCTTTGATATGTTCCCCTGCTGACAATTTTTGGGCAGCACTTTTGGGCAGCAGCATCTCTTTGAGAGAAAAATTTTATTTTCACAGCCCTTTTGATATAACAGACATTTGATTTCTAAGGCATCAGGAACAGCTCAATGTAGGCACCAAATAGAAGAACTCCTGAGAAAACTCCCTCTCTGTTCTCCATGGCCCTATTACAAAGCTCCTACAGGGCTTGGGCCAGGATCCTTACAAATGGGAAACAGCACTCTCCCACACGCTAACCCACAGCAAAGTCAGTAGCATTTTTCTATGGAACATGCAAGGCAGAATTTCCTACTAGTGTCATATAGCAGTACTAGGGCCCTGAGGGCAGAGGCTTGCTGGGCATCCAAGGCCAAGATGTAGCAATGCAGCTTTCCCTACCTGTGTTCCCAGATCAAGAAAGAAGCATTTTAGCAGCTGCAAAGTAGAGGGCTCTCCAGTATAATCAGAGCTCACAGCCAGAGGAGGTTCTTCTGACCAACCGCACTGATGGTGACAATGCGGACAGTACTTAAACTTGCAGCCAGGAAGCTCCTGAGCACAGAGTGCTTCAGCTCAGCACCAGTGTGATTACAGCCATCTCCTGGTTACCAGTAAACCTTGCTCCAGCTTTGCTTTGGCGCTGGAGCTCCAGATTCAGGGTGTGTTTGTACACGGGACACCGCCAAATCAGCCCGTGTCACATGTTCGCCACGAGCTCCGGGCAGTCTGCAGCAAAGTGGGGGATAAAACCTCAGACAGGATTTGTAGATGCTCAGGTCTGTTCACAGCCCTTTGGCAGAGTCTGAACACACACTGGAGCCACAAATCCACTCCGAGCAGGGTGCCTGCCTGAGAAACTGCCTGCCAAATAGCTGCTCACATGGTAGTAAGTGTGCACAGCATTTAGTTTATAAGAGATCTGTGCGTGACTGCCTGTGGAGGAAGAAGAGAGGGCCTGAGGTCACCCTTTATTCAGAAAGGAAGATGCTGAAGAAAGTCGGTGCTGTGTGTGCAGCTTTCCACCACCTCTGAAAAGCATTCCTGAAAGCTGACACTGCCAGTAATTTTTGTTTTGTTCCAAGGTGCTCATACTTCAGATGGCGACATCTTGACATTCACATCCATTATGTGAACGGATTGCGGAAATAACTCAGCTCTTACTCTCCCTGTGATATTAATCCCCAGCTGCTGGCTGCAGCACAGAGCTGCCTCGGACCGCAGGCACCCCAAGCAGCCCACCAGCTCCCCAACCCCTACTGCTCTTGGCTGCAAGGGAGGCAGAGGGGCATTTCCTAAATCAGCCTTTCCCTGCTTCAAAATCTGAATCCAAGTTGGCACATTAGAGCTTTCCTCCTTGCTGTGCAGCCACAGGTGCTTGGGGTGAAATATAAGGCCTTTAACATGAGCATTGTGATAATATAATTTCACATCATGGGAACCAGACGGGCTTCATTAAACCATGGCTCAGAATTGTACAAATGAGAAAGGAGCCTGCAAATTAGGATACACAGCTCTTGTTCACATGGCAAAACATCATTAGCTTTGAGGTGGGAGACTCTGTTACCTTTTACACCCTGTTGGCTTTTAATGCTGGTGTTTTAAATACACACGCTGCAAGCTGGTTTGGAAAATACAAACTGTGGTAATTGCTCCAAAGCTCAGTTCATCATTCCTTGGAACAGGTATCAGTGGGGAAGGAACCTGATGAAGGAGAAGGGGAGGAGTGATAGAAAGGGCTGAGAAGAGGAGTAGAAAACCAGAGTAATTTTGCATGAGTGAAGTGGGTTACCCATCCGGACACAGAGAGGGCTGGCAGTGCTGAGGGCTCTGCCACAGTGGCTGGTACTTGCTTTTACCACTGGGCACTTGCACATTCAACAGCATTTAGGAGGAAAAACATCAGATAGGGGATATATCAAAGGCTGAAAAACAAATGGTCCCTTTGCTTAAGCATTGCCTCAGCTTAAAATTTGCCTAGCTGCAAAAAGCAAAGGTGATGCATTTTCTTTCTTTCTGTCTTTCTTTGAGGATGGGAGGAAAAAAGAAGGGCGGAAGACTTGAAGTGAAAAACAAAACAAAACAAAACAAAACAAAAAGCCTCTGTGGACCCGTATGCGTGAATGCTGCCGAGGAGAGCAAAGACGCGCTGACAAAACAAGCCAGAAATGCTGAGGCCCGAGTTCTGAAACACATACGGTTTATGTTGTTCTTACCACAAACCAAAAATATGTTCCCATTTGAAATGGTTGAATCCACAGCTGTTTTAAAATCCCTTGGTACTTCTGAGACAAATGATCCAAGTCAGACTGTGCTAACAGGGTCAGTTTTAGAGCCAAGCGAGAGCTGTGACTGATGCAGAATCACTGCAGCTCCATCCTTTTCCACATCAATCATAGCTCAATGAAAATCCTGTGGGGCTGTTGGGCTCTCTTACAATATTGTTTACATTACAAGATGATGTAAAGCTCCTCCAGCAAAACTGCACTGCTAGATTATGATCTTCACTAACACCAAAAGAGCTTAAGTTGCAGCTGCAGGACAGCACAGAGAGATGCAGGCACATACCCCCGAATTTACATCTACAAAAGCAGTCATTAATGTTTCATAAAATACACCCATTGATTCATCTCTGCAGGCAAATTTTCTCTCTTTAAACCGATGATTATAAAGCACCTTGGGGCGAGCCTACATCCTAGATGCTCTATAAAGTAACCAGCTTGTATTGTCATAAAAGCCGAAATGGCTTTAATCCATTTCCTCACAATAGCAGTTTTAATTCACTCCAAGAGGGCTGGCTGTCAAGAAAATAGTATTTTTCTCAGATTCACACCTGAGGTCAAAACCTTGCCCTCTATGCCAGAGCTAATAAATCACGTTTCTTTTTTCCTATTCCTTTTGAACAGCAAGGACAGTCTCTTGCAGAAAGACAAAAAAAGGGTCTTTGCAGGAGCGTGTGCAGCATCGTGGGGGAGGGATGTGGAAAAAGTCCCAGCAGTATCCCATAATCATGTACTGGGGAGGGCAGGCTTGCAGCTGTGCCTGGCCTTGAAAAGAAAGAGTCAGCACCTGTTAACTCTTGACTGAAAAGTCTCAAGTTATGGCTGTAATGCTCTAATACACCCCATTAAATATTTGCATATTAAACATACAGAAAATAAAGCCTTTTTGAAGTGACAGGGAGTGAATAGCATTGCAGCCTCTCCCACTCTCCATGGGTCCCTCTAATTGGTCCCTCTCTTCCTGTCACTTGATTGCTCTGGAGACAGGGTGGGTTTTAAGGCAGAAATTCCCCAGGCATTCCAGAGGTGCACAGCAGTAGCTGCTTACAGACAAAGCCCTGGCAGTTGCCATCGCAGGAACCTGGGAGCTGGCAGCCTTTTCCTCAGCCAGGGAGAGGAGACTGGACTGTGTTTCATGCAGTGTCAACAGGAGCAATCCCAGCAGGTCCTGACCTCTCTTCAGCCCAGCTTTCCCACCATCAACATCCCTTTCCCAAACCAAGGAGAAGTCTGAAATCCAGAAACACTTCCTTCTACCTGCAGACTCTGCCTGCATCCCCTAAGTTCCTGTGAAAAGTTCTCCTAACCACCACAGCTCCTGCTGTAACTAAAGCCAGAAAAACACATTCTCTGGGCTGCTCAGCAAAGTGCCAAGGTGCCCACAGAGCCTGCTGCCATCAGACACGCAACAGCTCAGCATACCACGCCTGTTTGGGACCACCCTGCCCACCCACAAAGTGCCCTGTACTGATGACAGCAGATGGAATCGGGTCTTGCTGCTCAGTGTTTGAGCACTTGGACAGCCTGTGCAGTGCTGGGGAGCAGCCATGGGGCTGGGGGGCACTGGCAGCACTGGGAGCACTCGTACCAGAGTTCTGGAGGCCGGTCTGACCCTGGCCAGCGCTGCTGGGATGAATGCTCTGCTTCAGAGCACCGCAGCGCCCGGGCCTGGGGACAGCAGGCGGTGTGACCACACCCGCCATTTTGCCATGCGCATTTGGCAGACTCAGCTGAAGTCAGACTTGCATGTGGTTTCAGAGGTAGTCAGTGTCTGGTTTGATGTTCTGTTGACATGGTTTGTTTTCAGTTGTGGTTTTAAGCACCGGCCTCACAAGTGCTCCCGCCTGTACAGAGTGCTTTTTATTTGAGAAGAGTTGCAGCAGGGGCCCCATTCAGCTCTCAAGCTGGGTCTGGACCAGCAGCAGGAGAATATTTAAGAAATGGCATCTCTGCCTAGAGTATGAACTCTAGTTTGGGGCTTTCCAGCTCTCCAGCCTGCATGTGAACTGCAACCCTGTCCTTGAAGGGTGCAGGAGAAGAGATTACAACACCTGGTGCCCTGGCCATGCCTGGCGTCCTTGCCAAAGATCCCAGGACAGCCTGGATGCACCACAGCAGCAGATCCTGACCCCCTCACACTTTCAGAGACAACCCTGCAGCAGTGAGTCCTCGGCTCAGCACCCAGAGCTCCATCACGGAGCAGTGTGGTGACCACCCTGGCACGGCTGGCCCATGGCCGGGGGGCAGAGGCAGGTGCAGGAGAAAGCCCCGTTCAGCAGCCTGTCTCTTTGCAATCAATGCTGCTGTGTGCTTCACAGCATCAGAGAAAGATGCCTCACACTGGGAAAGGATGCCTGATGCTGCCCGGTCTCTAGGGGTTTTCCTTCCACTGCCACGCACTGGAAATGCTCTGCTCCTGGCACAAAGAAGCTTTATTCTTACGGCAGGGACTTTTATTGTGCCAAAGGAACTTGTTCAGTACAACAGCCCCCTTTGTACGGCTGCTTCACCCATGAGCCATATGCAGTCCCAAGGCAAGGCCTGAATGCTGCGGAAGGCATTACATGGTCTCTCTGCACAGAGATACATTCAGCTCAAACAGTGTTATTTTTGTCTTACTTTTTGGTGACTGCCGGGGGAGACTCAGATGAAGACAATGGCAGGGAAAGTGTGTATGAGCCCTGCAGACACTTTATATCTTTTCACTTACAAACATGTAGAGAGGGGAAAAAAATTGCTGAGTTCCTGATGTGCCTAATTGCCCAGCAGCGGCAGAAAGCGAATTGGCAGTGTCTGCATCAACCCGCACCGGCTGGTTCCTCGCCTCACCATATGTCTGCTCAGACACTCACAGCTCCCCCGAACAAGCCACATGGCAACTTGGACACTCCATAAGGGCTGTGCATGCTGTTCTAGAGGAGTAATCAAAAATAATTCCAAATGTTCAGTGTTTCTGTCCTTGCCAGACACTAGAACTGGGCTGTTATGGTGCCATTCTGTTCTGTAGTTTGTTATAAGCGTTACAGATGTTGGGAATGGGACCCTGCCCTCTTACCAGTCACATTTTTTAACAAATCATTTCATTACTGTGACCAACTAGCTTGGCATTTCCTATTGGTCTTTACTGACTGGATTATTTTTCAGTCACAAAACACATTTAATCACAAGTTAGACTGTAAGAAACGCTTTCTCTGTAAGGTGCTACTGCTAAATGACCTTGAGCTAGAATGGCCACAGGCTCTCTGAGGTCTGGAAGGTTCAGCTAGTCCTGCTGCTCACCTACAGGGTGGGTTTCTGGAGCAGCATAGCCTTGCCTTCCAGGTGGCAGCAGAAGACAACACTGCTGGGTGTTACAACAGTTGTCCTCTCCACCAAACCAACATTTTTCAGAATGACACCCAGCACTGCTCTAAACTCCTATCTCATTCCACAGAAGTACCTCTTGACCAGGATATGCATGTCCACAATCAACACAGCAGTCTCAACTTCTTGGTTCTTGCTTCTGGGGGAAGGAGAATACCTGCAAAATCTTTGTCATCAGCTCATCACCATTAAATGCTTCTGTGTGATGGAGGGTGTTTTGGTCTGACAGTCCTAACAGTGGCAAGAGTTAATAAAACTCTTGCTGTGAGTATTGTGTGCAGGTCTCTCTCAGTATTTACCTTCCAGCAGCAAAAAGTGGACAAGTACATTTCTCTAAATCTGCTGTCCTGAAACAGGCTCAGTCAGGCAAAAATCTTGATTCCTTTCTTATGGCAATGAAACAAAAAAGCTTTACCAGCAAATAAGACCACAGATACAGACTCCGACATTTGTTACCCACTGGAGGCTCTACATTTTTCTTCTCAGCCAGTTTTATACCTCATGGCAGTCAGATAAGTGAGCTCCTTTTTTGAATTACCTTCAGAGGGTGAACACTCCCTAGAGGCAGGGGAAAAGCTCTACCAGCTCTAAAGGCACTGGGAAGAGCTTGGATCTGGCCATGAAGTCACCCAGCCCAGGGCATGCTCAAGGGAGACGGGGTGTCCAGAGCAGAGTCAGACTCCGGGGCCATGCTCCTCTCCTCAGCAGCTGTGTGCAGAAACCCAGATGGAAATGTTTTCCACTCAGGCACTTTGCAAACCCTCACCCAGAGGGCAGGCGGCCCAAATCCTCAAACAAACAGCTACTAGCTGAGGAAAAGTGAGCGGCGTGGCTGTTGTCATAGCTTTGGGCCCACCACTACCGCTGTGCCTGGCACCTTGGCCTCCCTTCCACGTCTAATCCCTCGCCTCTATCTGCTTCAGTGCAAGGGTAGCATTGGCCGGGCTGCATTTTTTTTAATCTTTTCAAGCTGCCAAAACCCAAGCTGTCAAATACAAGTTAACAGACCGAAAACACAGATGTCCGTTCCTGACCGAGTTTCCCATACAGACTGGACATGCTCAGAACAGCTTTTAAGGTCAAAACACTGGTCCCTTTCACCATGCCTGTCCCTCAGCAGGCAGTCCCTTATTGCCAGTGGCGTCCCCATGCCCGTCTTCCACGAGCATCGCTTTTCACACACACTGGTTTCACAAAGCACTGGCACATGGCATACGTGGCTGCAATTTATTAGGGACAAAAGCAAGGACTTCATGACACATACACTTTGTGTAATATAGTGCACTGGGGACCAAATATTTCTCAGCTGCAGTGCTTGAGACTGGCCTGAGGCAGGGGGATTCAAGGTGTGTAGGAAGTCTGTCTAAATGCCCTTCTCGCTCACCTGGAAACAGAGATGCTTTTCTTGTACACAGGCCTGAAGAGACTTGACCTGCACAAAGATATGGCATATTTGTATTATTTGTGTGCTGCCCATGAAGAACACAGTATTGGGGACCTCTAGGGTTTGCTAAGAGCCTCTATTTGCCACCCAAGCCTGGGTACTGAGCACCTTCTTCATCAGTACCTCGGACCTTCTCCGGAAGGCAATTATACCTGGGCTGAGATCATCACTCAGCTTCCATGTCATTGAAACCTTGGTTTTCCTCCCAACACTGCCAGTAAAACCACGTGCTCAATGAGCAGATCAGATCTGTACCAGTGTGGGAGAATCCCGCTAATTTTTTCCTGATGAAAGTACCAGTCTGCTCTCCACCTTCCCTGCTGGCTTACCTATTCCATTCACTTGCCACAGATTCTGTTTGGGACAATAAAGCCTTTGAAGGCAGGGTGTCAGAACTGAGACAGGCTTGTGCATGGGCCACCACAGTGGGTCCCGGGCAGGGTGACCTGATGAAGCCTTAATACAGGACAAACTGCAATAATAAAAGTACAACCTAATTGCTGGAATCAAACAATTTCTGCCAAGGCTACCCAAGTTGGTGACTTCAGGGGCTTTTGAGTTTTAAGTGAAAGGCAAAGGTAAGTGTGTCAAACTGCCAGAGTGAAATCTGATTTCTGAGACCCTCACCCACAAAATTATCCCTGAGAAGCCACAGCTCACTTTCAACAGGGAAACTCAGAACTGCATAAATATTAAAGTAAGGTCTCTCCCAAAGAAATGATCAATAAAGTGAAGCAAAAATAAAGGGAATAACATCATTCCCTGAAATACTGTGTTAAGTTATTTTGTTCTCTGTTTTTCTAGTTCCAGTGACTTTAAGATGAGGTAGTAAGTCTGAGTTAAGTATTTGGGATGCATTTCCAGACAGGTGCATTGTTTTTTTAATTTTTTTTTTTTAATTTTTTTTTCCTTTGTCTGAAGCATAAAGAATGGCCCTCTGCCAAAGGCAGGGTATCAGGCTTGACAGACCAGTGGTCTGATCAAGTCTGGCATATCCTTTGTTCTTCTGTTCAAATTTAATGCCTGCTGGGAGTGAATTCCAGTCATGTGGGGATGTTTTTGCCAATGAATATTTACCAACATCCTGACTACCCTGGGAGTATGGTTAAAAAACTAACTCCCAGGGAAGTGAACACACACTAGAATAAACACTTACAGATAAGCCATGAGCTTTTTTCTTTAACACTGAAGTGAATATTTGGTTCAATTCCCATGTACATTTAAGACTAAACTAACACAAAGGCACACACTCCGTGCGTCATTGTTACTAGACCTGGATTTTTAGGCCATTTATAAGCATGTGGATCATGTTTAAAAAATACATTATTTTAACAACCCACTGCATCCTTACAGTACAGGAGTCAAATAGGCAGGTGGTAATCTGATTTCCTTTACTGCAGAGAAAGTAACCCATAAAGACACAGGGTTTGTGCAGCTAACCCCAAAAATTGTAATCCCTGATTTGTACCAGGAACTCCTCCATCATACTGAGTCCATGTCTGTGTCTCTCATCTTTATCAACTGCTGTCCCAGTTACGGTTTGAGGATCAGTTGGTGCTTATCTGTGAGAACTGGTTGATGATGCAGTATCTGTTCTATCTCTCTTCTAATTGCTGAGCTCCATTAAAACAGGCAAGAAATCAATGATACTCTTCCCTGGTGTCACATGGAAGAGCAGGCAATTGCAGCAGCTACGGGAATGGCACGTCAGCAGTCGAAGAAGAAGAGGTGGGTTCTGTTACCATATGAAGTGTGGAGGATGTTGTCGCCGGGTGATCTCTGCTCCAACCAGTTGATGAATTTCAACCACCACATTGCATTTTTTCATTTCTTGAAACAGGATCAAAGGTAGGTAAATGTGAACTCTTCCTGGCCCCAAACACCTCAAACGAAGCCTGTGAGAACAGAGGGCGCCTAAGGTCTTCTTCCTTATGTGAAGTTCACAAGAAACACACCTGCAGAGGAGCTTTGTAGCACAACTCCGCTAACACAGTGGCTGGAGAGAACTCCAGAACTACAGAGCTGCCCTGGCTTGTGTGGTGTTCAACATAGTGCTGGCAGCCTCAACATTCAGCCTGTCCATCTGCTTAAAATTACAAGCATTTACAATAGCCCACAACAAGGATGGGAGACTTTTGAATTTTAAATCTGTTACGTGGCATTTGCTCATCTCTTCTGGCATTTCTCTGTAAGAAGAAGGGTTAGAAAGTTGGTGGGGAGTTTTGTATATGTTTTAGTTTGTTTTATGCTAGAAACATCCTGTAAACCCTTGTTGCAGAGCCTATGGCTTCAAGAAAAAAGAAATCAAAGCCTCACCATGAAAGCTCTGCTGCTGGCAGCACAAATGCTCTGTTCTGCTGTGTGATGTTGACCTGGTGTCCTGCACACAAATCCCCGGTCTCTAGAGGGGAGAGGGTTTCACCTTCCTGCTTTCATGTGCAAAATGATGACAGGGTCAGGATTTTCTCAGATGGAAGCTGTTTTGGGCAGAGAGGGATCTAGTGTTGCCAGTTTCACCTTGACTCATAGAGCTTTGGAGCTCTAATAAAACCCAGGCTCTCAGAAGAGTGTGCCTGTTCCCATGCACACCTTTGCTGGCACTGACCTTCTCCCTGCCCATGCAAGACCTCACTGCAGGTATGGAAAGAGGAACAGCTCTGAGGACGTTCTTCTTCCTCCTGCCTTATTTGGACCTCACATAGTGCATATGCATCTCATCAGTGAGAGCAAATGGGCAGCACATTAGTGAGCAGCCTGACATGGGAATGCACATTTGTACCTCCTCTAGTCCTGGCTAATTTGGGGCGACGTGGATCTGATTGTGCTGGAAGGAGTGAGACAGAACTCCAATATTTACACAGGTCACCATATAACCGCAAGAAAAGTAGGACAGATGATTTTGCATTAACCTGTAGTGTTAAGTACTTAATCAACAACTTAAATATTCTTCAAATTCCCAGCTTGACTGACAGCATCTGAACAGCTTTCTGCGAATTAAGTGGGCTTAAATTTAAGCACATTAGGGCTCTCTAGCTAGTATTGACAGTCATAACCAGGGCTTCAGCTATGCATATTTATGCTACAACACAGATAGGGTGTTCAGTCTAGATTTGGAGGATTTAGGAATTTTTAGAGTTCCAAAAATAAATGTGATGGAATGAAGCATCAGAAATATGACATCTGCTCTAGTGCATGATTTGCAAGAGACTGTAGGTCTGTTCCTTTGAGAGCATTATCATTGCCAGAAAATACTGAGTCCTAAAAAAAGTGTCAACTATAATTTGCAAATACTAAGCCACATTCCTTAGTCATTCCTTTCCAGGGCAGCCTGTCTACTCTGTATCCGTTCAGGATACTTCTCTCTTTTTAGTTACAGAGAGTCTCAGAGTATTAAATGTACATATCTTCATCATCCTTGCAGGGCAGCAAAGTGCTGTCACCAGTCTTTAAAAGATGGGGAACATGAGCCTTTGGCTTGCCCACAGTCTCTCAGGTAAAGCAAGGAATAGAAAGACTGTTTTCAAAATCCTGGTTTCCCTTTCATCTTTCCTACTGGGTGGCTCGGCTGTTTAGGCAGCAGCTTTTAACGTGTAGGTCTGCTAGTGAGAAGTGCAGATGAAAGCAGTGGTTCCCCTTCAGCCATAGCAGTCTGGCTTCATGCTACTGGCTAAAAAAACAAAGCCCATAGCCTTGTCAGAACAGACAACCTCTCTATTTTTACACCGTGCTCAGCAAATAATAGGCAATTTGCAAAAGATTAATATTTTATACCTGTTATTCCAAAGTTTGCCTGTCATTTCCTCAGGTGCCCCGAGTGTAACTGCTATTTTATCATTTCCAAAGTGATGAAATCAGAAGTCCTGTTTACATGGATACAGCTTTTTGGCACATCATCCACACCATTGAGAACAAGGCTCGTAACTACCAGCAGAAAGGAGCTGTACAAGGGCTTTATAGAGCTTGTGAAGGCTGGTTTTAGTGCCTCTTACTCAGTTCCAACTTGCCAGGAGATACAGGTCTGACTTTAACACTTAAACACATGATTAAATACTGCCTCCACAGTGGTTTTCAAAGTCTATTTTTTAGCATGGATTAAACAGAACCTGAATTATAAACAGTTGCTTAGTCTTTCTCTCTTCCCCCCCACCCCAAAATTGCATAAATATTTGATATTTACTACGTCTCAAAGCCTAAACCTTGCCATATGGGACATGTAGGTTGAGAGATTCTGAAAAGAGTTGTATGAATAATGTTTTTTTAAATCTGGCAGCCAAAACTGTTACAAAAGAGTGAACTCCCAAATACTTTCCTCCGGCCAGAGATAAAGGTGGGGTTTTTGTTTGTTTTGTTTTTTCTGAATTACCTGCCCTTACCATTATGATAAGCATAATTCAAGATTAAATAAAAAATGTTGTCTTTTTTAAATATATAAATGAATTATCTAGAAATTTCAAAGTTTCCTTTCTGTTTTGGGGCAGCCTGTTGGTGTCCAGCCCAGGTGGTTCACTGTTCACATTTACTAAGAGATTTGACTGTCCTGCAAATTCCTGAACCATCCAGCTTGGCAAAAACAGCTGCTGCAGCCTGGGCTGAACAGCACTGCTCAGATAAAGGCTCTGCTTATTGAACCACTTGTATGACAGTGTCTGTTTTCTCCTGCAGGAATTCCTTGGAAGTCTAACTGGGTAAGTTGCCTTTTAGGCCAAAGTTAGGTGCTAAAAAAAGCAGCATCTTTTATCATATTATTATGTGGAAACAAATATACAGCAATCCTTAAAACATAAGGTCATGTCATCAATCTCTATATTTCAGTGTGCCACTGAGAAAATGGAAGACTTCAGGTACAGACCTATTAGACACTTTGAATAAATACCATTTTGTGTTTTCAGAAGTGCCAAGTACACACTCTGCCAGCATCTCTGAAAATGCAGATGGTGTCTTTTTTTGTCTTTTTTTCCCATATATATATTTAAAATTAAAAGAAGCTGGTACTTTGTGCATGATGCAAAAAATACCAATCTTAAGGTATCACTTTGGGGGAAAAAAAGAGGCAGCAGGCTTCAGGGATGGCCCACCTGGGTGGCAGACTTGGCACAAATGAAGGGCAGAGGCAGAGCACATCCCTCATGCCAGCCATGCTTGCTCGGAGCAAAGAGTTCTGCAAGATCTGCCTCGGAGGGGACAGCTTTGGTAGAGAAAAAGAACATTTACTAATGTAGCTGTTAGCTGCCATTAGCAGGAAACCAGGTGTAGACTGTGTGAATGTTTTAAGTCTAATTTCATCTGGCTCTGGGATTAGGTGTATGCTATTTATAAGCAAGCAA
Organism: Dicrurus megarhynchus; assembly: GCA_013399195.1. Taxonomy (NCBI): domain Eukaryota; kingdom Metazoa; phylum Chordata; class Aves; order Passeriformes; family Dicruridae; genus Dicrurus; species Dicrurus megarhynchus. The sequence goes on from VXAD01003536.1 coordinate 178,531, forward strand.
TGCCAAGTGATTCCTCAGGTCTTGCAGCAGGTGGGAGCCTATTTAGTGTGGAGTCAGGGAGCGTTGTGCACACTGCAGGGTGAAGCTGGAGCTCTCTGTGGCTGGCATTGCCAAAACCCAGCATAAAGAGAGGAGACTTACATTGTCTAACCAAGGGAGTGGTGATTAACAGGCAGAGCATGTGCGTCCCCTCGGCTTTGTAATCACATCCCCGAGAAACCGCGCAACCTTGTGTGCTGAGTAACATTTGCATGAGGTGAGGACAAGTGGTTTGTTCTTGCTTTAGGGCTCTCCCTGGTACAGGAGAGGTTTGGTATCTTCCTCTGGACACAAAGAGCCATTCCCAACCATCCTGGCAGGAGTCTGTGGGCAGGAGCTGTGCAGCACCAGTGGTGCTGGTGAGCAGAGGTCAGGCTTGGTGTGTTCTGCACACAGTTTGCTTCACTATCTGAATTTTGCTTCACTGAATTTTATTGCACACACAGCTCTAAAAAAGTTTCCAGAGCAGTAAAACATTGTCAGAGATAGGAACAGGGCATTTAACCCATCAGATCTGGACCAGCTGCAACTTTTTCAGTGGGGGACAGAGCTGGTCGCAGCAAAAACCCTCAAAATCTGGATAAAAAGTACTATAGGGAATGACTGAAATCAGGCAAAACTGTCAGCTCAGTTAGTGATTCTTATTTCCCATCACACTTGGTTGTTAAAAATTTCACAGTGCAGTCTGATGGCAAAGGGATTGATAAAAAATATAATGTCATTTTTTCTCGTGCTTGCTGTCCTAACATTATATTATTGCAACAATAAATCCTTCAGATGGAGCAGGATGCATTCCCTAGACATTCAGTCATGGCAGTCCTACACTTCTGTCTGTCTGAAACATGACAGGCACTCAGAAAGGTTGTCTGCTAGTGGCAGGAAATTTGTCCTGGCTGTCCCAGCACTGCCAGGTGCTGTGACTGTACCCACTCCTGACTCACAGGAGGGCCATGCACGGCTGCTTGCTGCAGTGTGTTGCACAGAGAAGACCTCAAAGGTGGCTTGTCGGGGGTTTTGGATGCACCTTGTCCCACTAACTGCTTCCTTTTTTTATTCCAGGCAGTTTGCAGGCGGTACTGAAAAGGGGGAAGGCAAATAATTTGAATGCTGGAGGGCAGAGCTGCTGCTCTTCGGGGCTTAACTGAACAACCTGGAGAATAAACTGAGAAGAATCTCATGAAACTCAAAAAAGACAAACACGAAGTCCTGTACCTAGGGTGGAACAACACCACACGGCAGGACGGGGTAGGGGTGAAGCAAACAGACAGTGGTTTGGCAGAAAAGGATCTGGGAGCTCTTGTGGACCAAATGTGGGACATGAGGCAGCAGTGAACCCTTGCAGCAAAGGCAGCCAGCTCCACGCTGAGCTGTGGGAGCATGAAGCAGAGGCAGCAGGTTGAGGGGTGTGAGAGTGTATCTGGAGCACTTTTGGACTCTAGAGTACATCAACACACTGGATTGAGTCCAGAGGAGGCCACAGAGATGGTGACGGGCTTGGAACAGGTGATGTATGGGGAGAGATTGAGAAGTGGGTTTGTTTAGCTTGGAGAAGGGAAAGCTTCAGAAAGGGGGTCCACAAAAGGGCAGATGGAGTCAGACTCTTCAGTGGTACAGTGATGGGCAATAGACACCAGCTGGAACACAGGAAATTCAAATTAGGTAGTGGGAAAATGTGATTCATCAGCTGAATGAAGAAGAAGGTCCTGACCATGCAACAACTTTCCCAGGGAGGTTGTAGAGTCTCCGTCCTTGTAGATGTTCAAAACCCAGCTGGTCAAGCCCCTGTGCAACGTGCTGTAGCTGACCCTTCCGAGCAGCAGAGCGACAAGATGATCTTCAGAGATCCCTTTCAACCTAAAGTAGTCTATGGTTCTAAGGCATTATCCAGGCTAACTGACGAGCTGGTCTCTTCAAGCAGGTGCTCCAGAGCACAGTTCCAGATTAGCTTCTTTGAACTGACCACTAAAGAAGCCTTTTACTCTTTATTGAGACCTTAGGGAGAGATTATACCGGTATATAAGTGTGCAATATAGGATTGTGGGAATATGTTCCTTAATTATCTGTAAGCCTTATGGCACAAAAACAGGTGTGAATGCTTAATTCTACTGCAATTGCTAGATCCACCGTTCTCTGGAAATCACAACCTGATTTATGAATCTTTTTGTTTCTTAAAAAATGATTAATTTTTTCAGCTTTCCGAAAACCTCAGCTAAATTCTGTTAGTATTGCAAAGCATTTAAACACACGCCCAGCTTAATGATTACAGACACTATTGGTGAGACCGACGCACTCATATCCCATGCCATCTTCAGACTAAAGTCAGAAGAGTGACATACTGTGTTTTTCACCAGGATTTTCTGTCTGCTGCTTGTTTTCACTGAACCAATCATTTGCTGCATGCAGAGCTACATGATGGGATGTGAGAATAGTGCAGGTTTCAAAACTGCAGAAAAAACCAGCAAATTCTGGCATGAATAGCAGTTTAGGATTTCCTAGCATTCTTTTATCAAAATATCTCAGTATCTTCTACTAGGTAGTTTTAGTTACTTGCCATGAAATTACTGATGCTTCAGTGCACGAGCTGCCTGCAGGCCAGTCCACAGTGCTGATTTATCTGGAGATTAGGCCAGGAGCTTTCTTATCCTATGTTCATTTCTATTTCAGCCCCTAAACTTGGGTTATAGAGTGACCTCCCACTATGATCTAGAGCTTTCTCTAACCCCAGAGTCACTGGCCAGTGAACTTCTTAAGAAAGACTTAATTTTTCCCTTAAGCACCATTTAATTGAGAGTAGGTTTCCTTACTGCTGAAGAGACTAGTCAAGCTTTAGAACTACCAAGTACCTGAAGCTACTATGAGCTTATAAAACCTGTGGCAAGTTCCTGTGACTGCTTGTATATGATTTTATGGCATGGAACTGTAAAACAAATACATTTTAAAGCCTCATCCTTGCACTGCCCTGCATGAGAGTGTTTCAGTCTGTCGTGACAGTGTCCTGAGAGCTGTGCTTTTCAGTATATACTTGCAAGCTCAGGCCACAAAGCCATGCAAATCCCTCTTCTGCACACATTCAGCTTGGTCTGAAATGAATAGTGTACCCAAAAATGGGAATTCAGCTTCCTTCTGGATTACTGGTATATGCAGACATTCATAGCTGTAGTGAGATGATGAAACTGAAAGAGGTGAAGTATCTCCAAAAGCAACCTGTGTATCTGATTATGTCCTAGCTCTGATTGTCTTGAAAAGCAGAAAATTACCTCCCTTTTCCATTGGCTTTCAAACAGCACTGATTGCTTTGGAATATTGAGGCACCTTTTGTTCTAAGGAGGTTCTTAGTGTTTTCATTAATCCAGAATGAAATTAGGAAATTAAGGACCAGAAAGACCTGCAAGATCTTCCTGCCATTTCCCACCAATAAAAGTTAGAGAATGGAGTAAAATAACAGCATCACATTTTACCTCTTTATCTTAGATAGGATTTATTGTAGCATAGAAGCTTTCTGCTTAAGGTTATCCAACAGGCAAATGCTGGATGTACAAGAAGTGGAAGGACTTGTCAACTCTTCAGAGACACTTTCTTTGTAAAGGTGAACTCTTCACCAGAGTATTTGACACACACAGAGAAGAAGGTGTTAATCTGTTCACATCCAAGGCACAGTCTGCAGGCTGCTGGTAATTGCTGCCCCATAAATGTGCCTGTCATGCCTCCTCAGTCTTTAAATACCCAAACTCAAAATAGATGTCTGTGCGACATGTTGAGCCCAGCACTATTGTTTCATGAGGCAGTATTATTCATTTAACTTCAGCCAGCTGCTCTCTATATTCAGCCTGGAGGAACAGACTGGAATTCGTAACCAGACAGGCAGGCTGGGAAGCTATAACTTATTCCCTGGGCTGATAAACCAGTGCATCGAAAGTACAGTAAACAAACGCCCACTGGAAACCCGTTCCAGGGCTGTGTCCCCTCCTTTCCCCCTGCCACAAATAGCAGTGATCACAAGGGAACCTGCCTTCATAAACAAATACCCTAGACCTTAATTCTAGTATCAGCTGCATGACATAGTGTTGCTGGTATGTTAAACACGGCACATAACAGCAGGATACACTATTAGGTCACACATGGCAATATAAAACACTAGGTAAGGTCTATGCCTTCTGCTGGGTGGGGACCTGGAGCAGGTCGGTTGTTTGTAACTACATTGCCCTCTACTGACAGATGCACAAAGAGGTTGAGACCCTAATTCTGCTGAACTCCACTCGGGCAGTGACAGTCCTGCCACTTGTGGTGAGGCAGAAGCAAGAGGTGGTGTCATGGCCCAGCCTGGCAGGAGATACCAGCATTCATCTCCTTTGGTGGAGACACAACTTATTCTAGCCCCAAAGACGGGTACTTGGCTATGAATTGATGTTCTCCACTGAGAGTCTCTTTCTTCTCCTTTTTTGAAAACAAAAACCAATTGTCTGAGCTGTTTTCTCTGCATTCTTCAACCTTTTGTGGACATTGGAAGCAAACATGTGCATAATCCAGCTGCAGGCGAACAACCATTGTGAGTAGGAGTGCCTCCAGCCTTTCTGCAGCACCCTGCAGCTGTGTGGAGCCTCAGCACAAGCACACCCTCTTGCAATTGTTATCGCTGCTTGAGGAATAGGAATCTTCACAGGGCTCCACAGGGATAAACTGGGAGGTCTGTCTCCGTGTGCCCCTACAAGAAATAATAAAGCAGTGGGTGACTTCTCCTTGGCCAACAGCTCCCAGTCGATGGCTGTGACTCGGCGCTTGCCTGTGGGAGCTGCCAAGGCTGACAGAGCACTCGGCCAAGCAAGCACAGCCTTGATTTCACCTGCACATCACAAGCTCTCAGCTGGCTTGTGTCTGGCCTTCAGCAGAAGCTGTGCTGTCTGCTGCTTGTAACAGGCTCTCACTCCCCATATGTCTCTGAACCACCTCCAGCAACATGTGGGTTGCAGAGGAGATGGCACTCGCCTGTGAAGCTGCAGTTGGAAAGGTTGAGAGTTGGCACACCAGATTAAAAAGCCTGTGAACTTCTGCTCTGGGACAACACTGTATTTTACTGAGGTAGCTCCCTTTCTCTTTGTTTACTTGAGGTGAAGGGAAAGTTTTAAAGAAGGCAAATGCAATTCTACAGCTATGATAGCAAGGAGAGTTACACTGTGTCTTCTCAATTAGCAATTCATATAATCAAGACTCATTTATAGATGTTCATTAATGTAGGGAGAAATCTCAGATGCCACCTATTTTCCCAAGGGAAATTTCCATTAGTGCCTTTGCCATAACAATGCAAATAGTACAAACTTCTTGTTGGCGCTATGCAATTTTTCCTGTCTCAAAAGATACTGTTTCATGCCAAGAGAAACCAATAGAAGAAATGTGTTATTTGCAGGGGAAAACATGTTTCAGACATGCACATGTCAGAAAAGAGTGTGTAAAATATATGCATGCGTGTGTATCCCTCTCTACAACAGGATGCATACGATTAAATCAGCACATTTAATTCAGGCAGGAATTATTTTCTTTCAGTCACTGGTGCATTTGAAACGTTTTCAAATATCCCATGAAAACAAGTGGGAACATCTGCGAAGACGATGGGCTGTGGTGAGTGTGGGACAGGCTGAGTTCAGAGGAAGGAAACTAGCCATTGATAAGCTCACCATCAGGTGTCATCTCTGTGGCTGGAAACGCTGGCGAGGAGGGAAGCTGGACACGGGAAGGAACTGAGCAGCAAACAAGCCATGCATGAAGCCCTGGAATAAAAAGTGCAAAAACAATGAAGCTTAGGTAATGGGAGAACTCCTGCCATGTAGGAAGAGGAACAGGCTGCAACTCATTCCAGCCCAATCACTCCAGGACAAGCATGTAAATCATCTGAGTGTGCACACAGGATGCTATTTATAGCTGTTAGTTGAAGTACTTCTTGTTTATTGTTGTGTTTATGGAGAAGGAAATCCACCAGTACAGGAAAGATGCTTCTCCAAGTCTCCAGTGCTTCCTGTGAATTGTATATATATGCTTTAGCCCAGCTTTATTTATGTTTATGTTCTTTATTTTAAAAAGCATATGGATTAATGATGCAGTGCTGATAAACGTTTATTGATACAAGTGTGGTCCCCTCCCAGGGATCCCTCCAAAGGTGGTGTGGGGGACTCCCAGGCTGATGAGTGTGTGCATCTCCTGCCAGGTCTTCCATTATCTCCTCCCTCAAGGGCACAAAGGGCTGAAACACGAAACGCTCCAGGCTCATCTTTACAAGATAAATAAATAAGTAGCAGGCAGAGGGCTCAGTGGGCTCTGGGCTGCTGCAGGCCTGGAGGAGGAGGTGGCAGGTGAGTGAGAGGGCATGGTGAAGGTCAGCTCTGGCTTTCCTCTGGGGAGTCTGTGCAGCTCAGTTGTTCCCCACTAAACGCTCCAGGACGATGAAATAGTCCAGGAGCGCCAAGAGCCTGCCTGAGGAGAGCAGCCCAGCAGCTGTGGTTCCCCCCAGGGCTGCTTCCCCTCTGCCACCACTGCCGTGCTGGGAGCGCTGGTGTGGGGACAGCAAGAGTCCCAGGCATCACCCCCTTGGCCCAGCAAAATGCCTTTCAGGCCTGCCTGCCTCCTGTCCCCAGGGGCCTGGGAAGGCTAGGGATGCATCCCTACACTGCCAGCTCTACAATGCTGGCAGGTTTGCACAGCTCCCAGAGATTTTTCCTCTGCCCTTTCTGTCAGTGGGAACCCCCCTAGCTGGTAATGACCAGGCAGAAAGAGGAGTGTTTATGGGGCAGATCTGTTTACACTATCACTTCTCATGGAATGAGACATGAGACTGGGTCTCATGAAGGGGCTCCCACTTCTCCTTCTGTGTCAGCTGGCTCCCCAGGGGAGCATTTCTGTCCTGCCTGACTGCTACAGCTTACAGGGTCTTTATCTGGTGGGCTGGAGACCTCCTGCCTGGCAAGGAGCTGTCATATCCTGGGTAACATTGTCCTGATTTGGTAAGAGGGAAGCAGAGGCAGTGAGACAGTACTCAGCCATAGGGATTGTCCTCCCATCTGCATGCCTGTGTAATCCCATTTCACTGCCAGTCCTACTGTAACCATCCAGCTCTCCTTTGCCAGAGATCTCTGTTTAACCCTTTCCTGAAATGTCACCCTCACTTCTGTCCTTCCAGAAAGCAATACACAGATCTCAGTTATTGGCTGAAGGTGTCAGGAGTCCCTGTTAGCATCAATGAGGACATACCATTCAGTTTCTTGCTAAAATAACATTTAATAAATTTTTTTAAAACCCACAGTAAGTACTATTTAGAATACCAGTGCTTTAGTTTTAAACAAAACCCATTCAAGCAGTAAATCCATTGGCTTTTCTCACACAAAATTTACCCTTTGTTACCATTACACATACTTGTAGCGAAAGGTCACATCACAGCACTTGCACTTCTGTACTTCAGTACACACAGAAACACAGTCCTCTCTGTCTTTCAGAGGTAATTTTCCTGTCTTTGCAGTATAACTGCAATTTGTAGTGTGGACCTGAATTTCTTAGGCTTGGAAAAGAAGAGTATCATCTTATTTGTTATCCAAGCACTTCAAAACCCCTTCAGCAAGCAATCTGGGTATCTCCACAGCCAGCAATATATTCCTGTTATGACTCGACCAGCCTCTCCAGCTGCAATGAAACTCCTCTGGAGTTCTGCTTTTGCACCTACACTAACTCATTTGGCCAATTAGTGCACACACCTAAATTTAATTTCTAAATTTATAACCTCTCTCCAGACTGAGACACCTGGCTGTCTGAGCAGAGCTGTCGTCAATGAAGAGGGGACACATTCACCTGGTAAGTTTTCTGAATTGGATGAACTTTGTTAGAAAATGGAGACTCTCTTTTCTTGGGCCCTCCTGGCTGAATTGTCCTGGATACCATATAGTCAAATAAAAGTGCATCTTCTTTTTCATATGGTTTCTTTCTCTTGATTTTGCATTTCCCATCACAACTGAGGTGTGAAGAAAGTGGATTGTTCCTCCAGTTTTAGTATTGTAGAATGATGTAATTTAGAAGTGACCTTGGGAGATCTCACCCAAATCTCACTCACAGCAGACATCATCCAGCTTAGTAGCTAACTGGAATTTTCCAGGTTCCAGGTTGTGTTCACTGCCTTTTGCTGTGCACATCTGAAAAGAGTCTGGCTCCCTCTTCCTTCTTCCCTGCCCCTGAGTAGCTGTAGACAGCAGCAAGAACCCTGACAGCCATGCCTCACCAAGCTGGGCAGGTCCCTCTTAGCCTCTCCCCATCCATGTGCACCAGTCTCCAACCATCTCGGCAGCCTCCAGTGGGCATAATTCAGTATATCAAGGTCTGTCTTGTTCTGGGCAGTCCCAAAGTGGACATGGTACTCCCACTGTATGTAATTCTGAATAAAGCTTAATCGCTGCTTTCCTCACAACATGAAAATGCCTCAAATAGTGAGAGCAAAAGCTCGGTTGCTCTGCGTCTGGGGTCCTGGCTCACTTGCTGATGGGGTCATCATAAACAAGAATTTTCAAATCAAAGCAACCTCTTCTTTTCCTGTCTTCAGCTGAGGCTTTAAGCTAAGCATCTGGGAGCTTCTTTTCAGTAGGAGAAACCTGCTTGGAAGCCACCTTTTCATGCCCAATGTCTCCTTCTGACAATTCAGAAGAGGATTCATTACAAAGGGTAGAGGAAATCAGCTGCTCTTAACTTTCACTTCTATACTTTATTTGTCCACAAAACCCAAAGCAAGACTCTTTTTTAATGTCTTGGCAGCAAGGAAGAGGAAGCATTTAGCCCAGATGCTGTGTTCTCTGTACATTATTTTATATCACTTGCATTAGTAATGTCATTATAATAAAGTGCAAAGAAGAAATTTGATCTGCTTTGCTCTCCCCTGAAGGGAATGCATTTCTTTCTCTTCCGAGTGAGCCACCCAGCATCTCACAAACATATGGTCTCTTAGGTGTAAGTGATGCTCACCTGCTTTATTGTCTTTAACAGGAAGGAACTAAATATATAACAGATGCTCAAGTACCTTGAAATGAATGTATTGTGCAAACAGAACTGTCATCACAGCCCTTGCAGTCACATTTTTCACCTGTTGTATGCTTGTTTATCTGTAGCTTGTTTTGACAATGCTTAAAATGTTTTTTAAATGCTTGGAAAACTCCCAGTTTCAGAGCTGGGCTAGTGTCTTATGTCTTCAAAGGTGGCACCTTCGTATCTAGACCTTATAATATCTGCTTAAAACTCAAGTAAATGTATTCCACTCCCTCCCCCACCCCCCTTTTAAAAATATTTTTAAAATTGTACTAAATTTGTGCTTGGTAATAGACAGTTTGGCAGAAAAAAGGTGTTTAATCTTCAGACAGCAGAAGACTTAGTCCTTTTTTGTTCTGCTTGGAATCCAAATATGAAGTCTGGACCTGAATTTGAATTCCTTGCATTTCAGATGTTTTCAGATCAGACTTCAGGTTTAGACCATCACAAAACACAAACCTAAATATACATTCTGGCTCCTGACTCAGGTTTTTTCTTTCCTCTCTCCCCATCACTTTCACTAAGTAGAGTTTGGATTGGGATTTTTCCTGCTCTCATGTTCTTCTTTGCTGATCTAAATCTGTGTCATGTCAGCAAGTGAGCCAGGTCCTCAGCCCAGGGCCTTCAGCAGGTCTTGCATGTAATCAATTTTCCTGGTTTTATTAAATGTCTAATCTTCATAACAGAAGAAGAGGAAGGTTTGCCCTGGCCTTTAGGGCCATGGCTTTTATGCATCTGTCTGTTAGGTGATTTGTACTACAACCCTTTTGGCACTGAGAAGCAAGAAGTTGGCACTTGTGTCCTCCTGTGGACAGTGCCTGTGGGCACTGCTTTCCAAGGTTTCACCACTGCTGGGATGTCAGCATGAGAACAGCACCCATCCTCTCCTCCTCTGTTTCTTGGTTGCCTCACGTTCATGGATGTCAGCCATGCCGCACACAATGTATGACGTGTGTACTACAGAGTTTACCTGCCCCAGAGCCTTTCCTGTGGAACCCAAGAGACAGGAGGTTTGTTTTCTCATCAGATGTGTAAAGCTGTGATGGAAATGGTGGGTCCGTGGCCACGTTGGTTGATTTGAGGGTGTGCTTGTTGCACTGTTGAATTTGAGCACAAGGATGTGAACAACCACATGGCAAAGCTGTGGCTCAGTGATGAACTCCTGGGACATTCTGTGCTGCCAAGCAACCCGGGCTGTGTCTGGTGGGCTGTTGAGCTGCTCCACAGCTCACATGTAGGGCAAGATCTCACTCCAGATGCCCAACGTAAACTGAGCAAAGGCAGAAAAGATTTGCTGATATTCAAGATTTATTCTCTCTCTAGACTGTTTGAAGGCCTCTCTCCCCAGTGCAGCCAAGTCAGAAGGACCAGCTTTTCCCCATTTGAGGCACTTCACTGTGATGGTTAAATGGATGGAAGAAAGAAGCTCACACTCAGTACAATCTGCCTCAGAGCTGCTGAACTTGACTTGCTGAGTGAGTTTTCTGTCTCTTTGATTCACTTTGACTCCAACTCTCCAGCCCTGTCCTGTATTGCGATGCAAAAGAAGTGGCTTCTGCTACGGGGACTGGAAGAACCACCTTGCCCTCAGCTCAGACCCTTACAGCAAGAGCACCTGGGGCTGGCAGAGGGATGCCTGAAGCCACCACAGCCAGGGAGAGGTCTACCTCTGCCTCCTACCTCATCAGGCAATGTGCCATTGCTGGATTTATAAAAGGCTGCCTGAGGGATATAGGCTCTGTAGCTCCGAAGGTGTGAATCTCAGATAGGGATAAGCCACTTGCTCTTGCTTCAGGACTTCTATGTTTTCTGGGTACATGGGCCGGTTCACAAGACAGATCTGAGTGTTTCCTAATTGCTGTTATTCCTTACCCTGCAGTTTGGTTTTCATCACTCCTTTTTCAGAGGTGCTTGACTCCCTGCAGTGGTACAGTGTGCAGAGAGCTTAGGGACATAACTCAGGGTGATGGCTTCTAGCTGGCAGATAAGGTCTTAAAAACCCTTTTTGTGTTTCTTGCCCTGAGAGATGTGCACTGAGAGCCTGGTGTTAGAGGAGGGTCACTTCTCATGCTCACACACCCTGACCTGCAGCTGGCTGGCACTCTGCACCAACACACACCGGGGTCATTATTAAGCTCTGCAGCAATTTTTTGAGAGTTGTTCAAAGGCTTCAATCTGACTCTGGGACATGGCTCCCGGGCACTGTGCAGCTGTGTCAGATGACTTGCCTCCTCTTGTGTGCTGTGTTTGGGGCACTTAGTCCTCAGCAGAAGAGGAGGTGCCTGAGCCCCTTCCTGTCCAGCTCACGGGGGAAATGACACCTCACCTCCTTCTCCAGGCACCCAGCAGCTCGATCAGCTTCCGGAAATGGTACAAACGCAGCTCTGCACCTGCAGGAGCACTGCAGCAGCACTCAGATATAGTGTGGTGGCTGGGGAGGGGGAAAGACTTCCTAACATAAGCACACTCACAGTCCAACTTCCTTCTCTTTAGCTGCTCCAGTAGCTGCTTTACCTTCAGTAGGACTACCTGGAAAGCCAAAGTGAGCAGAGGCTGACTTTTGACATGAGAGCGTGTAGTCTCTTCATCCCAGGCTTTCTCCTTCTTTACTGTGTTTATTTGTATGACACCTAATTCCTGGTACCAAACCATGCCAACCTCATTTCAAAAAGTAACAGCTTCCAGGATCAGTCCCTGCTGCCCCTCACATGAGTGGCCAGGTGTCAGAGGCACAGGTCCCAAGACTGCACAAGCACAGTTTGCAGGGATAAAGTGGGGACTGTGTCCCTGCAGGGCCCTGCTTTGGGGCTCCCTATGGTCAGGCAGGTCTGGTGAGGTACTCTGAACAGTGGGCAAATGGACTAAATTTTAATTTGATGTGAGACAAACAAATCACAACTTAGATACTGAAAGCTTGTCTGTTTAAACAAAAAGGACTGCGTCTTGTTCATTTATTTATTCTTTTTTCATAGTCTAAGAATACCTAGAAGCAACACAATGGCTGGCCAAATCCTCATGCCTTGAAATACTTTCAGGATGAGATACTACAGAAAGTCTTGTATTGGTAATAGAATATTTTTAGAAGCCAGAAAAATCTTTGGAAGGTAAATGAGGATAATTCTGTGTGGTTTTTTACTTCATGAAGAACATATCTAAGAAAAACTCACCTTTACAGAACTGTTATGATATACCACTGCCATGGGTAGTTAAGCTTCAGCCAATTTCTTTCAGTTCTTAAACTTCCAGGCATGCATTAGGTGGCAGAAATTCCCACCTGTCTTGGCATCTGTTGTTCAACTGTTTCAAGTGGCATCTCTCATGGATTTTTGTTTACAGGTTCATTAAAGGCAAGGCACTCCAGACCCCACTTGATTTTGAAGAACGTGTGACATCTTGCTGCAGTGACATCTCCAGCATCAGAGATGTTCACTTGTTCACTATAAGATCAGAACTGTAGAAAATTGAGAATATTTGCAAAGCACATTATGCTGTGGCTGAATACGGTTTCAATGCGTATTTATGAATTCAAGTAACAGTGACCTAAGCTAATTTGACCTCATTCTCATCTACAATCTCCTTGCATTTTTCCAAATATATATTTTTGTGGCTATTGTTTAAACCAAGGCCAACGTTGGTCAACACAGGTTTGAACACCAGCCAAAATATCACTAAATACAACTCTCTGCTAATTCTGAGCAGCTGCACCTGGCAGGTTCTTTACTGTGTTGGCCTGCTGTGATCTACTGGCCTGAGAAGAATTCCATGACCAAGGAGTAAGTCTGCTCTGAGCACCAGGGAGGGTCTGGTGGCAGATCTTGGCCCCTGCGGTGCGTAGCACCCTCTCGTGGGAGCTGGCCCTGCTCCTCCACCCCCTTCACTCAGAGTGATGCAATCATCTTTCTCGTTGCAAACCTGGCGGCTGATTTTTCAACGATAGCATGTCTGATTTCCAAAATCCATTATGGTGCACCTGCAGATGTCAGTATAGCCTAAAAAATATATACTTTAAAAAAGGGCTCCTAATTAGTGAAGGCTAAGCCATTCATACAAAGCTCTTGACCTCACTCAAGACCTGGGGTTTCTGTAAGGAAAAAGGCTCCTACAGTAAGTGTCCATACGCTTCAGTCCACAAAATCAAAGCAACTGAAAGGAGACAAAAGGGGCAGAGGCTGAAGAAAGTGGCTTGCACAGCACAGGTAGGAATGTGTTGGGCTTTTTAGTTCGTGCAGCAGTGGCTGTGGCTCTGGAAAATGCAGACTTGACTTCACTTAGAGGTAAAGCAGTTGCCCATCAGTGTACCTAGAATTTCTCTTTTGGCCATATTTCTAAAAGGAACACATGCTGAAATAGTGTTTCAGGACTCATTATTTGCTTTTAGAACCCATGCCCATCTGTTTCAGCCTGCTCTGTTAGCCCAATATAACATCTGCAGACAAAAGATGGGCATTTTGCATCATCTTTGTGTAATTGCAGGAGGTTGAAAGTGTGCCTTTGGGTGAGAAGCTGGAGCCTTTTTATTTCATATGATTTCTGCCTTGGACAAAAAGGCAATTACAGAGGTCAGATTTCCTGCTACGTTCTGAATTTTTTAGAATAATAATGAAGACGGGATGGTTATTCTTAATTTGTCACTCATGAAGTTAATCCTCTGTGCTCAAGGACACTGCCTACCTTGTGAGCTGATGTCTGTATATCACAGGTTCCATCCCAGTAAGGGCTATTTGCTTGAGAGTTGGACTTGGTGATCCCTTCCAACTCAGAATATTCTGTGATTCCATGAACACAGCAGCCTCGCTGCTGCCAGGGAGGACAGTCCACTTTGCAGGAGGGTTGTGGAGGCACTTGCTGCCTTTCTCCTGCAGGCTCTGAGGTGGGCTGAGCTGAGTTAGCTCTGTAATGTAAAGCTATACATATTTGCACCCTGATTTTGCAGCCTGTCTGAGGTAACCTTCCTTGGAACTGAGCAGCAGATGAATGTCAAACAGCTTTCCTAGAAGGGACTTCATGCTAAGCCTTATAGGAGCCTGGCTTATGGCAAATACCGTGGGGATATAACACAGCAGTAAACAGCCTGTGCAAAGAGCTGGCACAACTCAAGCGTCGTGTCTCTGGAGATTACTCAGAGGAAAAGCAGTGTATCTGGCTGAGCCCATGCCTGAGCAAGAAAGAGCCTATGTGTGCACGTGTCACTCTTCCTCTTCCCCCCAAAATCAAGGCAGATTTTTTGTTGGTTTTTTTTGTTGTTCGTGTTGTTTAAAGATCGGAGGGTTGCAAAAATTGGTGTCAGCAAGTGCCTCAATTCTGCCAGCAGCCTTCGCACGAGCACGTGGCCTTTGTGCCCATGAATATCAGTGCAGGGGTGTCTGGTAAAGGTTTGCCTCCTACATTAACTCCATCCTGTGCCAATTGCCTGGTTTTGGCTAAATAGGACCCCATGAAAATGTGTGACTAACAAATGCCTGTATGTCCTATATATGGGGTTTTGTGTCATGGGCCCTGGACTGAGTTTGCTTTTTCCAGGACAGACATTGCAAGTACTTGGTCACGGTCTAAAATTATGCTAGGACATCTCTAGGCGGGTCAAGCACAGAACAAATGGGCCCACACAAACCTAGAGGAGTCCAGGAGGAGAGGACCTGGATGTGAGTTCTCTCCCACGTGTGTGCTGTGGTGTTGCCCATGGGTGTGATGCCCAGGGAGGAGCGGTGCTCCCAGGTGTGCCTGCACTGCACCACCATCTGCTCCAGCCTGGTGGAACTCCATGCCTGTTTGTTGATTAGCTTATCCCCTTAATCTGTATGTTTAAATCCAATAAACCAGTACATGCAGGAGCCAAGTACAGCAGAAGAATGAAACAAAAGCTGTTTATTCTACCCAAAACAGTCACACCAAGCAGGTTAAAGCTGACAGCAAAACAGTAAACAACTAGTTTCTTTGGCTCTGAGAGTTTGCCCTAAGATGAACTGAGCTAACAGAAGCCCTGCAAGACTGGGTTTGTTTTCTGCTTTGGTCGTCACCTGATAGAGAGAAAAACTTAGCAGTTCCTCATGCTAACCTCTCTCCCCTGATGTGGGAGGATATCACCCCTTGTTGCCCTCAGACTGAGTTGAAAAATAAAGAAATGATTGGAGAAACAAGAATCTGACTATGACTTGTCTTGCTTGTCTTGTCTTGATCTAATTCAGATCTCCTGGGTTTGTACATAAATAATATTGAGGTATACACCAGACTCAGGATATAGCTCGAGCCTTAGGTCTGGATAGAAAAGCAGCTCCTTTTCTCTCTCCTGGGATCCATTGCCTCACCAGTCAAACTGCTCTTGTCAGGAGATTCTGTGACAAACTGGGGACCCACAGCATCTTTGTGCCTGGGGTTGGGGCAGCAGAGGATGTCGGGGGAGGCTGAAACACCAGCTGCATGATGCTCTGAAAGTGTCATCTTCCCTCTCTGAGCCCTGGTGAAGCAGCCAGGGCTGCACCTGCAACACAAGCAACAGCTTTTCAGGAGCCATCTCAGATTTATCCCTTAGGATAAGCTGTGTCTGAGTTGCCCATTGACCTATGGGTGGTGACCGGTAGTACCAGTACCAGTAATGCTGAGAGGAGGAATATGGTGGATCTGTCTACGGTGTAAGTGCTCCTTATCCATTCCTACATGTCATTCTCTGTATTTGGAAGCTTCCTTGATGCCCTCAGTAAACTTCAGTTAAGCGACAGAGCCTGAAATAACCTATTTTTTTCTGCTAAGTGACACAGTTTAATGAACAGCAGTGGTGCTCAAAAGTCAAGTTTTGCTGGAAGTGCAACAAATTAAAAGCAAAAGGGTGCTAAGCTGTTGTGTGGCCTTGTGTTCCTAGGAAGGGTGTGCGATGCTGAGCCACCTCACCCTATCTGCTCTCCTGTGGCTCAGATCCTGCCTCAACCTCTGGCAGCTCTAGATCCTACAGCTCTTGCAGGCAAATCTTCAAGCAGCAGCGTTGCAGGCAGGTGAGAGTGAGAGTCCCAGTGGAGCACTTGCTGGCATGGGAAAAACGGGCGAAAGAGAAAGTTCTTACTGCAGTGCTTCCCTCCTATTAGGTTTTCAAATAACAGATGTTTCCCTCTGACATTTCACAAAAACTTCTCTGTGAGGTTTTCATTGCTTTCCAGACACTTTCCAGTTAAAAGAAACTTATAAAATTGCCTACTGTTTAACACCTGTTTAATATCAAGGCGAGTGGAAACTCATGAAGCCTGTGCTAGTGCTAAAGGACCACTCTCTAAACGTGTCACTTCCAGTTTCAACTCCTGCTGTGCTGTGAACCAGGACATGGTGATATCTTTGATCTCAGAGGGATGGGGGGAGCATAGGGATGTGAGCAAATATGGAGACTTGCAGAAGCACAAATTTGCTGTAGTGAGTATTCTGGCTGTGCCTGTATGCACCTGTAGCAATAGTCAGTCAGAAGTTTTGGAGAAATTTCATAGCAGGTAACTATGGAATAAGTTTACTAAGCCTCATCACTCAAAACATATTTACATCTTGAATATATTGGCTTAAATACCATGAATGAAGTGGCCTCTTATTTCTTTAATGATATAAATAGACAGCAAGTTAACTTGCAGGTTTTTGGCACAGCAAGTCTGCAAGTTTGTGGGTTATGCTGCAGGGAACAGAAAAGTAATTTTCAACAAAGTACAGTGCTGGCATAAGAGCAGAATGATCCTGTAATTGCTGTAGTCCCCTTTGTGCTCCACTCGTGCTTGTTGACCTTTCCCATCTCCTTTTGGCTTCTGACTTTTTCCTTCTTTGTAACCAGGTCTTGCCCATCGTGATCTCCTTCTATTGCTGCATCATAGGTACTAATTTCTAAGGCAAAATATCTCAAAGTTTTCTCTAAAAACCTGTGCCTGAAGAGAATTCTTTTGCATGAAGATAGTGTCAAAAAGCACCAATATGTAGGAGAAGACTAAACTGTTCTTTGAACAGCCCTTTTCTTTGGACACGTCCATTTTCTTTTGAAGTTGTTGAATCCACAACTCTATTACATACGTTCCCGCTCTTGCCCAACTCAGTATTCCTTCCCAAGTGTGAGTTTTGTGTATGTGTAGTAGGCAGTTTGTGGTGTCAAATCATAGTCAATGTAAATTTTCATGGTTTTTGTATTGCCCTTAAGCTGGCACTTAGCTGTCTTTCTTTTATAAACCAGCTAACAGATGGTAGGATGCTTGGTGGAGGTCTCTTTGGCGAGCCATTCTTCAGACTCTTCCGAAACACCTGGAAGAGGCAGCAAGAGGCTAACAAAAGCCCCATGGCTCTCTGTATAAAACTTGCAGTGTTGGGGTTTTGGCAAATTCACCCCATGCCTAAATATGGCAGGAGACTGAAAAACAAAGGCTTAAAATCCAGCCAGGCTTTGCTGAGGTTCCCAGTGAGCTCCAGTCTACAAGCACCAGTGACATCTTGGCCAGCTGGGAGCTGAAAAACTTGTTCTGCTGCATACCTTCTCCCAAGGCTCTGAGAGAGTTCTCTGACAACCTGCCACATCTAGACCCAGTAAGGTGAGATAGGATAGCTTAGGGTAAACTTCCATTTTCCTCTTCCCTTATTTGGACTTACAGCACAGTCTTAACTTTGTTAATGGGTTTCTTTGGCTTGGCAGATTGCTGTGATCTGCACCATGCTGGGATGACATTTTGATATTAATCTCAGTGAAAGACCAATATAGGGCTTCATGCGTTTTCTGGGGTGTTCCCAACATCTGTTAGCAATTTGGGCATGAATGTTCCTTTTGCTTTGTCAGTGGGTACAGACACTATTTCAGCAGCAAATGAACTTGTGATAGGGAGGGAAGAGGCTGGAGACTCATCGCCTGCCAGCCACCAAAGAAGCAGTTGCAGAGTGGGTTTTATTGCCCTCTGCTCCTGCTTCTTCACAAGAACATGAAGCCTAAGTGCTCAAAACATTCTAGGTAGTGCAAGGCTTCCTCTGAACATCAGGAAACACTGCCCAGGGACGTGGTGGAGTCTCTGTCACTGGAGATATTCAAAAGCCCTCTGGATATGGTCCTGGGCAGCCTCCTCTTGGTGTCCCTGGCTGACGTCCAGAAGTCCCCTCCAACCTTATCTCTACAGTGATTCTCTGGTTCTGACTGTTTCCATCAGGGCAAAGTTCCAGAGACCCTACAGCCATGGATGACAGGAGTGGTGGCACTGACTGCCCATTTGTACCACAAGGCTCCTGTCGTGTTTCTGTGGCTCTTGAGCAACCTGCTCAAGTTATAGACCTGGCAGGAAAACTCATGATGGCCACTGACATGGGTGGCATTTCCAGAGTTGCTGGAGTTACATGTGCCAGCCCGGGGTCAGACACAGGGCGGACGCTCGGGAATGTCCCTCTGGGTCTGTATGTTTTGGTGCAGCCTGTAATTTTTTGTTCCTTTCTAATTTTTGTAACGTGAAGAAGCAAACATGGAAAATCTTGTTTCAATGCCCAGTTTGTTGTAAAAGATCAGGAATGTCAAGGCTGTGTAGCTCTAGTTGTTTGGAGAGCTGTTAACGGCCTGGAGGAATCTATGCTGGGTTAGAGGTTTGCCCTGCTCCTTCTTAAAGCTTTTCTTTCTGCAAACTGCTGGAATTCATAGAGAAAAATAGGAAAGGAACCTTATTAACAAGAAGCACTACAGGGTATTTTTTCCTTTGTAGACTTTATATAAGCACATTTCTGTTAGTTGTATGACATTTCTGCATGTGGCTCAGAGGCATTCCTTCAGCTGGCCCGGATGGCTCCCTCTGGCCACCTCACACCTGGAGACTGTGGTCCCACCATCCACCTTCCACTGTCTCTGCTCAGTGGGCATGCGCCTGACAGTTCAGACAGCGGCTTTGGCAGAGTTTTGTACCTTCTGTATCTTGCTGGACACCAATTTCTGCAGCAGCTGTGGTCCCAGTAAGCTCTAAGAGCAACACAGTGTCCTCCCTCACATGGGTGAGCTGCAGCTGCACTCACAGTCCACGCAATCCTCCATCCTCCCATCACCAGTGCATGAGTTGCAGGGTGGAGAGTCTGGGGATTTTTTATCAAGTTGTCTTATCTGCAGAAAAATTCCGAGTTGCTCTCTCGTCCTGCCTTGGAGATGAATTTGTTTCTTGATGTGGGTATTTTTGTCTTGTTTTCATTTTTTTTATTGCCTTGTTATTTTTGCTCCTCGCTTTACTTTTACAGAGGCTTTTGCTGAGCCTGGTTTCCAGATGGCTCAAGGGGAAAAACTCCTGCAGATGCTGTCTCACCCCTCTCAGCATTCCCCACCCCAAGCTTTAGCCTGATGGGCTTATCTCCTTTTTACCCTGTGTCCTGGTAATGTAATAGTGTAGACAATCCATGACAGAGCCCAGCCAAGATGAGCTCATGCCAATTACACAAGCTTTTTCTATAAAGACATCATCTTGCTCTTTTAAGCAACTCAGTTATTTGAACTAGTGTGTAAATTCTGGCAATGCAGAGCAGAGTAATAATAATTAAACAATTCTTTTGACAAACAATAAAGACATACCTTTGAGACTTTTGGTTATATGAACACGTTGCTTGTAAAAGCTTTATTTTGCATACTTTAAATACAATGAATATTAATTTCTCCGATAATTCCATTACAGTGGGAATATTCCTCTTGTTTGTCTGCACAGCTTCAAGTAGGGTCATTGAGCCAAGAAATGAATTAAAGGGACCTCTAAAATTAAGGTTGCTAAAATAACTTTAATTTGGTCCTTTCCCCGCAGTGTCTGTGCCCCGCAAGGGGAAGTGTGGAAAGCTCAGCTGGCATCTCATGGCCCCTCAGCGGGAGCGTGTTCAGTGCAAAGATATTTTAGCTGGCAAACTCCAGCTGGAATTTATTGCCCATGTGCAGTCTGAAAGTTTTCACAGACTCAAAAATTGGCCAAATTTGGTCAAGCTGCATGGAAATTACAAAATCCCACCACTAACATGAGACCTCTCAGCAAGTGTCTAAATTTCTGCCTTGAACAATAGATGTGCTAAAGCTCCTCAGTGAAGGTCTGTCACCTCAGGGTCTTCCCCTGAGCTCTTTCTGAGGTTTCTCTGAGCAGGTTTTGTGACAGTGCCTCTCAGAGATTACAAACCAACGTAGAAATCCCACATAGCAAACTGTTGCTATCCTATAGCATAGCAATATACCCCTTGCATGTCACTCACAGAAGTTTCAAGTCCTGTAACAGGCCAGCGTGATTTGAAATACCCTCTAGCTGTCTTGTTACTTGTTAGTTTGATATTGTTCCTCCCCTGAGGGGTCTTTATTGGTTTACTATCATGTACCTTCTTTCATGATTGGTCAATTCTGTTATCTCTACCTCATGATGTAATCCCTTAAAACTGACTGCCAGAGAGCAAACCAGGGTCTCTCTGCTTTAGCTTCCCTTCAAGCTAACTGGCCCCTGCCCTCTCGAGGGCAGGAGAAAATAAACTTGGAATGCAGCTGACAGAGTTTCCACTCTTTTCTCCGTACCTTCCGCTGCTGGCTACAGCATGCCTACATGCTGTGAGGAGGCGTTGGGCTGCACTGGTAAACTGAGGCACGCAAACCTCAGTTACCATCAATTCGGTCGCTGGTTCACGCGGGCATCGGACCCCGTTAACCTGCAGGCCGGGCTGGGAACAGCCTGGCCAGCAGATATTAACAGCAAACCTTGTCAAACTTTTCTGCTTTTGAGGGGTTTATAATCCACTGGAAAATGGTCTTGTATCAAAGAACTTTGGATGCCTAAAGTGTTCATAACTATAAATGTTGAAAAGCCTTGGGAAAGGGGTGGAGGGAGGTGAGTGATTCTTGCTGAATAATGGGAAACATAAAATACAAAGTGAGGAAAAAGAAATGGAAGGAGATGGAGAAAAGAGAGAATTTTTAGAAGGCTCTAGAGGTAAAAGCGAATTGTAGCCTTTACAATGTAGGAGAAAATGTGTGCCAATGGTTGAACTGGGATGAAACACCTCTAAGCACCTTGCCTAATCATGTCCTGCTCCCAGGTCATGGAAACTCACAGCTAGTGCCAGGTACTGTGACCTTAGAGCAGCATTTACTTCCCCTGGTGCAAAGTTCTTTTAAAGTCCTGTGTGTAAGCAGAAGCTGCTTTCAACCACCTTCTAACTAGAGAGCTGCTTTTTGGTTCTTCCTCAGTGAGGCTGAGCTGGGTTGAAGAGAAGATGCTCTGTGGGTGAGACTTGAACATGCTTCACAAGCATTGTCTGTGCCTCTGGCACACTCTTTTTTCTTCCTTGCTCTCTTGGCTTGTCATATCCAACAGCACACAGGTCTCATTTTCTCTTCTTCCCCTCCCTGCCAGCTGCTACCGTTTTGGTGTGTCACCAAATACCCACGTGAGGACTGGTGGAAGATGGTGGTGTGGTGCTGACTGGAGCAGAGGGAGCTACACAAACAAAATACTTTCTGCCTGAAAGAGTCTGACCAGCACTAGTCAAGCCAGTGCTTGTCCCTGTCCCACACTGAAAACTCCTCTGCTTGGCTCTGTGCAGGGTCTGGGTGTCACCAGAGATATCTGTTGGGGGCTAAGAAGAGGACCAGGAGCTCGTGGCAGCTGCAGGGAGAGGCAGCATGAGCCTGAAGTGATGCTTTTGGAACAGGATGCAGCATCTAACTGAGATACTTCCCTGCGTGAGCCACTTCACAGCGCTGGGCTGTGCTGACTCACAGAGCTGACGCTGTACCTTACTTCAAGCTGCTCTGCTCTCTTAGGCTGCCTTTCAAATATCTTTCCTGCGAAGATGAAAGATGCTAACAAGTAGGTCCTATAGCTACTTCTCAGACTCCACTCTCCCTTATATATTAATGCAATAACATGTAAAATGATAGACAGGAGTTCTCAGGAGATGTCATACAAAAGGTTCATTTTAAAACAAACAAAAACCAGTCCAGTTTTCAAAATGAAACTGCTATAAACTAGGGACAGCACCTCTGTCCCCAGTACCAAAAGGCCTAACTTTGGGGCATATTTAAGACCAAAGCGTGTTTAGATACAAAGAGGTTAGAAGGTGCAAAATGTAGATCCAGACTGCATGGCCACCTGGACCTGGGATCCAGGCTTGGGAGGGATGGAAATCTCAGAAATGGGTGGCTACACAGACTTCATGAGCATGAAGATGCTTTTCTTGCTTTCTGACTTTTGGGGCCTATAAAGTATACAAGAGTTTTAAAATAGTGCTTTGGCGCCAACACACCTTTTTATTAACTAACCAGCTGGGATGAGTGGTGGTTGTTTAAGACCTTGATGAATCTGTACCTCAAGACAGGAGGAGTGCATGTGAAGTTTAATTAAGTTTTGCAGAGGACTTTCTGCTCCCACCCCCCCAAGCTGCTGGTACAACATTGGAGGGAGGTTGAGGCCTTGCTGCTGGGCACAGACGGTGGAGATACAGAGGGTAGCACCCATCTGAGAGCAGCATCAGCAGCAACAACACACTCAAAATCATCCCCATGGGCCTGTAAATGTGTTAACATCAGCACCATGGCTGTGGACAAGGTAGCCAGTCCAACACAAACCTTTCGGCACCAGCCAAGGGCAACTTCTAAAAAAGAAGGTCTTGTTTGCACGCTGCTTTTATGCACTTACACATCATCATGTGCCAAAAGGAGAAAGGGGAGAATTTTTAAAACCTTCTCTGCTTTCTGTGTTTGCTCGGGGAATAGATAAATATTTCACATTAACTATGTTCGTCTGCCAATTTTTGTTGTGAGAGCACTATCTCCGAACTGTAGAGCCTGTGAATTATAGTGGTAAACGCTGTATTGCTTTGACCTTTTGAAATGTCTCCAGCATGACTGGCTGCCTGTCCTCCCCTTCCCCCAGAGGTCAGGCAGGTTGTAAATATAGGCGAAATGGAATAGCCAGATAATCAAATTGAACCTTTTTCACTGCAGAGCAGTGCAATCACAGCACAGTGAAATTCCATCAGCGTCGGAGGCTGCATTTCGAGTGCCACGGAAATCGCTTTGTAACTGTCCACACAACCCGAGGAGCAGGGCTTGTCGTCTGCCACAGTGTGGGCTCTGCATTTTTAAGCCTCCTTTAGCAGAGAAAAAAGAAATCCCAAAGCCGCATAAAAAAAGGATAAGGAATAGGCTGACATTTAAAAAAAACACATCACCTGAAAAAAATTACCTTGACATATAGGATGATTGATAAGTTATATTTGCCTTGTTGGTTGGTTGCTTTTCTTTTTTTCTTTTAAAGACTCTAAAATGATTCCTCTGCTCCAGAGCAGATAACAGGATTGCTTGCTGCATCCCCTGAGCATGCCTTCTTCAAAGAATGAGTACTTTAGTCATTATATTAGCAACAGCACTGAAGTACAGTGCATAAGCAGTGATACAAAGAGCACCATAACTCTCGTTATTCATGAGGATGAAATTTAGGAGCAATGTCCCTTGACCAAGCAAGACAAAAACCTGGAAGTTGAAATCTGTATAGATGTTTTTTTGGTACTAGGAGGCAAGCACAGCACTATGCTTCTGTTTCTTGCAAGCCCAGAGATGCTAGCAGTGGGGTAGCAGGGCATAATTAATGTTTACTTACAATCAGCATCTTTCTGTGCCAGCAATCATGGCAGACTGAAACTAAGCAGGGGAACCAGAAACCCTGCTGCTTTCAGCTGTCTGGAACAATAATTACACAGTGCCACGGCACCTCTGGGAGTCTGGCACCATTTATCCTCCCCGACTCTCGGCGTTGGTTACCTGCCACAGAGCAATCCCCAAAGCAACCAATCCTCAACATCATTTTCGTACAAAAGGTGGAGAGAATGATAATGGCTATGCTATTGCTCTGCCTTCAGAAACCCGGGCTGATGGCTTAATTGAGGTTAAAATA
The DNA here is from genome assembly GCA_013399195.1 of Dicrurus megarhynchus. Lineage (NCBI taxonomy): Eukaryota > Metazoa > Chordata > Aves > Passeriformes > Dicruridae > Dicrurus > Dicrurus megarhynchus. The sequence goes on from VXAD01003536.1 coordinate 202,488, forward strand.
AGCTCCAATCAGAAAGGTAAAAACTTAACAGGGCTACTTAATCTTATATCAATACAAGAGAGATACAAGTGCATGAGGAGAGAATAATAACTGACTCTGGTGAGGTTTCTATGGAGAATAATCATTAGCCAAGCAGTGAACAGATTGGACTGGGAACAGGCTATTTAGCATTCATGCCCCGGTGGTAAAGGCTCTGAGCTGGAGCCTAATTTGAATTTTAGGGTTGGGTTTAAAAAGAAAAGAGAAAAGAGAAGAAAATAAAAGAGAAGAAAATAAAGAAGAGAAGAGAAGAAGAGAAGAGAAGAGAAGAGAAGAGAAGAGAAGAGAAGAGAAGAGAAGAGAAGAGAAGAGAAGAGAAGAGAAGAGAAGAGAAGAGAAGAGAAGAGAAGAGAAGAGAAGAGAAGAGAAGAGAAGAGAAGAGAAGAGAAGAGAAGAGAAGAGAAGAGAAGAGAAGAGAAGAGAAGAGAAGAGAAGAGAAGAGAAGAGAAGAGAAGAGAAGAGAAGAGAAGAGAAGAGAAGAGAAGAGAAGAGAAGAGAAGAGAAGAGAAGAGAAGAGAAGAGAAGAGAAGAGAAGAGAAGAGAAGAGAAGAGAAGAGAAGAGAAGAGAAGAGAAGAGAAGAGAAGAGAAGAGAAGAGAAGAGAAGAGAAGAGAAGAGAAGAGAAGAGAAGAGAAGAGAAGAGAAGAGAAGAGAAGAGAAGAGAAGAGAAGAGAAGAGAAGAGAAGAGAAGAGAAGAGAAGAGAAGAGAAGAGAAGAGAAGAGAAGAGAAGAGAAGAGAAGAGAAGAGAAGAGAAGAGAAGAGAAGAGAAGAGAAGAGAAGAGAAGAGAAGAGAGAAGAGGAGAAGAGAAGGAAAAGGAAAGGAAAGGAAAGAAAAGAAAAGAAAAGCACCCTGTCTGGAGCAAAGCAGCATCCACCTAATTTTTGCCCTAGATTGGTGCTAAAGAAATTCAACTGACTTTTACTCTGTCACCTAAGTGCAGATTGTCTAATACAAGAGAGAAGTAATTGCAGGGCACGAAGGCATTCAGTTGTCTCAGGAGCAGGGTTTTGCCCTGCCCAGGGCAGTGTTCTCAGCCCCGTTTGTACCTCCCCCCTCTCCCCACACTCTTTGTAGGGCTGAGCACCCAGCCCAGCCTGCCTGCCCTTCAGCAGCAGCACTGGGAATGCTACCAAAAAATAAATGAAAAGTGAGTTTGTTTTTTGCTTTACATTTTCATTCTCAGAATGAATTCCCTTTTTAGAGCTTGAAATTAAAATACTTATTCTTTTGCAAATAACTGGAAATGTTTGACAAAACTCAGTTGTTTTTATTTTTCAGGCTTGTAGATTGTTGCTTATGTCTTTTGGTAAGTTATCTGTTTTGGTAAATTAGATGTTAGATTTCAGAAGTATTTGAAAACACTTCTTTCATGCAATGGCCCTTCAAATAGGAGCTATAATTTCAATCCTTTTCTGCTCTGTTTTTTTTTTTTACCAGCTGCATGCAAGAGTAGTTTGTGTTACAATTACTTTCTTTTAAACAGGCTGTGTGAAAAAATGCAGTAACTAGCTGGAGATGTGCAGATTGTGCCAGTTTCTGGGCTCTGTTTTCCTTAGTGTGCATCCCAGAGATGAAGTGGTGCCTTTCCCAACCTGCAGCTCAGCTGACACAATCCCATACCAGCTGCAGCAGGATCTATCCTCTAGATCTGTAGCTGGAGACAGATGAAGTTAGAAGTACGTATGATACTGCTGATTGTATTTCAGAGTTTGTTTATGTTAATGTAACTCAAGATCTGGTCACTCCTGTTACTTTTTACTTAGTGTTTATTAAATCATATCTTGCTATTATATAATATCAAAAACATGTTGCAAACACCATGATAGAATCTGTGGTTTGCTAGGGGCTTCTTGTATTTACTTACTAGCTTTGTTTATACCTCCCCATTTTCCCGATCTCAGATGGAAGTCCTTCAGCTTATGCCCATCAAGAGATAAAAATAAACTGTAGGCTGCAGCTCGGTGTAGCTGGATGCTCCATTACTGTTGCGAAGCACAAGAGTCCTCAGAAAAGCAATGAAAAATTACCCCTCTCCAGGCAGTGAAAAATATCAGGAGCTTCATGGTCTCTGAGGCCTCAGCAGAGAATAATTATGCTGTGAACAGATTGCTCTGTGCCAGAGACCTTGCGGTGCTCTCAAAGGGAGGACTGTGCGACCCCTTTTAAAGGGAGATCAGAGCCCTCACATGGCAGTTTTTGGGAGAAAGCAGGTGAGGATAAAAACACCATATTCCCAGATTGGCTGCCTTCATTGAGGTGAGTGGTCCTGTGCCTTCCAGGACTACTTACAACCAGGCAAATACAGAATAAATATGATCCAACAGATAATTGGGTGGGTATTTTTAACAAACTGAGCTGTGACCTTCATTCTGCCAGTAGCCAACCACTGGACAGTGAAACAAACAGAAAAGGAGTGTGAGGTCTCAGGCAAGTAGGCAACTTGGCCTGGAAATTCTCTTGGAATACCCACTTGCCCTTGTGCTTGTAAGCATTCCCTGTCCTCCCCAGGACACTCTTCAGTCAGAGAATCCAGCCCACCCTGGCCCAGGCTGTGGCTCCTGCTCATACCCATCATGGTGAGAGCCAACCCAGAACTTTGCCCTGGTTGTTGTGCCTGGAGCCAGGGCCCTCCTGCCCACAGGGATCTGCAGCCAGTGTCCAACACAAGGAGCAGGATGAGAAGAGGGGATTTTTGCAGCCTGGTGGCATTCATGAGTGTGCTCTGCAGAGGAGACATAATGAGGACAATGACCAGGACCAAGAATGACCGATGTGATCAGGTCAAGGCAATTCTGAAGCGATTTGTGCTTAATGGGTAACAGGGGCCAGAATCTGTTAGATATTTCACCTCCCTAGGAAAGGGTCTGACAGAGCCAAGTTCATTATCCTGGGGAAAGGTGACAGTGCTGTTCTGCCAGATTGAACAGGAGCAGGGTTAAGGTTGCAAAAAGAGGACTAGAGCCCTCCTAATTTTGTCTTCCCTCTCTTTTCAGTGCTTTAACTATAAAATGTGTTTGTGCAAGACTGTGAGATGCTGCTGGTCAGCTTGGTGGAGAGCAGAGCTTTGGTGGGGGGCAATGACTTTGCCCAGGGTTTGTTTGCAGGGCAGGTGGAGGGGGCCCAGATGGTGGGATCAAAGGAGCAGCAACTCAGTCACTATGACTGCACCATCTGCTCTGCCCTGGGTTATAATTTCCAGCTCTTCCAACTTCAACCAGGATTTTGTGACTTGTTTGGGGACCACCTTGTGTGAATAAAAAGGGAAATGGAGGCTTTGCTTCGCAGACCTTGAATTTTCTGTCAGGAAGGGGCTTGGGCCACATCTTCCACACAGCAATGAACTGTGGGGAAATCATTACTAGACCCCAAAGTACCACCGAATGGCTTTACAGAGTTTAAATTGAAGGCTTTTCATGGGTTAGTATAAATGACAGGAAGTTCAGCTTTGCCATGTTCTTCCTGGCGTTGCAGGTGTAGTGCTGATCACCAGCTCACGTAAAATAGTAATAAATAGCACCTCTGTACATTCTTTTAATTTGTCAGCCAAATCCACTAGACTAAGCCAAATGTGCTAGTACCTCATTTTTATTTTAATCTTGGTTCTGAATGTTCAGAGCTTTAATTTTTTCTACATAACTGTAAAATGCTGAGACGCTCTACAAAGTTAAATCGTTCATTGTCACAACAAGTTTTGCCTCCAAAATGATAATCAAGATAAATATATTTGGTATTTCTGTGTCCAAAACCTCTTCCAGCTGCCACAAGGTAGCTAACAGCACAGTCCTTCAATGTTGGCTTTCATGCCATGAGCAGAAAGGTAATTCAAACTTCTTGTCTGTCCAGTGCACGGCTGGTGGGGCAGCTCTTGCCCACACGACCCAAATCATACAAGCTACAGGGCAGGGCAGGACAATGTGGCAGCTGTCATGGTTACCACGGTGGGAGACACAGAGGGAAGAGTACTGACAGGAGGAGGGAAGGGGAACCCCAGGGTCTTCCCCGTTTCGTGGCCCTGGCCCTGTCCGGGATGTTTGCGAGGCTTTGTGACACGTTCTAGGGAAACAGCAACAGCTTGTGCCAGGGCTGCTGCTTTGGTGACAGCTCCTGAAAGCCATTCTTCTTCTTCCCTCTCCAAAGTCTGGTTTTGGGGGTCAGTGTGGTCCCTTTGCAATGCCCTGGTGACAGCAAGGGAGGCGGTTTGCTGGTGCTGCTTCAGGCTCCATCACCCTTGCCCATGGCCCAGCCCATGGAGCAGCACTCTCTACCAGTGCTCTGGTCTCTGTTGCTTCAGAAAAGCTTTTGTTCTCAAAGATAAAAAGAGTTGCAATTAACTACCTGAGTGTTGACATCTCCTAAACTTGTTGTTCTGGAAAGGAGTCAGAGTAAACAGCTCCTCTGCCCAGACCCAGTGCAGCTGCCCATGATGATTTTCACTTTCCTCCCTGATAATCAATGCCAGTTCTCCTTGCCAACACTTCTGAGTAGATGTGTAAATTTTGGAGCACTTTGATATATCAGCTGTTAGTGTGAGCTTTTGCTCCTCCCAAGGACATGTCCCTACAGATGTCAAGCAGAGTGATTTGCACATCAGCAGGGCTGTGAGTGCTGCCATGGGTGATGAGACAGGTTTGCTCAGCTGAGCAGTGTTCCTTTAGGACAAAAACAGGAAGGAAGCCTTTGGCCACAAGAAGTGCTTTCATTTGAAACAGACATTGAATGGCCAAGTAGGAAAAAGGAAGCTGATGGCTAAACGGGGGGCTACTGCCAATTCCATTCACAGACTCTATAAAACCCGAGAGGACCGCTACAACGATGATGTCTGGCCTGCAACATGCCATGAGCCTTAGATCACAACCTAGCAAATGAGAAAGGCAGCAGGAAGGAAGGAAAGGCTCTAGTCCCCCAGCCCCTGCCTTGTACAGCATGGGCAGCGCTTCTGCCATCTGAGGCTGATGCTGGCAGAGTGGAATTTGCCGTGCCACCAACAGCAGCACTCAACATTTCGTTGTGCTGCATCCTGCCCTCACATGCTCAGGCTTTCTTTTCATCACAGGGATGCAAGGAAAGCCCAGAACACACTAGGACAACCACCTGGGGAGTTAGTTATGATTTTTAAAAGCTAATGATGCCGCCCACTGTTTAATGTTTATAATAAACTGTCTTCTCCCCCTCTTAACTAAATTGTGTATATACAGGGTAAGAAGCTGTACCCAAGGGCCCTGAGCACTTAGCTTGCTGCACAGAGCTGCTGTACTCCATAAATAGGAAAGGTGGACAGAAAGTTATTAGTTTCCATGCATTTGAATGGGACAGGCTGGGAAGCTCGGGCAAAAGAAAATGACAAGCATGATCCTGGCCTACAGCTGCAGTGTTTTAACACAAACCTGAAGACTGTGCAGTCCTCTTGGCAGCTGGCTCACAGCTCAGCCTGCACAAGTGATGCAGATGGGGATTCAAAGGTTGCATGGAAACACATTGCTTTCCTTCAGTCCTGTGCCAAATGTAATACCTAATTGCTTAGCTTACGTACATTTCTGCAGTCCAGGAGAAGAACAGGCACTCTGCAGCACGGAGCAGCACACAGCCTGCTTTAACTATTACCTGGAAAAGAACATTTTTTTAATTCTCTAGTCCATGCTTTTACACTGATGACTACTTTGTGATGAAGTGTCTATGGTTGAGTGGCCCGTGCCTCAGCCTCTGCCAGGGAATCAGTGCTCTGGGCAGAGCACAGCACATTCCAGCCCCCGGGATCCAGACTGTTGTACAAATAAGGAAGCAAAAGGTCCAAGCTGGATTAGAGCAGGACTAGTATAGCAGTGAGAACAGCACTTCAGCTCTGAAACAGCTTTTTCATAGTGGGAAATACAATGGCACTCTTCATCCTGCCAGAGGAGAGGCATTACCTTTTGCACAACCATGTCTCAGTTCTTCTTCACAGAAGAAGGCAGTGAAGTTGAGCAGGTCACACGTGTGTGTTGGCAGAGGCCTTGTCCAGGCCAGCACCCACAGAAGGGGCACCTGGTCACTCAGTGCTGGGGGAGAGCATCCCTGCAGCAGGCAGGTGAGCCTGGTGTCAGCATTGTGCAGGTCAAGTGCCTGCAGCCCAAGCACTGCCCAGCCCGGGCTGATAGGAGAGTTTTTCTTGGAAAGAGGTGATTTTTCAGTTCTGTTTCTAGGTTAGTTACCTCCTTTACTAGAACAACTAACTTGTCAGGACTCCCACATGCAGGAAGCCACCAAGGCACCACCAGCTCAGCATCACCCTCTTAGTAAAGGCAGAGAGCACTGGCACAATCAGTGGCCAGAAAACACTGCCAGTAGTTTGATTCCAGTTATTTGGCTGCAGCACGATGAACTAGACTGGCTGACCAATGCCTGATATAAGAAATTACAGCTTTTAATTACAGTATTTAACTTTTTAGAAGACAGCTGTTTCTCTCACACTATGAATTAATATGCTATTCTGAACAGATTTGTACTGTGCATGCAGATCTAAAGTAGTTGTGAAGATAGTTTAGCTTGGAGCTTTTTTTTTTTTGGCATACTCCCACTTTCAAGCTTCATTTATTTGTTTCTTCTGATGTGCTGAGGTTGTAACAGACAGGACCACCTGTGCTTCTCAGGATCTGGTGCCACAAGGGTTGGATCTTGGATGGGGCTCTCAGTGCCACCAGAGTAACACTGCCAAACTGAGAACAAGTTTATTTTTGTATTGCACAGATGCTGGTTGAAGGGACACAGTTCTTGACTCTCATTAGCCCTCAGGTGTTTGTGTCCAGGCACGTTAGACACAAGTGCATCCCTGAGGAGCTGACACATAGAAGCCATTCCAGAAAAGATGGAGAAAGGCAGGTACTGCTGTTTTGCAATGTTACTTAACTCCATCTGTTTGCAGAGCAAATTACCCCTAAAAAACATAGCTGGGCCTTCATCTGTGTTGTAAGACGTGCAAAGGAAGAAAAAGAGAAAATAAAAAGCAACTCCAACCCACGCTCTTGGCAGCCTGGCTCTCTCCCAGGTCTCTGGCCTGGATTCCTGCAGCTCCAAGTGACTGTTTCTTTGCTATCCTGCTTGTCCATCACACCTGCTTTGTCTGTTGCCTTCAGTCTTTTGCATTTACTTATTCCCACACTAAGGATCTCTCTCCTCTTCCCCAGCCAACTATATTTTAGTGTAATAATCTGTAAAATGAGATTCCATGAGAAATAAATCCAACGCTATACCTGCTTGTTCCACTTTGCAGTTCTGAGTTTGCTGAATGCAAAACAGATTTCTTTTATTTTTTTAAAGTAGCAGCTGAGTACCTTAACAAGCTCAAATCTGTTTGGGGAAGTTGTAGGAAACTAATATTAGGGCTGCCATTTAATTCTCAAGGCAATAAAAAGGACCGAGAGGCCAAGTCGCCCCGAATGTCTTTCATGTTGGTTTGTTACACAGTGTGAGCTTGTTTTACAAGTGCTCTGTTTACAAGAATGCTGGGGGAGCTGGAGAGGGGGGGAATATTCATTTAAGTCCCACATTCACATAGGGCTACTTTTGTAAAGGCCTGATCCAGTCCTACCAGCTGCTTGCCCACAAAACTTCACAATTGTGGAGGCTAATTAAGATTCTTCAGAGGAGCTCTCCTCTCCCCAGCGGCTGCAGGCGGCCTCATCAGACATGCTGTCCCTCCCCCTGGGCCCGGCAGAATGCCCTACTGTGCCTGGGTTACATTATGGCTTATGAATTAACCAATTGATTCTGAAAATATCACTACTTTAGGGCTAAATAAAGCTGTTCCCTTTAAGGGGAAAAAAGTCAGGGCTCAGCCTAGGAATAAACTGATACTGTATTACCTATAAACTCCCTTCTCTCTCGTGCTGCAAGGCGAGGATTCGCTTGCCAGGATACAATGTGCTGAGTACAAAGGGAATTTATCATGGATTTCTGTGGAGATAGGGAGGAAAGCCTGAGCTGGGGCAGTAAGCATGACCTATCCACTTGCAAGTAAATAAAACTTCCTGCATGCAACTCTGACTTTAAAAATTAATTTTTAATTTTTAAAATTTACATGAAATGATTGTGCATATTTGCCTTGTCTTTCTCGTGTCCACTTCTCTCTCCAGCTAAAAAGTGAAGAAACCTGTAACTGGTACAGATCAAGCACGGCTGAAAGTTGCTTGGTGCTGTACCACTGTGCAGCTGAACTATAGAGCTGAACACAGCTCTAGTGCTGGAACAAAAATTTCAGCTGGCACCAATACCTAATGTTGGACCTCCAGTATCTTTTGAGTGGTAATGGCCCCAAAAAATTTATATTCAGACTTTAAATTGACTTTAAACCAGAACCAAATCTGAGATAGAGCCTAAACTGAGGAATAAAATTAACTTTGTTTCATCTAATACACATAGCTTTCCCCTGGTGTGTTTGTGCAAGTCTCTCATTTTGATTATTTAAAAGAAAGCTGCCTGCCAGAACAAGACAAGATCTTTCAAGCAGTGAAGAAACCCAGTGTGGTGACACATACAGTTTCAAGTTGATCACAACAAATGTACCATCAGCTTGGACTTCCTCCTCTTCCTGAACGTCTCAAGTGTTTGCCTACATCTCTTTCACTTAAAAAGAATACTCTCCCCTCCCCAAACTAAAAATTAGAATATTAAGACAACTTCACTGCACAAAACCATATTAGATACTGTAATAACAAAATGCTTTATTTTTGGGGAATACAAGGAAAAGTGTGACATCCTCATTATCAAATTGCTTTAAAAAGGCATTCTTCCTTTGAAAAAGGTAACACTCGCAACAAAAGGTGACTGGTGAACAAGCCCTCTCACGTAGCAGCAGGAATTCTTTCTTATTTGACAGCCAAAGGCAGGGTTTGAATAATGTACAGCCACAGATTCCAACTTTGTTGATATTTTCTAGTAGGTGAGGGCACAGGCTCAGCACTGCTTGGCGTGACAGCCCCGAGGGAGGCTGACAACGCTGCTGACACGGGGCTTTCGCAGTTCTCACCCAGGTCGCTTTGCAACAAACCACAAGACTTCACCATTACCACAAGAAGACACTGAGAAAGCCACAAGGTTACTAATCTTCTCTCTTATCTCCAAAAACTTTTCATGCAAGCCCTATGCTCGTGAAATTCTCGTACCATCAATCTGGTTACAGCTCAGTGTGTCACCACACATCCCCTCTGCTGTCAGCCAGGGCTGTGTGTGCGGGGGACACAGCAGATCTAAGGATACTGACGTACAATCCCTTCCTCAACTTAACTGTTTCCTGTACAGTGGGGTCCAAGTTGGGATGTGTTTTAAAGACTGCAAATTTATATCCAGAAATTACTTCTGCTCTCTCCGAAACTTATATTAGAATTCAAGTTGTTAAAGAAGGGGACTGCGAAGTTCCTAAAATTGTCAGGTTATAAAGCAGGCATTCATATTTCAGTCCAGTGTGACAACTCTTTGTCACTAGTGGTATCCATCCTGCTAAGGGGTAAGATACATTGGTCTTGTTTAAAGGGGGTTCGTGTTGTCTGAAGCGGGTATGGTAAACTCTAAAAGAACTATTGGTTTTCTTTATTCAGGTTAGACATAACAAATATGTCAGATACAGCAGTTAGTCTAGAAAAATACATTTAAAAAAATCTTCAGCAGACCATGCTCCCTGTAACAAAATCTTTCAAAACCAATTTTACAAATTATTCTACATTAATGTAAAAAGAAAATCTTAAACTTAGCATTGTGGATTCCATCAAACATCTATCTATCAAAACATGACTTTCACTATTTGTAGATGTTAGAATACATAATACATATTTCTAATGTATCCTGTACATATTAAATAACCTAAAAGGCTCTTCTTGTAGTGCATTAACAATTTAGCAAGCACACTCAGTATTTCTCCAGTACCATTTGCATTACAGTTATTTGCCCGCAAATGTAATTAACATCTAAAAGTGCACACAGTTAGATCTCCCTCCCTCCCCATAACCTGTTTCCCTGCTGAAACCCAGACATCCACTGGAAACATTATGCTACTGTAGCTAATCTACCCATGATTAGAAATGTGTGACTAAAGTGTTCTTAAACTATACAGGAACTGAATTATATACAGGAATCAAAAGGACAGCCTGTATTTACATCAAGAATGAACTTCCACTACCACAGCATTATACCAAGAACTCAATACAGTGTTACAGTCGGTATTTACTTAGGACTTTAGCTTTAGATCAGTATAACACAAAACTTAGCTCAGGACATACCCTGAAAAAATGAACATGTTTATTAAATATTACTTCTATTATGCCACAAGACATATCCATTGCTGGATATTCTTACAAGTTCAGTGTTTGAAATAGTGTAATAGTGTGCTGCTCTATGAAGCAGCAAAGAACTTTCAGAGAGGTTGCTGGGGAAAAAAAAGAAAGAAAGAAGTAAAAAAAAAAAAAAAGAACCAACAACAGAAAAACAGGAGAAAAAGAAGAAAAAAGGGCAGCAGATATCAAGTGAAGAATTAGATCTGAATAACTAAACCAAACTGTTAGCGTAAGTCTAAGACAGTCACTGCAGGCAGAAACCCCGTGGAAAAGTGTCATACAGATCTGAGTAGGTTGTAATAAACAAGCTTAAGATGTAACTTCATTGAATTTTTCCATACTGGGAAAAACGGTAGGAATTTTCCCCATCAAATGGAAGAATTTTGAGATTAAATTCCAGATTATCCAGTTTGAGATCATTAGTTCTACTCTCCAAGAAATCCAGTGTATGAACCTATATTACATTTTTCCAATGATACTTAAAAAAGGCAAACTATAAACTTTTTAATTCACTTTTTACATTGAACTTTTCAAAGAAATCTGAAGTGTTGTCTTTAATTTTCATTAAAGTGGTCAAACATTTCTCCTGTTTCTCCCCTCCCCAAAAGTGCAAAAAACAAGTTGCTGCTTGGTCCACAAACACAAAACATCATATACAGAAAGAGGTTTTCCTTCTGATGGAGTACTGCTGCCAACCCATCACTTCCAGTTTCTTCTCCAAGAAAAATGTCAGCGTCCAAAGATGGAATTCAATTCCAGTAGAATTAATTCTACAATCTGATTCTGGTATACTGTGTGGACTGCTATGTTACCAGTCTCTTTCTCTGGTTTTAACAAGGTTGGACCAAAAACTATTGCTATACTTTGATAGGTCATTCGGTTCTTTTCTCCATTTTCTACAACCCTGAAAGAGAAAAAAATACACAAAAAGAGACTTATCAATGTTAGAGCAATAGGATAACAGAAAAAGACACAGTTCAAAGCAAACGGCAATTCAGAGTATTTATTTAATGAGTAGTCTTGCTATTAGGACACACAGCTGCTGTAATTCCTCTTTCTCTATGAAGAAAGTTTTGTTTTGAAATGTCATTCTTGGTCCTCTCACAGTCCTTCAAAAGGACTTGGCAGTAAACATCACAACTATGAAACATACTGTCTCAAGTCTGGTGCTCTGCAAGCTCTTATCCAAACAGACTGATAGCTTGCTTTTATCAAGTCCAATATAGGGAAAAAAATGCAGTGAGAACAGTCACTTGGTACTTTTAATTGGATTCTTTATCTTTAAGGGAGGGTCAGCAACACAAAGCCTTTCCTTCTATCTGTTACTTACCTTTTCAGGTGTCTAAAGAGTACCTGCATCGTGTCCTGATTTGGTTTTGGCAACTGTTTGATTAAATCTTTAACAGCAGGGACACGCTGCCTTGGTTCTTGTTCTGAAAAAGGGTGAGGTTGAGAAACAAAAATTCAGTATTTTTGTTTAAAACTTTAACATAAAATTTAAGAGGCTGGGAATGAAAGCCAGGGTTTGCAGTGCTAATCCGAGATAGGACACTGCCACCTCCCGGCTGGGCCCGGCATTACGGACAAGCAATTCCTGACAAGTCACCCCCTTCATAACCAAAACATTCTTTTCATGCCCAAAAGAATTTTAAAAATTGTGCAGAACTTATCCAAACACCGTATGAAAGTTCTCCAGACTTACTAATTGCATTGACAAAGTCATTGAAGTGGTTGTAAGTGAACAAAGGCTCTGGCAATTCTCTGAAGAACATTTTTAGAGCTCCTGTGATGACATGTATATCTTCCCATTTACTGTCATTCAAGTCCAGCTTCTCGTCTGAGAGACAAAAATAAATAATTAATGATAATACTTCAACTATAAAAGCTCTTCTTTTTAAACTCAACTATTCTTCTGTACTTATTGCTTTCAAAGTAGTGAAGACTTGCTCCACTTCACCCCATTCTGTATCCCATTCAGCAGCAGATGGAGATGGGCAAACTCTGCCTAATGCACTACATACAGTTCCCCTACTCCTAAGGCATTTTCCAGAAGGGAACAGGAGCTGCTGACATAACACAAAATTTACTGCTAGATCCTGTCAATCAGGAAATGAGAGGTCAGATTGTGGATGGGCTACTGTTCTCTTCCTGGTTTCACTGAACAAAACACTAAGATATTGCCAGAAGAAAGAGTTTTATGTACAGAGTACAGTGAAGAGGAACTAAGCCCTCCCCCCACTAAAAGTCAGTAGCAAATCTCACTAAAAAAAACAGTTACTTACAATTTTAATGCTAGTGGAAGCTTAACATGCTTGCTGTTTTTCCATAAGGTCGTGAGTTATTTTGTTTGAAACAATCCCCCTTCCTCAAATTCTATTACCACCTTCCTTTAGAATTCTGTTCTAGCAATGCCTCTGTGGTCCACACGAGACCAAACCTCCAGAACATCCGGTTTTTCAAGTGTTGTATATTACACAGTCAGTTCACAATTCTGAAGTAACTTTACTTTGAAGATGACAATCATTCCTCATGATATACTGCAGCTATAGAGAAATCTTTTTCCTGAGCTTTCTATGAACTTCACCAATCTGAACATATATGCCATTGCAACCCAGCTGGAGGAAGCTTACCGTGATTGACTGCAAATCTCAGCTTCTGTATCACTGCAAGATTGCCACTAACTCTGTATAAGCCATCAATATCTAATCCTGAAACAAAGGGATAAATCCACTTTATTATCTTACATATGTTTAGGCCTACTCAGCAAAATTAAAAGCAAAGGAAACCCACCTTGTAACAAAGAAAAAAAAACTTAAACTAGACTTTTTTTGATGGGCAGGGCATATAAAACAGAGGAGTTTTAATTTGCTGACACAAGTCTGGCAGCATCGAGCTCAAAGTAATCTCTAAAACTTCCTATTGAAGTAGTAATGAGGCAACAGCTCCAAGTTTACCCAATGAGATCAGATGTCTTGTTTAAGATGCTCTTGGTGAGTGGGCAGGGAATACATGGGAGTCCAACATGCAATAATCAAGTATTTTGTGGACACAATGTTCAATTTTTAATGTACGGTTAAGAAAAACCCAATCAAGTCATGCAGAGAGAGCATCTCAAAGTTGTCAAGTGAGCAGGTTTACATGGAGAAGGAATGATACACATGCACACTCAGAGCTACCCAACAGCCCACAGAACTAAAATGGGCAGCCCTCGCCTTACAGGATTGCACACTCGACCAGAAAAGAAGAAAACTGTGTCTCTGTGGTTGCTACTGCAGTTACTCAGCAGTGATTAGGAGGTAAAGAATTTATCTGAAAAGCCACTTGGATGCAGCAGGTGAGTCAGTGCCACTGAGAGGGTGAGTGTTGCCAGAATACCTGCAAGTCCCTGTAGCTCCTCAAGGAGTTGTCTGATGCAACACAGTACAGTTACCAGCACCATCTGACATATCCCTTTCCCCATAATCCACTAGTCATTCCTTTACAGAAATAACTGATTTGAAGTGTATTGGCAGAAGGAAGAAGAGTTGGAGAAGTAGGAAAAAAAAGCTGTTCATTTCTGTCAGCTTCCCCTCAGGTATTTAAAAAAGGAAAACTTCACTATCTTCACTGCAGTCCTGTCTTTAAAATAAAAAAGAAATAAAGAAAAAAAAAAAAAAGAACAAAGCAAAATAACCCTTTTCTCACAATCTTCATAAATAAATAAAGTCTGCTGCCACAATCAAGGTGGCAGTTTGTCAAACCGGAGTAATGCAATGGAAGCAGTTTTTTTCCCCTCCCAGGCCATAAGATAGAAGCATTGACAAAGAGGACTACAGGCTGCAACAAAATCCTAAATGAAGTTCCCATGGAAGATGCCTTAGAATTCACGTGTATTCCCCTGTAACACTTACCCTGATTCTCAAGAGAATGTTCTCAGATTAATGGACTGGTAAATATCTGAATGACGATTATGGAGATGCCATAATCCCCTCTCAGTCATCTTTTCCAAGAGATAGGGCAAAGACAACAGCAAGAAACAGGCAAGAAAACCAGCAGAGACTACAGCCAAGTCAGGAGTCACAACCAACAAATTTTCAACAAAAATGTGAAGATGTGTTTTGCAGCAGACAACCCAGAATGTCACATGTAGCTTTCAAACAAAGTGTTCTCAGTTACTAGGTAGGAAATACATATTTTCAATGAAATCAAACAAAAACTGAGTCAATATGTGGACACTGATAATCTCCAAAATTGCATAAAATTTACCAATTGGTGTAACTGGCTGAAGGGTATCAAACCAACAGACTGGTCTTCTGGCAGTCAGAGCATACACAGAGCAGGAACACAACTGTTTCCCAGAAATTTGTTTCAAGGAAGTTTTAATAGAGTGATTGTTAGCATGCTTAAACCTTCCAAAAATCAATGATTGCATTTTGACAGTCTCACTTTTAATCTGAAAAAAAAACTTGATGAGCTGAGCTCTTCTACTACTTCTTGTAATCCCTCTTCCCTTACAGCCTTGCTGCCAGGAGGCTGTCCTGCCTTCTCCTCAGCTTGGAATATACTGGAGCAAATCAGTTTCTCAGATACAAGATTTCCTCCCCTCTCCCCACTTTGGATCCCACCTATGTCCTCACTCTTGAAAACCCAATGCTAACTCCAGATATGAGTTTCAGATTATTTGCCCCAAATAAACCAGCAGCATTTTAAGATTAAAATGTTCAACATTAAGAGTGTGAGAAAGAGAGATTTGTAAACAAAAAACTTCAACCATACCATGTTCCTCAACATGCTCAATGCACAGCTTCACGAACTTTGGCACCGTGCTGTTTTCTCTTTGACACAAGCTGGTGAGATTTGAACCAAAAACTTGATCTGGAACCAAGTAAAGAGACTGATTTACAGTGGAACAGGACTCAAGTGACAGAACTAGTTCAGGTTAAAACAAACCTCTACAAAGGGCAAAGTCTACTGGATACAATTGTCGCAGTATTGGAGAGGAAATAGGAAAGTTTTGAAAAGAGTTCTCAGCAGCTCCCAGCGAGAAAAAGCTCCCAGTAAGAAAGAGTGTCAGCAGCTACACAAACATGAGCCTCCAAGGAAGGAAGTTTTGCTACTGAAGTCATTTTAATCCATCAGGTGATACTTTTAAGAGTCATTTGGTCAATACTGCAATAAGAAATTTAATGAATTCAAATGTGTCCTGTTACACTCCATTCCTGTCCCAAGTTCAATATGCATTTATTGCAATCTTCGTTAAAAACTCAAACAGAGATGATAAACTTCAATCAGAGTGAAAGCTTTTGGCATTGCTTGGGAAAAAAATGTGCAAAATGTCATCTTTCACTGCACCTACTGTTTAACACAGCATTATGTATTCATTTACTTTAATGTAGAATCTTCTGACATTTTTAAGTTCTGACACAAATTGGTAAATGACAGACCTTTACCTCAGAGCTCTGAATGGATGCAAGTCTGACCATGTCTAGGCAACCTGGCTGCAAGGTTGGAACCTAAATACAGATATTTATGGGCAAAGGTAAATCTGAGTCTTATTTTTAGAACTACACAATCCAGGGGAAGTATTTTCTCTCATAAAGTGGAGAAAAAACAAAAATCAGCTTGGATAGAGATGAGAATCTTGCAATATCTCAGTGAATTTGAGCAACATGTTAATTCCTCTTGCTCAGATTATTTTATCACCAGTCTTTGACAGATCCATTTCTATGGCCTTCATCAGAGATGCCCAAATAATAGATGGCCTCTTCTGTTCACATGCATGAGGGTGACACGGGGTCTTGAGACAGAGAAGCAAAGATCGCACTCGTAAAGGGAGGGGGTGTTTGTTGGTTTGTTTACTCTGTTAACATTGGTACATAAGTGGCCATCTTCCCAGAATCTAGTGTATCTTACTTCAGAGCTCTGCAAAAGAGAGACTGCTCTTGCATTTGCATCATGCACAGTATCCAGCCCATTTTTCATGTTCAGTAAGATTAACAACTCTTGCATCTTGACTAGCGCTTTGGGAAACCCAAACAGCACACCAAACTAATTTTACTGTATGAAAATGGGCATTTCATAGCACTATTAGATGGATACGATGAGGCCAGTGGTCCACACCACCTCAGTGCTGTGGCAGCTACTCACGCAGAGAGCTTTATAAGCAGAATCAGTAGCAAAAAAGCAAAGTAGCAAAAAGCCCACGTAGCAGAAAGCCAGGCTAGCATGCAGCTGTGGCAGGTAAAGCAGTGCAGATTAGATAGCAGAAGAAAATAGTAGCACATAACAAAGTCATTTGCTACAATTGCCTTTGACTTTAATAATTTCAACATACACAGGAGTAATATTTTCTTTTCTGATTTTAAAAGTAACTTCTGTACTTCTGATTTTCCATGTAAGAAAACTTTAGCACAGCTCCTTCTCCATTTAGTGCATGCTGTTTCAAGTGGATTTTTTCTCCTAGAACTTTTCACTATTTTTTCTGCTCATATTGGATTTGCCAAGCTTTCCATTTACTAAGCTTGTTCTGCAGCAGCCACAAAAGTACACTGGGCTTTTAAGTGAAGACTTCTGTATTCTTCATTCATACAATAAATGTAAAACTATACAGTGCACATCCAACTTTTAAAACTTACACCATGCTTTTAAATAAAAACCAAACTCTTCATTCCTTAACGCCTTTATTAAAAATCCAATCATTAGCACGCACATGTACAAATTAAACTTGGCTTAGTGTTCACTGTTGCCAATGTCAGAAGTTACCTCTTGAGCCATGACATGAATACTAAGCTATAAAGCAGAGCAAACCATCAAAGTCTGGGAATAATGCCTCCTTATCCCAAATAAAATTTCCATCATTTACAAGTAAATTATATTTGCAGATACACAAATATATCAAACGCCACATGCAACAGAAGCACACCTGTTAAAGTATGTAGTGAGGCAAATCACAGTAGGATTTGGTCTGGTATTTGCCTACCCATATGCTATTTTGACCCTAGTAGAGCACCACCTACAAGTCCTGCTAAAGCATACAAATAAATAAATAAATGAAGTTTTACAATGAGTACCAAGTCAATAATTTACACAAACACATTAACTTAAACCTGTGCAAATACTGTTCTCTCAAATTTCCACAAGTGTGACAAAAGGAAGTCTTTCATAACTTTGATTCAAGAGTATCTGTAACACTCTTTGTGAAACAATTAAAACAATGTATACATTCAAAAAAGGTTATGGGAAAAAGAGGTTTATGTTAAGACTCCTGTAACCTCATCCTGGTTTTCCTATTTCATTTCTTATGATATGGCACATGATTGTCTGGTTCCACATGGACTAAAACACCCTTGTGAAATGGGTGAGCACATGCACTCAGCTTTGTACCCAAAGGGCTGTTCCTTCCCTTGCTTGCACAAATGAGGGTCAGATATCTGGATTTCCAGCTCAGAAAGGTGGAATGCAGTGCTTCTTAGCTAGAGAGTCCAAGTCCAAACGGGCTCCTGGGCCCTCAGTTTTCACTGCAGTTTGGCCAGCAATGAGCTGAAGGAGAGGGTGTCCTCCGAGCAGTTTAATGGCTAGTAACAGCACTCAGAAGTACAGCAATCAATCACCAGTTCCACTATACATCCAAGATTTTTGTTAAACCAACTATACACACGTATTTTACTCTGAAACTAGACCATTTTAACCCCATTTTACACATGAGCTACTAAATTCAGCTTTTCAAATCATGTCCTTTGTTAAAAAGGTTCATTTACCCTTAATGTAGCCTTTTTCACGGACAGCTTGTAATGTAGGGCGCCGTGTAAGAAACTTCTTGAGCTTCGTTTTTGTCTTTTTCTGATCTGTGGACTCTATATTGCTGGGTGCTTTCACTGCTGAAAAGAGAAACACATGTAGCATTACTACCCACAGGAGCAACACTGCATTTATCAGCCAAGGAACCAACATTAAAAGAAAAAAACAATGACGCTCCAAAACACATAAAAAACCTATTCAAATTTGCAACGTATCCCTACTTTTTTCTGTAACTTTCTGGAACTCCTTGTAAATAGCATCCATTTCTCAAACTCCTAAGAGACAACCCTGTCACTAAAAACTTGCACAACCAACTAAACAGTAGCTTACATATGGGATTGCTGTGGAAATCTAAAAACGCAGCTATGTTTCAAAACCAGTCCCGCCTCTCACTAGGTTAACTATTTTGAAAGAAATACATACTTTCTTGAAAATTACATATAGGGCCTGGAAGGAAAAGACAGAAAACTGTCTGCCTGAATAATGTATTTCTGTGCACAGGAAGTTAATTTCTGCATCTAAAAGACATTCAGCTCCAAAATTTTGAAGGTGTAATTAAAAATGTTTTGTTTCTCTAAACAGCCAGTACATCAGCAGCAACTTAGCGAAATTGCAGCTCAAGTTAATAGTGCAAATATTTACAGATGCTGTGCCACAGATAAAAAAAAATTCCAGTCAGTAAAATGACAAAAGAACTCTTATTCAAAACTATTTATGAAAGTCAGATACTATTTCTGTGCATTTGACAATACCTTGAAAATAATTCTTTTCACCACTTATCTTTCCATTTTAAATACATCATAACAGCAGGAGCTAAAGACATTTCACACTTCTTTTCTTCTTCCTTTTTTAAAGCATGATTAATAAAACATGGAAGAAAATTTACCAAGTGGCATCAAGATGTAGAATGAACTATATTAAGCCTGTTTCCAAACTTCAGTAGTTTCATTTTTAGCTGTCCTTTTGAATTCTTCCCTATTTACACACGATACTGAAGATGCAGAAAATGAAAACTGGCATTGCTAGAATCAATCAATGGAAAATTTTCAACTCACAACGAAGTTTCTTAGAGTCTTTATTTTCTTTCTCTTTGTCTTGTTTTTCCACTCCAGGGGAATCTGGTACCTCATCATCTAATGCTTCATCAGACTCTATTACCTGTTGGATTTAAGAAGATATGCAGTGCTCAGTTTGCCAGTTCAGAGAATACAGCATTAACACACACGTTTCCTGCAGACAGCTCTACAAGACACAATTTTTCCCCCTATAATGACAGTTGGTTCTTTCCTGAACTCTAGATATCAAACATCTTCAGAGACAACACCATTCTCACTGGCAGAGTGAGTAGCTTTGAGAAATACTATTTCATAATTAGACTCAATAAAGAAAATGTTGCCAGACACTGAACAAAGTACAATCAGCCTTTCATGATAACGCTTCAACCTATAAACAACAGAAATTATTTTTGGTTGGGCTTATTTTACAAATCCAACAGACGAACACCAACTATTTAATGGTTGGCCACAGAAATGCCTGACTGATACAGTAGAAAAAAAAATTTCTAGAGCATTTACCCAATTTGTTATCTCTATAATTAAAATTTTCTTAATAGAGAATAGAACTATCAATTGGAAATCTTACCACTGTCAAAACATACACCAAATTCACTCTGAAACACTAAGTGTACCAGTGCCTAAAATTCTTGCCCTGTGTTCCTGCTATCTCAGCATATTCTCATTAAACATTGTCAAGTGAAAATGTGGATCATGTTGAAGTGTGGAGGCAGATACCAGAGTCTGCTGATCCTACCTGCAGCCTCATACCCATGCTACGTGCACAACTGCAGCCATACCAGGAAATGGGAAAAGAAACTTCCTCAGTTTCAGTACAACACATTCCCTTCCCAAACTGTGTTTGTCTTACTTCACTTCAACTGAAGTGAACTGGACTGCTATGCAGTTGCCAAAATCTGACTGCAGAGTGCCTTGTGTTGCAAGGCAGGAAACTGTAAAAATGAAGCAGAGTTGTGCACTCCAGAGTACTGAGTGAGCAGCAGCATGACTTCATGGACTAAGCTGCGCTTTAACCTGTAGAGCAGTGTCAGCTTTAAAACCCTCATTCCTATTCCTTTTCAAAAGCTTTGGATAGCCTTTTTACATACCAAAGATCAATATATTCAACTGCCCAATTAATGTCCCCATTAAGGATCCTCTGCCACTCTTCAAGAGGCCTCAAAGCTTTTTAGGATTGGCACATTTTAAAACTATTCACTGCTTTAGAAGAAAATCACCTGGGATCTAGTTTGTACTATGCACAAATCTAATGTAATAACTTGGAAATTTCTGTATTTAAAAGAGAGCAGCCACATCCTTTGCAGGTAGCTGTTCCTCTTGTACAGGATATTGCCACAACAGCAGCCTGAGGGAGCAAAGAGAACAGAATCTGATTTGCCCTTTCTTTTGCGAAGATCTTGTCATGCTAGAACTAGTGCCTCAGCCATGGGAAAGAGATTCACAGCTACTATTACCACAAACTTTCCAAAATTAAAAGTTGACTTTAGATCTGATGGCTTTTTGTACTCAAAGTTTCAGTGCTTCCAATTATCAAGTAGCCTAATGCACTTTTTTGGCTTATGCCTTGTAATTTTGGGTCTCTTGGCTACAAGCTCCCAGCAGTATACACCACCATTTCCTCCAGAGTGCTGATAAACTCTCCTAATTCCACCATTCACTTCCTCAATCTAACATGCAATACCTCGCTCACATCTCAGCGTATCTCAGCCTTTCCATCTTTGCTCATTTTTCAGCAGGGAGGAAGTGGCCTCAGTTGTGTTACACAAGGCAGACAGGAGAAGGGTGTCACTGAGTGACTGCGTGGCACTGCCTTGCCTGGTTATTAAGGGCCATGACATTTCCACATGAGGAGAGAGCAGAAGATTAGAAACCTAAACCTTTGAGTACTCATAAAGAAATGGAACCATTCACATTAGCCTGCTGTGTTTTGGTGGAAAACACCCACATGTGAAAAACACTATCAGAGCCAGGAGAAATGAAGGCCACTGACTTGTACTGAAAGCAACAAAAACGGAGCTTATGGATAGCAGCCAGGCCTGGAACTATTAAAAAGTAAGAATATACATGAAGTAAACTTGTTAAGGGAGCAGTATTTTCTCCAAGATCTCCTCCAACTTCTGAATTAAAAAATGGTTAATCTTGCTTGGCAATATCAAAAGCAAATGCTTGAGCACTTCTCCGATAATTAAAGACATGGCATTATGCTGTCAGATAAGAAGAGGTAATACAGTATTTTGGCAGGGCTTTTAATTTGCACTTCAGTGCAACCATAGTAAGTGAAGAGCAGTATCAAATGCTAACACATGTATGTCATGAAGTTGTTCCCTGGCCATCCTCCCCCTTTCATTCCTTCTCTATCAGAACCTTTCAGGTCACAGGGACAGAACAAGTATTTGGCCACAGAAGTAAGTTCATTTCTGAGATGGGCCGTCAGACCACGCCTCCGGCATCTTAATCCAGTGGACCACCTTTCTTCCTTTGCCACTATTAATTACATTTCACTCACCACCACCTGGAACTGCCATATCCTCAAATTCCTGCCTGCTCTCAAGAAAATCAGTAAATGAAGATGGGCATGAAGCATTAGAAGTTGTTATATCAATTAGTTTACTAAATAATATTACCATGAAAATACAACCTTTATGATTTAAATACATACCTGATTATTGATGGTGTAGTTAAGAACTTTATACCATTCATTAATAAAGCTGTCATTATCTGATTGAATTAACAGCTCAGTTCCTTGGCGGGTTTTTAGCTTTGAAGAAAGAAAACCAGATATAATCAGAACTGATAAACACACTACAGTTCAAAAGTAAAATTACCTAAATCAAATTAAACTTCTCGCTGCCAGAACTGTTAACTAATACACAGCCACTCAAGAACATTTACCAGTGAAAACAGCCATTAACAGTCTAACTAAAATTGAAAAGCATATCCCATACAGACATATTAAAAATGGACATTTCTTGCAGGTACTAAGATAACATCTACATTTAAGCAGGTAGAAGTGGATAAAACTCCGTTTTATGAGTTTTTGATTTTAAGTTTAGAGAAAATTTCTTACATCAGTAATTGAAGTGCATATAATTCTGCATTTAAGTAAAATAATTTACCTCAATAACATTCTTTTTGCTGGATTTATCCTTTGAGGCCCAGTCAATCAATGCCCCTTTGAGATCCACTGTAAATTCCGGCTTAGACTGATTGACACCAAACTTCTGGAAAAAAATAGGAACAATGATGATAAAATTAAACCCAAAGAAATTCCTTACAGTCTTGAATCTTTTAAATATAACACGTATTATTTACAGTCTATACAACTTAAACCAGATACAGTACTTCACCACAAATCAACAGGCATGACACCAGGAAAACAAAAAACCTTCCACAGAACAATCTTTAAGCACGTCTATTACAAGCTGCTCAGCTTAAAGCCCTCAAAACTCCATAAATTTAAATGCCAATCAGATTCCAGCAGAGCTTTTTTTCCTATCATAAATGGTAGCAGGCCATACAACATTTGATTGTAGCTTGATTTTAATCAAGATAGTCCCAAGCTTTAAACAAAACCAGCTAATAAGTCATTGAACAAAAAAAGACCAATTCTGCCACTTAACCAGTGGTTGTACATAAAACCAAAAATCAAACCAGGAACAGTAGGTTTCTAGATTACTAGACAGTAATCACATCCCTCCACACTGGAAGAGCAACCTCAGTTTGTACAGTTATCTATATATTTTTATCTATTTATAATTTTTATAAACATTCACCTCCCAACGCTTTTATACTCTTCTGTAGTGCTTCTACTGCAATACTGGAGCATGTCCTACCAAGTAAACAGAACTCACTGTCTGTCTACTAAACAAACAGCAAATAAATAAAACATGAGTAAAAAAAAACCCTAAACATTTAACCCACAAGTAACCCTCCAAACAATTTGGGAGGAAAACATCACGGAGTTATTTTTACCTCCTACCTTCGCAGTTGTACTAGGTATCAGAATTTTTTAAAATAAAGTACTTTTATTATCATTTCAACATAGTTACTCTGAAATGCAATTCCTCAAGGAAACCAATTCAGTGGCCCACACAAACAAACAGCTCTAACTGTGAGTGACATGAGTAAAATATGGAACAGGGAAAGCTCTAAGTCACTCAGTTATAGCACAGAAATTTCATGCTGAAGTTCCAGGGAAAGCTTGTAGCATCTGCTCCCTCAGAAAGGCTCTTTTCTTATTTCTTTATGAAGTCTTTGATCCGCGAATGCTGTTTCTGTGACAGCTCTGAGGGACCTAAGCCCCAGGACAAGCTCTTTCCTGCAAACACAAGTTTCCAGCCTGTACAAGAACAGCCATATCCAAGGGGAGAAAAAATGGTACAGAAAACAGGACTAATCTGCTGCTTCTGATTAAACTCCCAGCATGGATGTTAATTAATGCTAATTGTGTTTCAGAAAGGCTGTTTACCACTGGAAAATCTCCATGCCTAGAGTCCTAAAGGCAATGAAGTATTGAATGGAAAGTAGGATCTTAACGTCTTTATTTTACCCGTGAAATATCAGAACACGGCTGTATTTCTAATCTACCCTCTGCCAATTAGCACTTGGGAAAAAAATCCCCACCACCTTCTGCTTTCTAACTTCTCAGATACCTCATCCAAGAACATTTCTTATTAATTATAGCAGAGCTTTTGAGGGAGGCCCAGCTCAGCAGCAGAGTCCACAGGAACAATCTCTTGGCCATTCTGGCTCTTGCAGCAGCTGCCAGTTCAAGAGAAAGTCACGTAACTGCTGCACACACATCCAAAGTGTCCCAGACACGCACTTCCCGGCAGTCTAGATCAATGTTGCTGCGTGTTGGAAAAAAAATTAAATCAATTTATAGAGTTTGGCACTGGACAGAACAGGAAACTAGTGCCAAAGTCCTCTACAGGACTGGGGGCAGGGGCGTGATTAGTTAAAACCATGGCCCAGATGATGCTGAGAATCACAGGAGAGGACTTGCTACAGGTGTCATCAACACACAACAAGAAAAAAAAGTGAACTGTCAGTGCTGTTCTGACCAAAAGAAAAGCCCCCCAATACACTAGCTTGCTGAATCCACACCTGACAAATTACAGCACTACCCCCTATACCTTTACACTCTACTCATCTTTTTGACCTGACTCCCTTCAGCATTTCAGAGAAGCACAGAAGAAAGCAAAGATTAAAGCTAAATAAGGCAAAAAAAAGAAGTCTTTCGCCGCTCCTTCACTCAAATGGTGGCCAAACTGCTGTGTGAGATCCAAGGATGAGGAAACCAAGGAAAATAATCCAGCTACCCTGCAAAGCTCTTCTTATACACATCACATACTCATCATAACCTTTTTATTCAAGGACATTTTAGGTTTACCATGCAGGCTCTCCTTTGAGGTTTCCTGTCAAGGTTCTTTTCTGCTCCTGGGTCTACAAAAATGAGATGGCAGCAGCCATTTCCCTCCTTAAAGCTTTCAGGAGCAAGTGCTGCACAGGGCTGGTCAGATGCCCTGCACACAAAGGTTAGCTGAAGGCAATCAAACCCTCCCAAAGCCAGCAGGTTCTGCTGACAGAGGTAAAAAGAAAGCCTTTCCTTTTGCATCTGCTGCCACACAGACATTAAGTCTGCTTCCTCAAAACAGGATGTGCTACCTAGTCAGCCCCAGTCAGGAGAAATCCAGCTCTTACTGAGCAGAAACCTTACTCTTCCTGGATTTATCTTCTGAGCAGCCTGGGAATTTCGGAAAGGGCAGCAATGTAAGACAGAAAGAAGGAGTGGTCTATACGTGGTGCTGCCAGCTGTCCTAGATATGAAGCTGTCCTACAGTCACTTCTGACAGCTTTTTTTAGACAAAAAACAGTCATGGGATGTGCTTATGCTGGTTGTATGGAAGAGGTAACTTTTTGGAAAGAATAGGGTGTTTTCTTTGCTTTAGATAGAGAAGATGCTGTGCAGCTTAAGGACAGCCTTGAAGATGTGTACTGACGTCAATAAATAGAAGGCCTTTTCAATCTTTTCAGGATTTTCTCCAAGTCCTGGAAGCCTGCACAGGGACAAATCACACAGTCTGTACTGTGACACATTTTAGCATTCATTGGAAACAGAACTGGAAGTTATTTACGGGAAGACTTTGGATGTATAATTGACACCTGGCATTCTTGTAATTCTGTTTCTAATTAGAGTTGGGTAAGATGTTTTAATTCCAAGTCCTCCTCATCCATGGATGGACTGTGGAAAGAAAGCTGTGGAAAGAGATGCACCTTTTTGACTGGCAGGGGAGCTTCAAAACTTACAGCTTAGACAAAAAAAAAAAATCTTTATCATCACAGAAAAATGATGGATTTTTTTTTTCCAGACTGATAGGAGCATTTGCATGCCAAAAAGTTTTCACAACGAGCATCTGAGCTCCTCTATAATCAGCAGTGCAATTCTGATGAACTGCAGTAATGTGCACATTACATCCTTGCCTAAAATCACAGTGGCATAACATAAAAAAGAGTTTGCTCAGATGAATCTTGAAGAGCATCTATTTCCTTGATGTTTGGGAAGTTTACAGGCTTGGTTTGCCACCACTGTACTTGTCAGCGAGGACATGTGCTTATTACAGAAAGCTGACAGATGAATCCTTCTAAGCAGTTACCATTTGCTGTGCTTTATGCTTTATTTTCTGTCACTAGGATTTTACAATAGCTAATACATCTCATTCACACCAAAAACTGAGTGCAAAAACCTTTAAAAAAAAAATCCAGACCTCCTTATAAAAAGCAGCCTTTTACAAGGTTACCAAACTGTTCACAAATGATCTGTTCCAGGCTTCCACATACAGAGCAATTAATTTGACAAACAAGAAAAAGACAGCTGCATCATTTTTAACACAAGGTAATTTATGCATTTTTGACAGGCAGCTCTTCTGCGCTTGGCATTTTCAAAACGTAACTACAGATGCTTAAATTACATATAAAGAATCCTACAAATTTACATCAGCTTTCTGTACGTGGAGTATAGCTAGAACATCCTTGTGCTCTTTTCCTTTCACCTCTTCATGTATAACATCTACATTTTTGGGTATTCCAATTACAGCTAGCATTATCAAACAACAAGTACACCATTGTATCAAAGGTATCATAGGCATCATACAAAGATTCTAAATTAGTTGTGTTAAAAAGAATCAGACAAAATATCTGTTTAAAAACTCAGCATATCATGCTGCTTATTAGTTAAGGCACTAGTGGTTCAAATAGTAGGCAAATTTGGGATCGTAATTCTGGCACCAATGAAAAATATACACTTTCTACGTTATTCCAGTGGAACAATTACAGGATTATTGCAATAAACTTGTGTTAATTTGCACCTTGGATGACTTTCAAAAACAACAAACAAGATATATGAGGTGTTATACGAAATGTCAAAACTAAATCTTGGAAAAATTCAAGTTTACTTTCAGGATTAGTGGCAAATAGCCTTACAGTGACAAGAGGCATGCAACAAGAACACATACAGTGATAGCTGAAACTTGGGCAGAGTTTACATAGGTGACAGCAGGTCGACGACTGAGAGCATTTTTCCAAGAAGAAAGCAGCGAGAGCAAGAGCTCAGGAATTGAGCCCCCTTGGCAAAATGACTTGATGAGAAAAAGGAAGAAAAGTGATGAAGTCACAAAACAATGCACAAAAAAAGAAGATATGGTTATATCAATCACTAGACAAATGCTAAATATTCTTCTCATAAGATGAAGAAGAAAGTAATTCTTATCATATGTCAAGCTCTTAGACTTGACTTCACCTTATTAAAATATGGACACAGAACAAAGTTTGAGAGGTGAAGTGGAATTCTGAATACCTAAAAAAAAAATTCCTGCAGAGACCAAGAAGGATGTGTGCTGAATATTTAATTACATATCTAGAAAGTCAGCTGTGATTATGCAGGTGTAAAATATTAAGCCCTTGAAAGAGATTCTCGTTTAATATTTCCAGCTTCATTTTATTCTGTTTGTACTGTTGTTATTTATTTTGCTGACCCTATTCTAGTGCTTGACAGTACACACAACTGATAGTGTCTCACAGAAATATTGTGACTATGGGACTTCTGCTCCACTTAAATTATCAAAAGAATTTACACATTTTTATTTTAAAATTTATTTATTAGATTTCTATTTATTTTTAAATTATTCTATCTGGATGGCATACCAAAACTTACAGTAGTGCCCATAAATCATGCAACTCTGCTTATTGCTTATCTTTTACGGATAATTAAGTTGGGCACACATCATTTGTAACATTATCATATATTCATGAACAGTTTAGCATTGTGTGTCTTAATGATATCAACATATAGCTGAAAAAGACAGTTCTTTTGATTTACAGTCACACTTGAATTAAGAGTATTAGTAGCTGTAATTGAGATTTTGGAACTTGACTTGTTGCCCAGGCAAAAGTTTTACTTTCCAAACATGCATATCAATATCTGTAAAACTAAAATGCTTTTTGGATCCTTGGCTGTAGAAGTCAACCATAGATGTCACCAAAATCCACTTCCTGACATACAGTGGAATTTACCTTCTCTGATGCCTTCTGTCTTTATTGTTTTTCCTTCCTTTCTTTTCCCCCTGCTTGACCATCTTGCCCAACTTTATCCTTTTCATTCTTTTCTACTCCAAGCTTTATTTACCCATCCTCACCTATTTTTTTTTCCAATCAACTCTTTTACAGAAGGGGGGAAAATTATATTTACAGGTCTGAAAAAAACTCAGTACTATAGAAGAGAACTGTCAATTTCAACTCACTACCGGTAATGAAGCGCAGCAGGAGAAAGTGAGCAAAGGAGAAAGATCAGTAAAGCACAGCAAGATAGCACAGATCTGTAAGAGGCAATTTTGCTGGAATTTGCATGATAATACATGGAAATAACAAACACTGACTCTGGCCTTTCTTTAGTTATTACAGGAGATCCACACAGTTTAATGTCAGACCTCCAAAAGAGGCTAAGTAAGCCACAGACAAAGAGCTATTTTGATACCTATTAATGTAGGAATGCAGCCAGATAAATATAGCAAATTTAATTATAGTGCTATTACACTAGAGGTGATAAAAAATTGAATAATCATCATCTTCAGTGTGATGTTTCTCTTCTGGGCTTCATCAGAGAACAAAATAAGTACAAGTACTTGTCATGCACTATGAAGATCTAAAACAAAATATGGAATCCAGCAAGGCAAAGACTAAATCATAAGACAACAACACTGCATTGCTCAAATAGGCCAACACAAGAAGCCAAGTGTCAGATTATTTTCTTTATTACATGTATCACATTCAAAATTACCTGGAGTTTATGAAAAAATATCCAAGAACGGTAAAACAAACAAACTGTTTAGACAAACACATTAGTAAGGAACACGAAAGTATTTGGCCTGGAGAAAAAACTTCAAGCCTATGGGGCACCTGAATGTTATCAGTTCCTTGTCTGTCAAACATACATACATACAACTGGTTTTCTTCTTATGCTACACCATAATTGTTACATTAAACTATTTTCTTGCCAACTTACACACATTTACTTTTTTTCTAAATTAGGTATAAATATATATATAGGTGTTTGGGCCCTGCAAATAAGAGGGCTTTAGTTTATTGTGCTTTACATGACTAACACTTCAGTGAGGGTGGGGGTTGTTCCTGGGCTTACCCAGCCAGTTCCACTTCCTTGGGTTTTAGTGAACAGCAGCGATGACCCTTGTAACACTGCCCATGATGACATCCAATTCTTCCTGTAAATAATTGTAAACAAACATAAAATAAATTGACTCTGAAAGCTGATATTTAAACTGTCGATCATTGTTGCTCAGCTGACCTGCATGTTAATATACTTAAGCACATATACAGTCATTAGTGGCATCAGTAAGTCTTAATTGCTATCATATTTGTAGAAGGGAACATATGTTAACAATCCCAGCCTGACCATCAAAGTCTAAATCAAACAAAGCTAATTAGTAGTAGAAGCAGTTCACCAAGAGAAACACCATGCAATTATAATTTCAAAGGGGCTAATCTGGAACACTCAGCCCACTGTGTACTTAACAGATCATGCCAAAGTACTGCATAATTCTGAAATTCATTGACCTGAGATGCAAGTGTCCCATGTTTATGTAATAAGCTCATTTACATTGGCAATAAAGTATTTGCTACACATCTAAAAAATTAAGAGAAAGGATGAGTCGTTTCAGTTGTCTGACTATTTGATTTTATGCCAGCAGACCTGTCCTCCTGAGGTTATAAAAAAAATAAAATCTTGACAAGCCCTGAATTCCCATTGCCCAACATGAATTATTACTTAACAGCTCTCAAAGTGACAGGACAGCCACGTTGCATCTTTCTGTTCAGCAGTGCAACAATCCAGATCAATGATTCCAACAGATGCAACGTAAATGATTGTACCAGCAGCAGCTTACACAAGCCACTGTCCACCCAGTCCTACCAAACTCTTAAAAGCAGCTCTGAGGAACCAGACTGGAAGTCAGATGTACTGCCCAGCTGCACTGGACTAGGTCAGGGTGGCTCTACAGTAACAGCTGGGTGTTGGCTATTTAATCCTCAGGACAAACATGCTTCATGTATCACAAGTCTGGGCAACACTGAACTAGATATATTAGATCTAAAAGATTAAATTACCTGAAAAACAAACAAAAAAAAGGGAATAAAAGAAAAAAGGAAAAAAAAGCAAGAAGCAAACCTAAATTAATTCTGAGGATGTGCCACACCTCTGCAGTATTTGCCATTGATTCTTTGCAAAACACCAGAAATGCAGTTAGACAGCACCACCTGATTACACATTATGATTTACAGTGCAAATTGCTGCCTGGGATGCAGAGAAAAGTTAGAAAGGAGGTCACCTACAGGAGACTGACGTTGGGCAATACACTGCTCCAAACCCTTCACAAGCACAATGCAGGAAGAATTAGGGAGCACATGGATGTACACTCACTCCTTGGAGGTTAAAGGGCAGCAAGTGAAAGTCTGAAAGCTCCTCTTACACTGCTTTTATCCAAAGAACAAGACACGCTATAACCTACACAGATTTGCTCTTCAATCAGTCAATCAATCCCATTTCAAAAAGCTGTCTCTCATCAATACACCTTCATGAAATTGCTGCCCTTTGTGAATCCCTGATACATGAGCCTCTGGCTCTCTGCAGCCCATTATCTTTAGCTCACTGGGACAAACACAAGGGCTAAGGTAAAGCTGCGTCATACATATATTTACCTCTGAGGCAAATTCAGACAAAAAGTAAGAAGTTGCAAACCCCTGTCCTAATAAAAAAGACCTTTTATACACCCTAAGCACATGCACTTTTCAAGTCCAAGACTTACCGAACTTTCTTCCCATTTTCTGTAATTTTTGTCACATTTAATAACCCATACTTTTCTTGACCCTGTAAGGTAAGAGTAAGACATCAGAAATATAAAAGAAAATCTGCTTCTATTAACATCACGTCACAGAATTCAATCCCCCAATCAATCCATTTCTGGCAAAGAGCCATCTTTGCTCATGTTATAAATTCAAGAAACTGTCTTTAAGCATATTTAAATATTCAGAGATCAGCAAAATCAAAATTCCTTTGGGAAAGTACTTATTACCATTCAGAGGGTAAAAAGCTTTCCTTCATCAAGACCAAGGTTCCTTGGACAAGCCAAACTAAATAATTTGTGACAGTAGACAGTGAAAATTATGAATGTAAATTTTAAATGATTTGTATAATAGCACAGTAGTCCTGTAGTAAAAAAGGAGGTGACTGACACAAAAACAGCCTAAATTCTCATACAAATTCTTCCAAGTAATTTTAACATAATTTCATGTTTTAAATAAAACACGGTTGAAGCGCATAAAAATATTAACATATTCATGTTAAAAACAGAAGAGTGAAGCATTTCTTTGATGTCCTCCTTTTTTCCTATCCCCATGGAAAATAGTAGAATTTTAAACTACTTAGTTATGTCTTGTTGATGGAAACCATCTATATTAGTATGCCTACAAAAAAATTTGAAGACCAATCAGTGATTGGTGGGAAAAGAACACTGCTGAAAAAGAAGGCTGTTTGAAAGTTTCAAATACTTGGAGTGAATATTTCTAGTTTCTGTATAAAAATAATAAAATAAAGGAATGTTCGAAAAAGCATTCTAGGATAAAAAGATTCACTTAAACTGTCATCTTAAGATGAGATATCAAATTCTACCATTTTCTCCTGTCACCTCAGCCTTGTCCTACCAGTCAGTGGGGCTAAAAGAACACTATTTTTTTATCAATTCCTTGTCAGTAACAGCTTCTAACAGTTCCTAATTTATGAAATAAGCTATTAGTTGAAACAATCAACTAGGGAATGAATCCAAATTAGTTCTATCATTTAAAAAATGACCTCAATTCTAGATCCAATGAAAATAGAATATAAATCCTCTTCAGAATTTTCCTCTAAATCTCAAATTTAAATGGACCATAACTGCAAAATACAATTTTGAAGAAATTTTTTTGCTGGAATACCATGGGCTATCAGAGACATAGATCTGTTCTTCATGGACCTTAAAAATTTTACCTACATGTTTCAAGCCCAGCACATAAAATACAGAAAAGACACATTATCAAGGACAAAGGTGTTTATCTGGTGGATCAGACATTACTTCAGTCCAATGATAACTGTCTAATATCTTCACTGGGCTGGAATGCTTTCCCAAGTCAGTGACAGATGCATTATTTTCCAAAACTGGTATTTTCAATAGAAGAAATGAGTCCCTTCCCTCATCCACTCTCCAAAAAGCCAAACAAAGGAATTATCCCATTCTTTAGACTACTTTATTTGTGATGCATGCAGACCATGGACCAACAGTCCTATGCATTGCACCCTTCTAACCAACCCTTGGCTTTAACAATCAGAACAAGCCTGTCACCAACTTTCACAGTGACTGAGCAACCTGTGCTGATTGTTTTAATCAATTACTCACAGTGGAACCAGAGGGGATGCTCCAGAGAATTATTCAGAGAAAGTATCATACTGCCCTACTTAGCAGCAACACTAGGGGGTACTAATGGGAAAATTAATGGAATCGGGAAAAAAAAAAGGAAAGCAGGTTAAGGATCAAAATTGCCAAAAATTTACCAGCTTTCCTTTGAATATTTAAAAAGGGGACAGCTAAAGAAAATACGGATGTTTTTTCTATTATCTAAACCAGGAGTGAGCTCTTCTGCAAAATACAATTTCAAAAATTTGAGATCTGAGCCATATTTAAAGAAATTAGATCACATGCAGCAGTAATTGCTTTAGTGTAAGGCTATCAGCTATACTTGCTTAATAAAAAATGCTTATTTTATTGTGAAAAACTGTTTGAAGTGTTCTAAGAATGGATTATCACAACTAAGCCAGGGAACTATTTCTCTGCACACAGAGTAAGAAAGGAACAGGACAAGTTGTGCCTTTAATGCCCTGAGGTACCTACCAAGGGGCTGGTAAAATTTACCAAGTTACTTATTTCACTGCTACTGAAGTACAGTTCCAATTTTTTTTTTTTTAAATTTAAATAAATAAATAAAATATTTTTTGTCCATTTCCCACTGTTAAGAAAGGAATGATCACATTTAAAATATAAACTGAAATTTAAAAAGCCGTTTAGCAGGCTTAGGTTTTTCTCCCAGTAGTTGTTTTACTAAATCAAAAGGACATCGTTTATTTATGCCAGGTCCCCTATGTCTCTTTCAGAAGACCGAAACACAAGCCAAAATTAGAAACATCAAATGCTACAAACTACTACTGACTACTAACAGTGAGGGATTCTGTGAAGAGGGGGAATTTGTTTCTGTTTTTACCTTTCAAGATGCTGCTTGAGAAGATGTGACTGTTGGAGGAAGCAAACTGAGTTCTACAGAATTTGGCACCATTTAGCCACAGTGCATTTTTAACTTAATCTACTATCACTAAGTTGCATTTAAGCCAAAGACATTCAGAATTTTTTCCTGAAAGCCGAGTTGGATGTAATACATTCCTTTTAAAATGCAAAGCCTTCAAACAGTTTTATCCCATTATTTTTCCCAACAAGAAGGCTTACCCTCAATTCTCTAATCATGAATAGCCCAGTTTCTACAACATCTACTTATCTATTTAAACACTTTGCATACTGACTGTGGCTTGATGCTTTGGTGAAGAAGGAGATGACTCATTTTCAGGAAAACTGGCCTTAGAAGCAGTTGATGATTCCTATAAAATTCAAACAGTCAATGTCAGCAGATAATGTTATTATCTTTCATACAATTTTTTTTTTTTTTTAACCTAAAGATGCTTTCTCTCTTTCTTTCTACACACTCATACATTAGAAAAGTATTTCTTTTAAGCATTCATAATATTCTCAGACAGCTATATTCTAAACTTGCTTACTAAACAGTGCTCTTAAAAGATTTACAGGCAACACTCAAACTGGGTTAATTAGTACATAAACATTTGAAAAAAATAAGTTAATACATGCTGCATCAGCTTCAAGCAAAGCCTTCATCCTTATTAATGGGCAGATTTTTTGTACGACATTGCTATCAAATTATGAAGTATATTTAAAATAATAGCTTATTACAAGGTACCATATAATACTAAGATTTTAAACAATACAATATGTTTCTGTGTGGTTAGTAAATACAAGATTAGCATAAAAAAAGTAATATATGTAGAAAAACATATACCGTCTCTATTAATTTTTGTGAGGCATGATCATTAATTTCCTTATAATGAAACACTGAAAATCTCTAGAGATTTGGGGTTTTGTTTTGAACTGTTAACTACAGACCAAAATAAAGTACTAAATCTCTGAAAACTAGAAAAATTGCCCATGTGGAGGGAAAAAAAAGGCATGTACATTTCCTCTGAAGTAACAGTTGCTTCGCACAAACACATTGCCTGAAAATCTGGTAAAGAATTCCAAATGGAAGAAAAACATCATTTGTTCTCTGTTACTGTTAACACATTTGTCCCCCTCTCTCTTTTTAAATCCCTTGATAGCTCTCCTAAACCCAGTTTGCTTTTGCAGCATTACATAGCACTCTGCACACTCGTGCTTTAAAATTCACTTGCGAATCTACCTAGAAAAGTGGCCCACTAGTTCTTTTAGTAGCGTAATAACAGAGAACTTCACCACTCGTAAGTAGAACAGCCTAGATGTTCCATATTTTCAGATGTATGCAAAGAAAAAAAAAAATTGTTCAAGCTCAGAAAATCAACTGTCCTTCCCAGGAAGTTATTTTTTCCTATGCATATCAAATTTTTTAGCTGATGGCTACATCCAGATATGTGCCACAGCCAATAAACTGTTAACCAGTATGTTTGGTATCATCAAGTTCTCATGAGCCATGGCAACCCATACTTTCACCCTGACACATTTCAAGTGCTCTTTTGACTGGCTGTTTTTCATACAATTGAGTTGCATTGTTTTTCCAGGAAAAAAAAAAGTAAGGAAAATAAAAAGAAAACAGATTCCCTAGGAGACAGCTAAAAAGAAAGCTGGGGATTCATGTGCCCATCCAGACAAATACCAGTTGTTTTCCTTTCTCCTTCATTCTGAATTTGAGATAGCTTTCACACAGTAAAATCAACTCCAGAACAAGAAATCCAGTATTTGTGGTAATGAACCATTCCCTTTCCACATAGTAATTTAAAGCAGAATATACTAACAGTGTGCCTGCTAGTGGTAATAAAACGGCTGCATTAATGCACTAAAAACTATTTGTCTTTCCACAAAACATTAGTTTACTGCACCACTACATGTTTTTAATTTTCTCAAGACATTAATGTTGTGCTTCATATAAACTATTTTCTCCCTACCAATAAAAACCGCATGCTCTCTACATGCTTGGAAACTGTTAAAGGAAGTTTAGGCTGCTGACTTAAGACTTCACAAATGCAGTTCAAATAGAGTTACTTTTGGTTATCACCCATAGCATTTGTGCACTTCCATGTTTGCTTCACTAAGTTAAGTCCTTGATATGTGAACACTGAGCCTTGAAGAAATGTAAACAGCTCCACTTATTCAATGTTTTACAAAAGTTTCTTCATTCAGTGCAGCACTGCATAAAGTTCTTTCCAAAACAGCAGTAAATCTTATGCAAAAAAAAAAAAAAAATTAAGTCTTCTTTTAAAAGCGAAGCCAGAACTTCAAGCTATCTCCAACAAAATCGTTCATACCTGTGAAGCATAAATTGCACATGAGGCTAGAAGTGTCCACTCAGCTTTGATTTATCAGGGCTCCAGCTACGCTTTGTCTCATGTGGTGCCACAACACACAGAGTACAGAAGGATGCGTGAGGCAGAGGAAGAGGAGGAGGGAGGGGAAAGGAGCAGCAGCAGGATCTCGGAATCACTCGAGCTGAATTAATGCCGAGAGGTGCAAAGTCTCCAGCCAAGCACGGCCCACTGACTCCTTGACACCACACATGATATATCCTAAACTGACAACTCAAAAGCTCAAGATCAAATCCAATAAATCCTGTTCTGAAGAGCTAAGTCAACTCATGAAAAGCAAGTCCATTAAAATGGAAACAACAGGTCAAGCAAGTAATGTTCTGGGCAGCAGATCCATTGTCATTACAACTACTGTGTTTTGTCCGTTCAAGTTTGGTTTTGTCATCGGTGATTACACACGGCCACTCATAGGCTTTTCCTTACACTTTCAAACCTGCATTCATCTAACTTTTTTCTCGGAATTTTAGGAAAAGGGAGCTTACAATGCCATTTCCTGGTATTTCATTCTGAGAAGTTTGCACTAAGACTTCGGCACTAGCAAGTATTTCATTTTCTATGAATCTTGGGACGGACTGCAGAGAAGCTACAGCACCCGTTTCAGTTCCTCCCTGCTCAGCTCACATCAGCTCTCCTCACTCACAGGCAGAATGGCCCAGCACAAAGCAGAAATGGCAGGACAAAGGTCAAAGCAAGAGGGAGAGCAAGGGAGAGGCCCTGTCTCCTTGCTGGCCTAAACAGCATCTGTTACCGTACAGCTCAAACGGACTAACAAGAACATGCCCTAAGAATGGGCAGAAAACAGCTTTTGTTGTTACTGACTCACAGCATTTTTCAGACTAAACACCAGCTCAGCTCCAGAGAGAATCAAAGCCAAGTGTTTCAGCACTTTCAGTACTGTCCTCTGCCCTTCAATAACAATATTACAACCCTGTTGTAACCATGCACAGCTTTTCCCCTGAACTAACACTAGTTTAAATACTTCAAGGACAAGAAAAGAGCTACTATTCACAAAGTAACACTAGTGAAGTTATTGAACAGCCCTTGGTTTTGCTGCATGTTATACACAATGATACAAGAGACAGGGAAAAAAAATGAAATTTCAGAAATTCAGGCATAGTCATTTGTGGTACATTAAATATGTCACATGTCAGCAACAAGTAGCATTTCAGCATGCTGATAACTTGCTCCTACCTTGTCGTTGGTGTCCAGCACAATTGTGCTGTGCCTCCATTTTGTTAAAACTATTGGTTCCTGTAGCCTCCTGTCCAGACTCCTACTCTTAATTATATCTCTCTGCTGCTGTGGTGAAGCATTATACTAAAGAGAAAAAAAAAAAAATTGTAAGTAGAATCTAAGTCATGCAAACAAGATTTGGATACACCACTCATATGCCTAAATAGTGCAAACTTTCAGACTCCTGATGTCACCACCCAAAGGTGTGAAAACAGCCTTGGTTTTATTTTGCATTTAGTCTTCAGAATTGTCCTTTCTCCTGTAGTCCTCTCTGAAACTCAGACTGGTGTGTTGGGAAAATACTCTCAATTGGCAGAGAGATGTTTGGCTTCTTCTGCAACAGATACTGCTAATTTTGCAACCCAACAGGGTATTGAGAACCACCAAGGAATTACAGTAAATACAAGACTCAAACATTCACTCTTCATATTGCACTGAGAGTGCTATAGCACCTGTCTAGCTCTTGTGTAAGAAAAAGAAAACCCTATTATCCTGCAGTAAAGTATTTAATTGCCTGGTATGACTCTCTTTAACTCAAAGATTTGAGATGTCTACGAAAGGAGACATGAGGGTGCGGACTTGCTTTTTCAGAATAAACACATCAAATTGCTAATAAAATAATTTTTTGGCATGGAATGTACACACCACATACAAATGCACACATTCCACAAGCATGGAAGATAAATATTTAGCAGGAAATAATTTTAAGACTTAGCAGAGCTGTAACAACCAAGGAGAGACCATATTTATCATAACATAGGTTTTCTAGTAACTCAAGAGCATGCAAACTCACTGAGAAAACATGAGGGTCATGAGAAGGACACAGAATTTAACCAGATCTCAGAATTGCAGCATACTTTACATTAATAGTGTTGCCATTTTACATCATCACAATCAATACATTATAAAAAATTCTGAAAATATTTCAAACCAAGTTTAATAGTGAAAACATGAACAAGAAAAGACAACATCAATGTATGGGGGTTTAAAGTATTTTTTAAAAATCTCATTCCTTCTAGTCAGTAAAAGACTAAAATCTGCACATAGAAAGAAACTTAAGGCAGCATTTGTGGAGTCATGTAAAGTGCTAGAATCCACTAGGTAGAAAATAACAAAGAAAAGTGAAGTGCCCCCTTTACCTGAGAAGGCTAAAGCAATGATCTTTGCAAGGACACCAAGTTCTACAGTTTTGCTACTGACTCCTGCTGTAAGCTAAGAGCCTCAGGTGTCCAAAGACACAATAACCTATACCTGCACATACCAACAAAGCATGGCAAGGTTTAACCTAAACAACATAAAGGCCAAATCTAACCAAAATTGTATAATACAGTTATATTTATTGCCCAAATAAAGAACCGGCATTGCTACTGCCATGGCACTCACGATGCTTGAGTTAGCTTTGTATTTTACTATGAACAGAGTTAATGCTCCAATAAGCCAACAGATGCTTAAAAGCTAAATAACTTTAGCATTCTGTTACATTATTTTAATATGCACAAGACTAGTAAAACACTCCCAAGTGAATGGATCTTGCAGTGCAAGAATAAAATTCGGTAGTTCACATATAGACAGAAACATATCAGCTGTCACTGCAGAAAGTCACTTCTGAGCCTGCACTGCCTTTGTACTGGCTTCAGCACATTTCCACTCACATGACAACTGCTTCCTTACAGTGGGGAGGTTTGTCTCCTTGTTAAATCAAAAGTTGAGCCATGATACATGCTGAAAGGACCCTAGTACTGGCTTGCTTTCTTGTTATGGAAATATCCACTCTGCCCGTGCTCCTCCAACCTAAACCACGGCAGCAAGCTGAGCAACATGCAGCAAAATTGCCTGCCAGTATTACAACTAAAATCTAAACAGTTTTCACTGAAACTATGTCTAAACCACAAAGGCTGCAACAAACAGCATTCCTTGCAGCAAGCAGCTCTAACCCATTTAAGTGGGTGATTCAAACACAGTTCTTGCTATGAAACAGAAGTGTTTATTTCAGAAACAGATTTACACATTACTGACACTGGTATATATTATTTATGGAAATCTTCCATGCACTTTCCATTTGAGTAACTCAAGGAATTGAATAAACAAATATGTATTTTATAGTAATTTATCTTGAATTTCAGTACATTTCAGAAGTTAGGATATGGGCACAGGTGATCTATATTTAAACGGTGCCTTTGACACTATCACAAGCCATCAGGAGTTAACTTCTCTAACAGACAGCCCCACCTTGAAAGAGAAAGGAACTATAACATGAAATTCCAAGTTTAGTAAACATTTAACAAGAAAACAAAGCAACAGTATATGGAGCTCATCAACAAAGCACTGCTAACAACTCAGGAACACTGAGCTCCATGCATCTTAGCAGCTTAAATAATTTGCATTGGTGATACAAACAGTGTTAGTAAACTGACAAGTCTTTAAAGGGAACATTTGACATTTTTGCCCCATTTTCTCACAATAGAAACTTCAAGTAAATCTTTTTTTCTCAGATATCTATGAGGTTTTTTGTTTGTTTCTTTTATTCATTATAAACAGTAAAACACACTGGGGAGAAGGGTGATGCGAAAATTAAAAGGTTTGTGTTTCTGGGCTCAAGACAAGTCTCCACTTTTAAAATAAATGAATTGGTCTGTGATCTCCAAAGAGAATCAGAGAGAGACAGAGACACTACTCCAGACTGCACATTGTCCAGCAGAACTCACCATCCTCTAGGCCAGCTAGAGTCCACTGGCTAGGGAGAGGTGGCCAGAGCTGGAAGCCTTGCCTGGTTCGATGACACCACCCTGAAACTCTTTGCCCTGCCCCCACCCAATTTTGGGTCAAAAAGCCTTGCAGAACAGCTTCAGGTCCAGTTCTCTTTCTGACACTCTACAGGACTCCTGCCTGTGGAGGAGCTGCTGTCCCTCCTCCTGCATTTGCAGTATTTACCACTGTTTACCAGAAACTGGGTTGGGCTTGCCTTCCCTCACACAGAATCTTGTTTTTACATAGCCATAAGCAGGCTTTCTATGCCTAAGACTTGGTGTAATCTTGAAGACAGAGATCAGGCAAGGGCTGTCCACTGCAATAAAACTGACCCATTCAAGATGACACATTGCCTGGTGGGACAACCCCTGCTACACCATGTGCCTTGACAGCACCTTCTTACCATGCAATGTTATTTTCCTAACTCTAAACCATTTTAAAATGTAGCACACAACTCCAAATTTACACACTACTGCTCCTTGAAAATCCTCCACAAACTCAAATTTGTCCCATTACATCAAACCCTCTGGCACATCACTTCAGCTTGTTCCCCACTTCATTGGGAGCATCTCCTATCACACAGGGGGCACATGAGAAAACTGTTCATTCTCTGACTGCACACACCAAGCAGAACAGGGATTTTTTTGTAACAGCTCTTGCTGTAGGTTAAGGACACCAGCGGTATAAATTTAGGTCACACAGTATTCTTTTCATTGCTGAATTTGTTCAGTACCTTCTCCAGCTACTTAAAGGCTTTCTTTGCCTCAGTATAAAATTTTTTCACCTTCTCAACTGGCTGAGTGATTTCTATTTAACTTTAAGCTGATACATGGCATGGCTCAAGGCTCTGTCCTAGCCTAATTGTGGCTGAAACAAATGCAACACCTCCAAGTTATTTGTAGCAGTTGTCCCCATTCTTACAGAGATGACACAGATCTGTCAGCTTTAAGAAACAGAAAAAAGATTCTTCTTGGTTTGTGTTAGCAACATCTTCAGCCAGATGAAGGAACTGGGTGGGCTAAGGGAGAAAAGACTGGGAAGCAGCCAATACTGAAAGTTGGTAAAGACCTGAAGTGAAGCATTTTACTCTATCTTACTGCAATCAAAGATCAAAATAGCAGCATTTAAAAACATTGTGC
Organism: Dicrurus megarhynchus; assembly: GCA_013399195.1. Taxonomy (NCBI): domain Eukaryota; kingdom Metazoa; phylum Chordata; class Aves; order Passeriformes; family Dicruridae; genus Dicrurus; species Dicrurus megarhynchus. Next base: position 243,068 of record VXAD01003536.1, read on the forward strand.
TATCCTAGTACCCTTTAGCACCTCATATATGTTATTTGCAGTTGTCCCAATAGACTGTCTGAAATAGAATAATCTTCTTTAAAAAAACTTAAAGCTGCCTCAGAACAAAACAACTTTCTAGTGTTCCTACTGCCCTTGGCTTTGAAAAAACTTTTTTGAGGTTGTGACAGATGTAACACCTATGTTATAGCTTTTGTTTTTTTTATCAACTAAATCAGTAACACATTTTTCTTAAACATCCACAAATAAATAAATAAGGATTATTTTTGTCCTTTTAAGGGACTTCATTCCCTTCCTTTCCCTAGGGAATGAAGATTCCTCTGCCACAGAATGTCAGGGTGGCAGCAGTTGGAGGCATCAGCCTCACCAAAGGAACAGAACCCAGGCAGAATGAGGAGACCATTGGGACAAGCAGCCCTAGCTCAAATGTACCAGTTACTGAAAGACACCTCTGGATAGCCTACTTTGTTCACTTTGCTGTCTTGGACATCCACTGCTTCCCTTTTAATCCCCAGGGTCACCAAGACCACTCATCTTTGATGAGCAGCCCCAACACCTTGCTGATTGCCACAGGTCCTGCTGTATGCCCACACAAGAGCTGGGGGGAGGTGGGAGCCACTAAACGCCAGGACAAATGAGGAAGATAAGACCAGGCTTTGTGAGTAGAAATACACATATTAAAGAGAAAGGGGAAAAAAATCTGACTGCCTTCTCATATTTAACTCGGGTTTGTTGTATCACTTGTGATGGTAAAAACCACCTGGATCCTTGCACCAACTGAGGCTGTCTCAACTTTTGCCAGCCAATCCCAAATTTTAGGACAAGAATGTGAAGATGGTTCACTATTGCTGATGAAACTGCCTAATGCATAGACTTGCAGTAGACTCAAATGCCAACACACAGGGTAACCTTAAATCCAGCAGCATAGCTCAGAACAAGACAAATTTACCATAAGACAACCAAGCTTTATTTACATGTTCTCATATTTATTTTCTTTCACCATTTGATTACATGATATATTCCTGACATTACCTGCACCCTGTTTTACTGTCATTTTTTCAGCTATCATGCTCTGACAGTTTTCAGGTCTCCAGCAGGAAAGCCATTCACCAAGTACCAGAACTGAGGCCCCTGAGCTCACCCCCCACGCTGGCAGCGCACAGTGTGAATTAACAGACTGCTGGTCCATTAACACTGCCAAAAATGAAGGTCCTCCAGCTACTGCTTCCTCTGTGGATACAGCAAGGAGAGCTTATGCTGCAGGAGCTTGTGAGAAGAACACATGCAATCGCAATATCACGGTCTGTAAATATTAGCACTAAAACTGAGTTCACTCCAGAGGCTTATAGTACACACATTTTCTTCCAAAGGCTACCCTTGCATCAGTGAGCTCGCTCAGAAGAAGGCCAAGCATCATGCTCTTATGCCAGGTATTGGCCTAGGATGCATTTTGAAAATCAGAGAGATTTTTAATCTTTACTTTTTATTAGGTTGTCCTTTTTAACTCTCCTTTAATCTATTTATTTCAGTATTTATTCGTTTTCCCCCCCTTTTTTTTTTTTGTCATTTTGATAGGTTAACCTTTTTTAAAACTTCAGAAATTAGAGAGTTCTCACTCCTGAGATGAATTTAATTCCCCTCACCCTTAATACAGATTTCTCATTTACTTAAGTCATAAAACTCCTATTAGAAAACTAGGTTTCTGGAATAGGTTTGTAGCCCTCCTTAACCTGAATTTAGATAGTATTCTTTCACTACAGAGGAAATAAGCATATTTTATTTTAGTGATCTAACTTTTAATTGCTGGTTTGTTAGGGTTTTTTGTTGTTTGATTGTTTTGTTGTTTTTTGGGGTTTTTTTAATAATTGGCAAGAACCAAAAACTGAATACAGTAGAACGCTGCAGATCAGAAATATCAGTCTTTGCAAGATCTAGTAGAAACTATGATTAAAATATTATTATCCATTTTAAAGATTAATGCAGTACGTTCTTCTCTTCCACTGCAGAAAGCTGGGTCACACTCATCATGAGCCTTAATAGACTTTTCAGCAGTTGTCAAAGCTACTCCAACTGAAACATCATTTTTAGCCAGAGGCGTCCAGCTATTCCTAGATGTTATTTAAATTCACATGACTGGAGGGCTTTCTGTGAGACTGTCTAAAGTAATTTGTTTTGTAACTGCCCTCCCTTCCCAACATATACCCTCACAATTTTTAACACACGTACAAGAACAGTGTGTTATTCCTAAGCATGTGAACATTTATAGTTAATTCTATTACTCTGAAGATTTTTAATGTAATAGTATAAGCTCAGCTAGCGTGCTATTTCCAGAAACCTCTGAACCATTTTTAGTTCTAATGAAATCCAGATTATTAAGAACCATCTAACAAAAGGATTCTCTTCTTTTTCTGGTTTAATAGCATTACATGACCATGCTATTCCATCACTTTATTTCACAAGATTTGGAACCCAATATTTTGCTAAATACACTGGGAAAAAAAACAACTGAGCAAGAATAGGATTTTTTCCTATTGACTTATTTTTCATTTAAGCAAGTGTTACAATGCTGAGTTCCTTCTATGGTTTTCTCTCCCTACTCAAGAGAGTTTTCTGTATAGATTTTTTTTTCCAAAGCAGTTTTATGGTCTGAGTGGTCTTTCTAATTCATTTAAGTACTTTTAGAGCCAGCTTCAGCAAGATCTTTGAGAGACTAATCCTCAATCATGCTTAACTACTCACAAGCATAACATCTTCAAATATATAGTTACATAAACTAGCTAAATCTTTTGTTGAAATATTTAATCTATTCCACAGAATTTAAAGTTAAAAGCCAAGGATTTCTGGAAATACAGAGACTCTTGGATCATGAATCTAAGAGTCAATTGCTCATTTTCTTCTGTGAACCTTATATTTGCTGCCAGCCAAGACTGACTAGTTTCAAGAAGGAATTAAATAGTACATTCTACCCAAATGTATCATTAGAAATAATTTTCAAGGAAAATTTCTAACAGCAATATATGATCGCTTTCAAATAAACAAGAACTAAAGCATATCAGATCACAAATTCCAAATCAAAGGCTATGTTTCATTTTGGAGGTGACTACTAATACAACAGAACTCAGATTTTGTTTAGAATCACTAGAATAACATGCACTATTAAACAAATACTGGAACCCACTCCTTTATGCCTCCTAATATGCCTCAGGTAGCAATTCTGGATTACCTTTGTGACTTACTCTAATGTGATTAAAGGCAATTTGCTATTTAATTCAAATCCAAACTCAATCTATTTTTGTGAAACACTATTTTCTTCCAAGTTAAAACCTTCTGCACAGCAGAAATCATAGAATGAAGTACCCATGACATTATTCCCCAAAATTAATTTCAATTATACATACTGAAGTAATAATTGCTTCTGGTAAAACCTGGTCTATCAGATTTTCAGACTTCTAATAAATCCAATAACTAATCAAAAGCTAAATAGCTTTTAAAACCAATAGGTACAGATTATATTGTTACACTGATGCATGTTACAAAATTTAAGTTATCTAACACATCAGACTAACATAAGAGAATTCTCAAAGCCAACTCAACTCTTCAGTGACTCAGATGCAAATTCTTTTACTGACATAACAAAACAGCTTAGTATATAACATCATTCATCAATTTCAATGTAAATATTTTCTCACAAATATTATGACAGCACTACCTATTAAGGTTGCTCCTTTCTAAGTGGAAGGGACTTGAGACACTGATTTTTGTATTGATAAAACAATAATGGAGAAACATGCTTTTTCATGTATTTATGCACGCAGTTTTGTGTGAAACAATTTTTTTTAATGGTCACACCTTATTACGCAGGATTGGACAAAAAAATAGCAGGGAAGACACGTATAACAACATCCATATGACAAATGCCCTACAGTTTTTCAAAGTGAATATGAGAATTAAATAGTATTAGATACATCCTCAGACTACCAAGTGTCCCTAGGTCTGTCACTTCCCCACAAATTTTTATTTTCACTACAAAATTAATACCAGAACACGCTTCTGGTGAAACTGTGTCATCCTCAAAGACACCACAAAACTCTCCTGTAACTTTTGTTTTTCAACACTTGTCTGTATAAGCACTTTGGAGGGTACTAAAAATAGACTACAGTTTCCCAGTGAAGATTTCTCTTTTTCCTTTACAGGTTTTCTTTATCACAGCAAAATCACAGATACTATTCTGCAGCCCTGCATAAAACCTTTGCTCAGTTCAGCAAAGACACCAGATCTCCTTCGACATCTGAAGACCTACATACATCCATTTTTCATGTCCTTGAGTATATTTTTTTTTTCTCTTCACAATCAGAAATTCCACAAAAACGCAATAAATAACAAAGAGCAATATCTGAGTCCTTGTGAGGTTAATACCTCACATTTAAGGCCCGACAGAACACGTATTCAGGAAGAGGGGAAAGCCCCAAGTTGTTAAAGTTTCTTTTTTAGGTCACTCACCTTAGGTAACTCCCACTCTGATCGGGAACCATCAGCACTGTAGTAGTATGGTCTACCTTGTTCATCTGCGTGTTTTATCCACTGCAGAAAGAAATGTGATGATAGAAAACGTAATCAGAGTGACAGTCACAACAGTACATCTCTGAGACCTGAGATTTAAAGTTAATTTTTAATTAAGTGCCATCCATTCAGCAGTGTCTAATGCACAACCTCCATTAACTAACCAAGGTTAGATTGCAACGAGAGCAAGAGTTTCCAGCATCCTAATTTTTCCTTCTGTAACTCCTCTGAAAAAAAGTCCTGCAATATCACACAAGAGATTGTGATAAATAGATTTTTTTTTAAGATGGCATATCTCATTCTTATCAACATTACGTTGTCAGTTTAGGGAGGCACAATCTTTCCATCAGATCTGCATCAGGATCTCAAACATAAAATTACAAGAAGCTCAGCCAGCAACTGCTGGTAGTTTGAGAGATATATGCACTTGTTGAACAACTTTTTAAAAACATCAATGGAAATACGAGATGCAGTCCCTAGAGAAATCCTGAAGAAGACAATACAATTTCTCTAATCTCTACAAGCACCTCCCACAAAGAGGTAAACCCATGACGACTGGGACTGGTCATGCAGAAAGAAAATAATTTCAACGAGCAAAAATCAACAAGATGATTGCAGAAAAATACAGAAACACCCACAGCAAGGCTCTTGGCTCAAGCAGGTTTCACAAGATTGCCTTCCTATAACTGTTTGTGGTAGGAAATGCTGGTTTTTGTCAATCCCAGTGCACTTAAAAGAGAAGGCTGCACTTTTGCTAAAACATAGGAATGTGCTTTACAGACATTTGTCAGAAACAGATTAAAGAGGATAAAACTCTAAAACTGATATAAAATCCAATTATTTAGAAACTTCTTGCAAATAAAACTTGCATACTTCAACTGGAGAACAGGTGGTGCTGTAATATGATAAACAAAGTACTGTTTCACTGAACACTTCAGCAGTTTACAAAACTCAAAATGCAACTTCAGTGAACAATTTAAAGAATGAACTGCTTTACAAATATAAACAAATACTGTAATTTATCCTATGTGGGAGAAATTTTTACAGCATGCCCAGAATCACAGTAAGTTGTCAGTAGCAACTAGATAATAAGAATTGGGCATAAATCTGCTGATACAGCTGTAGTTTAATTAAGAATTTTGTCTACATCTGAAAGCAGTAGTGAAAATCTCTAATAAAGGAAATTATGAAAGTGATAAAGTAGCATTACATTCAGTTTAAAAACATCTTAACTGGAAGGTCTATGTAGACAAGAGCAGATCTTAAAAGACAGTAAGAAAAACTTATTGGTATGAAGTTCATTCCTGAAGTATAACCAAGAGGATGGGGGAGGACAGGAACTTAAAAAAAATATACACGGTATGTTCATTTAATATAATCTGATATGCAACTGGAAATAAAACTTCTTCTAAGTAACAAAAGATATACATAAAAAAAGTCAGTACATTTGCTAAAGCTTCATGCATATTTAAAAAAAAAAACAAAAGAAGATACTGCTGAGGTATGCTCTTCACTTTTGGAAATGCAGGTTTCATTTCTAGAAGTGAATTAGTGGAAAAGATTTAGAACACATGATGAGAAGAAGGAAAAAGTACCTTTTCATTAGTATAGTCATTGGTATATAAGGTTTGACCATGTTCATCCAACTCTTCTGACCAACCCTTTGGAGGAGAACCATACTGACTATCTGACTGGCTGTAACAAGAACTGTGGTCGTTTTCTTCTGATGAAAGATGCTACAAGTAGTCAGAAACATACAAGGCAGTTTTGAGAATGAAAGCGCTTTAAAATCTGAAAGATCAAAGATTATTTGACTAGAAAGAGAATAGTAATGAAATGAGGGAGTTCACATTTTCATACATTATATGAGAGAATGAGATGCATTTTGACAGTACCAACAATTCAAAGTATTGTCAGAACAACTAGCTTATACTGATACTTTTTTTTTTTATTTCCACTATACCAGGTTTCAGCTACTCAAATTTAAACTCCAGGGGCTTTGCCTATCTAAATTTTATTCCTATGAATTTACATTACTGAATGATGAAGAGAGTTAGCTTTAGTAATCTGCATTGCCTTAAAAAAACCTGGGAGCCCTGATACCTCAGTTTTCTACCAACATCCCAAATTTCACACCTAAATCTTCCTCCTTTTCTCAAATACATCTGGAAACACAGTAGTGATTGAGGACAACTTTCCAATTCCACCTTCTTAGGTCCCAGCATTTTACAGTATTTGCCCAATGCATCTTAAAAAAAAAAAAAAAAAAAAAAAAAAAAAAAAAAAAAATTATGAATTTCCTCTCTCCTCTGATACACATGACAAAGAGCATTGCAAGGCTTTCTACCAGGCACAGCTAGCTGAGGAGAAAAATTGCTTTCTGAAGATAGAAGTAATTATCTTAGGAACAGGTTTGGTGTGTAATGCAGAGGAAAGATCTTACGCACACATCAAACAATTTCTGTTCCCCCATAAACCTTGTTCATCCCCTTGCTAACACACTGTAGTCTTATTCTAAGCATCCATTGCATGCATCAAAAAAAATCTCTGCTTTCATCTCCCACAACATCTCTCTGCCGTGGTCTCCTGAGGAATTCTATGCAGATTTCCTCTCACAGTGTCTTGGATCCTCAGCTAGCAGGAGGCATAACATTTAAGACATCCTGCTAGTCAGAAACTACAGGAGTAAAATACTATGGGTCAAAAACACTGGCATAAGGGTCTTGAGTAAAACTGTAAGGCAGGAAAGAGACACAATTCCAATTTTAAATAGGAAACAACCTCTCCCAAAAAAATTAAGTCTCACAAAAAATATTCAATTATCAGAAATTCCCAGCTAGGTTTTTGGTGTTACTTTTCTGAGTACCTTACCACTTGTGTGACACAAACTCCTTCAACTGACCTGAGCACAGCAAAACCCACAGGAACCTTTTAGGCCATTAATTAAGGAACATGAAAAAATGTCCTCTATAGCTTACAGAACACAAACATGTAAACTATGGATTAACCAATGCTACCTCTCTTGCAATGTGAAATTCTCATGTGCCAATTCCTAACCATTGTGGGGAGGGGAGGAAGCAGGGTGGGGGGCGTCTTCAGTCCCACTTTTACACTTGCAGAATTAAGACTGAAGAGTTGCCAAGGGTGCTATTGGCCCCATTTGAGTTTCACGGGATAACTATACTGTATACAGGTATTTAAGTGTACATGTTTTTAATGGTTAAACATTAATTGAATTGACATATGGCCAATCAGTGTAGAAGACTTTGGACTTTTTTTATTATTACTATCTGCAGAGATTATGACCTAATAATATAAAACATAGGTATTTGCCTCTTCCAAGCCACTCCTGATACTGAAGAAACACCCTACACAGGTAAAACTAAACACTGGACCTCAAAATGAAAAATTGTACAGTAGGAATGACTGTTAATGTGTCTATCTGCATGGCATCCATATAATAATAGTTTAGATGCTGCAAGGCTTAACTCATATCCTGTACATTTGCAGACCTGAACTTCAACAAAATTCCTGAGTTGTTACAAATTTTACCAAGCCAAGGTATTGCTTGTCCCTCAGCTGTCAGGAACAACTTCTAAAGCTGCATCAACAGGGTTTAGAGAACACTGGCCAAACCATGTTCCACAGCTTTCAATTTCACTTTCAACACTTTTTCAGCATTAACTGCCTACATGTTTTTTTCATATTGTCCGTGCTTTATCTTGTCTCATCCTCAGTTATACTATACCAGACTTAAATAAAGCCATCTTAAGCAGACAGCTGCCCCTTACACCTTATAAGAACTTTGCTGTGACATTAAAGGGAATTATCGAAAAAAGTCCCCCACATCATTGCTTCTATTGTCATTCTTGGCTTTTTTCCATTTACATAGAAAATTCCTAGGGGCAGAGACCAGTTCACCCCCATGCATTTAATAGGAACAGCTATCTGTCTCCCTTCTATCACTTAACCAGTCTAGCTTTTAATGTTACTACTACTTGTGAAAGTGAAAGTAATCAGGAAGAATACTAATTGAGGAAGCTACCATCCCTTTATTACCATTTGTTTATTTTGAAACAAAAAAAAATGGAATGAAATCTTATTCTGATCACATGATTTAAATTCTAGATTTGAAATTCAATTAAATCCCATTTGCTTTTCAACAGCTGTTGGGTAATTTGTGGATATCTACTTCACATTATGATCTCCTATCTAGGTATTAGGGGTTTGCCTTCTCTGATATTGTGACATCTCATTCCTTTTACAGTTCAACTTAATTAAGTCACTTCACTTGACTAATTTCTCCTAGTTGCTGTTAAGCACTCCTTCCTCAAATACATTAGCAAGTCACTGCCTCTAACACATTTTATCTGTAATTCCAAAATCTTACACACTTTCTTACAGGCCCTGTTAATAGGACTTCACTGCTTCCCCACATCCTATCCATGTAACATGTAACATCCATTTAACTGTCATGACCTACAACTGTTTTCTTTGTGCCATGTCTGTGACCACCTACTTTGGCAAATAAGGTACAATTCTGCCCCTTTGTAATCATCCAATAAAATTCAATTTCCCAATCAAAAAGTTCAAAGACCAACTATAAACTATGTCACGTTTCATATATTACTCATATATTAGCATATGTGATCACTCAGTTCTCATTTTTACATCACTTTCCATTTTGCTACCTAATACAACACAAGCTCCTCTGAGAACAAATCAGTAGAAACTAGCATTTAATCCTTCTGCACATACTCCTTTTTTATTAAAAGAGTGTAACTCAGACTAGTATAAAAGCCAACTTATAATTATTAAGTCGTTAGCTCTAATTTTACCTAATAATCAGACAAAATTTGGGATGCCCTACATTTTACAGTAGCTTAGGCTTGGATCTCAACCTTTACACTCTGTATTAGATTAAGTACCCAGAGGTTCCAAAAAGGAACACGAACAGTGGAGTGTGAAGTGTGTTCCCAAATGCAGAACAGGAAAGGAAAGAAGGGAAAGAGTGGTGGGGGGAAAGACAGCTTCAAAATCAACACATGACTGCTGGTAAGTGGACTGACATGACCGTGCAACATGTATCCAGGCGAGACACAAGTTACCTAAGGAGCTTATGCTACTGGAAATACAGACTTAGCTAGACTTAGTGTCTAGTTAAAAATCAAAACATGTATCATCCATTGGTCTCACAAAGACTGAAAACTTGATAGGCATAACTGTCTGATGGCCAACTTGTGATATCTGAAGCATCACAAATAAACAGAAGAACTGAGATGAAAGTAGTTGTGGGCAATTAAAAAAAAATAATTAAAAATCAAGTGTTCTGAAGATGCAACCATGTAGAGAAGTGATGGTACAGACGTATGAGCAAGAGTCAGAGGGACTGCTTGCAGATGGGGAGGGAGAAAGAATTCTTGCAAGTCCTTCCATGAAAAGAAGGAAGAACTACAACAATGAGCAAACCAGTTATACTTATGACAAGGAAAATTACTACTCAAAAAGCAATCATATTATCCAGACTAAAACTGGTCTTATCCAGCAAAAAGACAGTCAGTGATAAATTAAGAGACCATCACCAGAGATAACAAAGGCACAGGCATAAACATTCCATCTGTTTGCCTGTTACTACCATTCTCCTGTGGCAAGAAAATTTGGTTAATTAAATGCTTGTGGATGTCATGGCTGCTGTGAAGGCCACTGCCAAAAGAAATGAAAGGTTTCCTTTTCCCTTTCCTCTCCTGTTCCTGTTACTACCTTTCCAGAGGTAGACTTCTATGATACGCTTGCAGCAATCAAAAATTTTTGAGCAGTCCACAATTAAATTTTAAAACTAAACTCTGGTTTTATAGTTTTTATATATATCGGATATATAGAGACTATATATAGCTGGCACAGGAGAAAATCCACCAAAACTATAAATATATTTGAAAAGGGTATATAGAAGTGAAATATGTAGAAGATTTCTTGATAAATATTTGCTTTTTCTTTCCATCAAGAAACTGGTTAACATCAATACTGTTTGGACACAAGAGCACTACTTTAAGCATATCTAAATAGAAGTATCCATCTTCCAATTATTCCTTTGCTTTATCTGAACCACTGCAGTTCAGATAAACACAACCCACCGTCAGCCTTTCCCTAGCAACTGGCTGCACAGAACAAACTGGCGCTTCAAATATTAATCCAAATCATTTTTTAACATAAATAACTTCATGGTAAGCTTCAACTGTCTCAGGCAAGATCAGTAGCAAAGCTTTGCCAAAAGGCTTTGCAAAAGCAAAACTTTTACATAATGAAAAAAAATCCATTGATACATCTAAAGAATATGTTAATGGCCTGAACGTAATCTAGTCAAAAGAAGCAATATCTGCTATGGGGCTGTTTTTATGGGCATTTTTACAAGTTACTACTCTTGCACACAGTTCATGTACGCATTCTTGTACACAAAAGCAACTCAAGTTAAACTGTTGGCTGCTTCATACCAAGACATATAACCAAAAAGACAAAGGAAGACACTCCTTGACACCTTGAAACTCAGAGATACCAAATTCCACAGCAAAAGACCATTCATACGCATTACAATCTCATTGCTTTTGATCTCAGAAGGAACTACCTCATGATCTGCATGGCTCTGGGAATCCCCTTTATTAATGCTTGCATCTCGGGCCCACCGTGGAGGTTTCCAGGTCCGTTCCTGTGATCCTCTGTTGTAGTAATAACAGCGTCCTGTTGTATCTTTATGGGTTTCCCATTCCCCATTTATTTGGACTGGAGCACTTGTAGGTAGTGGTGGAAGTGCAGACTGAGATATTTTCAGTTCTTGTAAATTAGCATAAACTGGTGAATCAGGCCTCCCTTGGCTTGGTGGAGTAGTTGGCTATTGAGAGAAGAAATGCACTGTTAACGAGCAAATGAATTTTCGAATGCTCCCTTATAAATCAGAACACAGTAGGAAAACAAACCAACAAACTCCTTTTTTTGTTGTTAAGTACGAAAGCACAAAGGACAGCCACAAAATGCTGGGGTGTAGGAACATTAAATTCTTAATTCTAAGGTAGATATCACAAACTACATTCACTTAATACTGAACCAATTTTTCAGCATTTCTCCAGATGACAGCTGATAATTATGTCTTACAGTGGATTTGAAACACATTGAAATCGTCATCAAAAAATTATATGCTTGCCATGCCTTGTAGAAAAACTTCAGCTTTACAGTTCAAGTATTGCTCAGAAACTGTACGTAATGTGATCTTGTTCAAGACAATACATGGCATTTCTGAGATGCCACTTGTTAGGCAAAGATTGTTCCCCAACCTTTCCACCTCACTGTTAATAGAGCGATGGTGAATGTAAAGCAGCACTTCTGTATTCTCAGCGAGGTCTAAACAGGCAGCTCAGTCGGAAAAGCGAATACAATGTTGTGACCAAGAAACTCTGAAAAACACCTGGATGGTTTACCTGTATGCCTTTTCAAACATGCTTATTTAAAAATACTTTAGGCAACATCACCAAGTGTTTCAATTACCCCTCTCTTCTTGTAGAAATTAAGTGGATATTCTTATCCACCTGATTTTTTTCACATACATGCACAAAAGTAGAACAAATACCTACAAGAAAACAAAACACCAATAACAATTTCTTATAAATAAATAGTTTACTAACATGACAGCCAGCAGAAATTACGGTGAAAACACCACAGAACTTACTGAAACCACAAGTACTTCCAAATGAGCCACTATGGTGCTTAGGAGAGAAAGAAAGCTTCAGATGTTCAATTTCTAAAGTCTAATACAAACACACCATGTAGAATGTAAGAGCATGTGTTTTCATGCGAGCTGTGATTATAAGATTGGGAAAGCAGCTAGTTATTAAACCAAATTAAAGAGTTTTCTGGTAACGCACTGCCATTTCTATATTTTGGGGCACTCTAAAGGAAAGAACTATACAACTTATACCATTCCCTTGGTTTTAAATGAGCAGTTTTGCTGTAGGCAAGTCCTTGTGCCTCCTGTTGCTATTGCATTACATAAAAGATCTTTTATAATGGACTTTTAAACATTAAAATCATAAGATGCTAATCTAGGCCACATCTAATCATAAATTATCAGGGTTTGCTCAGGCAAGACAGAATATCATACCACACAATCAGATATAAACTGATTGCACCATAGGTAGAACCAAATATGGGCAATATCCACAACCAAAGGGGGAAACAGCTAGAGAGGAACTTAATGAGATTATAACGGGCACGGACTTGTTTTGCGTGCCTTTAAAAGAGAAAACACAGCTTACTAGCTATAGCAAGTACAGTACATCTAAGGCAAACCACAAGTGCCGAGAAAAAAAAAAAAATTGCAGCCCTGGCAAAATCAGAGAGCCAAAACCAACTAGTACCCTTTTATACCTGATTCAAAGGAAAAATCTGTTACAAAACCTGATGAAAGTAAAAGGCTATTTCTCTACTATCCAAGCCACACTTGCCTCTTTTTTTTTTTTTTTTTTTTTTTTTTTTTTTTTGTGAGGAGGGTAGAACAGCTGCCTTTGGTAGAGTTGATCTTGAAAGCACTAAGAACATAAACAACACTACTGTGAACAAAGCACCACCCTACCGTCTTCAGGGATGAACTGGGATGCCTCCTCATTCAAGAGCACCGTTTTTCTCTTGGTGTCCTAAGAGCCTGCAGAGCTGCATCTCTCACATAAACCACCCTGCCATTAAACCACGGGGTTTGTCATTGAAATGACTCCACAGAAAGCACAAACCTCCAGCTCCTTCCTCTGTTTTAAGGAAGTGGCAAAAGTGGCACCACCAAGCGCCCTGGCTGCTGCCGTGGGGGGCTGGTGGTTTGCACAACCCTCACCTCCTCCTGAAATTCGTCTTCTACACAAATCAGTAAGGCAGCTTTCCTGTCTGGCCTGCATTTAACAGCTGCTTTTTTGTTTTAATTAAGACAGTTAAGTGCCATCATTAACAGAACAGTTCTGTGTATTAATAAAAGTGTTTTCCAAATAGAAAGCCTGTGACACAGAATGCTTGGTATAGTTTTTTGAACATTTTCTCAAGCAACACATAGGAATATGGCTCAGAGGCTTCACACTGAGGTTTTCGACCATTTCAGCATTATAACCAGCACAACTCCAGATGAAACTGCAGGACATGGATGTGCTCAGCCTGGGAGCTCGCAGCCGAAGTACTGCTACATAACTTGGGCAGCATACTAGTTATGTTTAAAACAGTAACAAGATACGGAAGTGTAATGAGGGATTTTCTTCTGAATGCTTAGTGCTTCCAAACTCAGTATACCGATTTCTGGTTTTCAAGGAAAAGACAGAACTTTTGTCCTCAGCAACAAACAAGACAACTAGCTGTCCTGCCTGGCCAACCCTCCAGCTACTTTCATGCCCTGACAGATGTTTCAGAAAGAACTGCATGATTTTTGAAAGGTACCTGGAAGTTACTGCTTTCAGTGAAGCATTAAGAAAATGCAAAGCCACCAATCTGACTAAAACACACAGCTTAGCTCATAAGTACATCTTTGAGGGATATGACTTTGTTATCAGGAACTATTTTAAATAACCTTGTAGCACACAATGAAACTTCCTCATACCCCGAGCCATGCAGTGAGGTATGTTGTTGTGTCTATGATTATTGCTCAGTTCAACAGCACCCAACCTTACCAAGGCTAATTTTGTCAAGAATATCTTATTTATTGATAAGAAAAACAGCTTTTAGAAAGTTCAAAGTTTCCTGAAATCATCATTTGTGTACATTCTATGCCAGTGTTGGCAGGAAGGTTAATCCCCCCTTGCCCTCAACCCTCAAGCTGGGAAGGGGAGTTCCACACAGGCACATCAGAGTGGATGTCCCTGTGGAGCTCCCGGGCACTGTACCACCTCCCCCTTTCCTTTCAGATGAACATTTCCTGAGTTCACAACTGAGTACTGCAAAAAACTTGAATAGTTTCAAACCAAAAAGCAGATTAATTTAACTTTCGTTTATCAAAATCATTACTCACTGACCATATTAATAAGAATAGACAAAGCATTACCTAGATCAAAAGAGTTTCTGATCACTTCCATGGGTGTATGCCCAAAACCAGACATACACAATTAAGGGAGATTTAAATACATGCTAAACACTAAACAGGACTTCCAGCAAGAACTTCCCTCCCTGAGGCCTTTTTTTGCTCTATCAAACTCTGAATGGTCATAAACGTGGAATTCAATCTTCCCAAAGAGACTCCTTGTCTTCACACTATCAGAATTGCAAGAACACGTCCTTCAACATGCTCATGCATGCACACACAAAATGCCTTATACTCCAAACATTTCAACATTCATTTGCTAGTTGATATGGATTTCAGACTTTTTCATGTTGCTTTCTCCTGCTAAGAACAGTGAAGGACTCTTGCTAGAAAAGTGATGTAGGAAAATTAGAAAGCAAAAATACTTCTACGACACTACAACCTGAATGAAAATTGTGCAGCCATTAAGCACTCTGGCAATTTCAAGAATATAAGGACCTCTCCCAGAGCTCAGTAACGCTCTGTATAATACTGTAGAAATCTGCCACATTTAACCTCGGTCTCTCAGAAAAGTCTGCTAGCACTAAATCCTTGCTAATTGATAAGGAAGAGAGTTTCATGCAGGCTGGACAAAGTTTCCAGGATCAACACACAGCATTCTTCAAACAGAGACTGCACACATAGCATTTTCAGAACACAGTTTTTATACTGGCACGGTAGGAAGCAGATACGGGCCTTTAAAAAAAACAACCTGTTAATCATTCATGAATGAACAGTCAACATTTTTAACAAAGGCCACAGATATGCTATCAGGCCTCTGGAAACCTGAACTCAGTGCAATGGAAAGCAAATGTACACATTCTGGTAATGAAAAGTACCTTGTGAAGGAGCATAGTATGCCAGCAATAAAACGCCAGAAAACAAAGTTTGCTTGTAACTGGTAATTACCTTTTTCCTTTTATAGAACATAAATTCAAGACAAAAACTTCTAGAACATAACAACTGCCTAAAGAATGACTGCAATGCTAGCCTGCAAAACATGACCTACCACACATCAAATTACTTTCACTGTCATGCCTCTGTTTGCAGCTTCTCTTAATGTTATAAACCTGAATGCAAAAGCTTTCATTTTGGTAGCAGCATTCAGATTGCTGTAAATAACTGCTAAAAATTAAGAACCTCAAAAAAAAAAAAAAAAAAAAAGAAAAAAAAAGTAAAGACAAATCTCAATACTCTTTATGAAGTTACAAGCAACAGATTGTCCATACTCATGCAAAAGAGGAACATTATATTGAAGGAAAGCAAGGGAATACTGTCTCTGCAGCAGCAAGCTGAAGAAAGAAGAACAGGCAAATCCCACAGCATCCTGAAACTGGGAATGAAGCATCCCAGTTCCCTCAACAACTGAGCTTCTTGCCAAGGAATTGCTGCTGTCCTTTTAGGAAGGCTGGAGACTTCAATACCAGCTTTATTCAACAGGAACGATACAAAAGAAATCGCAAAAACTCTACAGTTTCATTTTCATAAAGTAACAGCTTCAACTGGAGTAATTAACTCATCTTTTCCTTCCTCTTTCTGCTTTTGATTTATATTTTTACAAACATGTTCTGGACTCTATTTTCTTTCTAACAGATACAGGCATCTTTACAATTTATACCCAAAAACCCACGGGGGAGATTTTTCAGTGAGTCCTCTACTACCTCAGAGGTGAATAGAGAAAGCTAATTTAATAAGGCAAATTGAAATGGGAACTGAAACAATTTTTTATGCTCTAACCTTCTCCAACATAGGCTGGATAATTCACACTGTAAGTCTAAGGAACATATAAAACAATGAGATTAAATATTATAAGCCTGTTAACAGCTGATTATAAATTTCAGACAAGCTATAGTAACGCATTATTTAACTACACTGAAGTTCTTGTGTTCAGTTGATTTGCTGTTATAAAGTGGTAAGAAAAAAATATGACATTGCAAAGCAATACAGAATTAAAATCATCCCATACAAATAATTCAAATGTATCTGCCTAATAAAGGCCATTCAACAGTTAAATGTTTAAAGTGTCCCATTTAAAAATTAAGCAGATAGATTCAAAGTAATTTTTTAATGGCTAGTCAGTATCTTGCCATTAGGCTGGAAACAGTTAAATTAAGTATGATTCACCTTTGCTAATTTTATCTTTCAGGAAATTTTGTATGTTACTTACACTGAATTACAGGCTGAAATATTACTTCCTTCTATTACTGGAGATAGTTGCATACAATTAATTTTATTATATATACGCCTATTATTATTTTGTTTCATGAAACCAGATTATTAAACAGGACAATACATAGGACATCAGGGTTATGTACTTGTGTTATTTCAGCCATGTAAGTTCCCTTCTGTTTTAGCTCTCTCATAACACAAAAAAAAATTCCTATAGTTGGCAAAAATATAAATCTTTATCTAGTGCTACTGTAATCTACCAATCTGTAGGTGCATAGCAAAAAGCCCCTCAAACTAAATACATTCTCTTCCCTTTCTGGCCAAAAGGAGTGACTTAAATTATTTTCATACTCATCAAGATAATGATTTATTTAATTGTATTGCAAAATCCCGCAGCACAGAAAGCTAAAGGTGGCTGCTTCTGCCACATTCACTCACAACACTTGGGAACAGGAATGAAAACTGGCTGCAGCAGCAGGACACAGGCTGTGACGGGAGCGAGCACTTGGCTGGGTCTTGGAGTACCAGAGACCACTCCCAGATCATCCATCATAAGTGACCGATCAAAGAAAATTGATGGAAAACCTTTTTTTCCCTGCATGCTCTACAAATTTCCCATTCACATTTCTGCAGTTGCTCGCTGCATGAGCAAACTATTACATATGAACATAGGAAGTTTACAGCAATAAAAGAAAGTATACTGAAGGACTGCAACAGTGATGTCAAATATTTTAAAAAACGGAAATAAGATCTTACAATGGGATCCTTTGTAAAACATGCACAAAGATGACAGTGTTTACCGTACTTGTACTTTGCCACTTGCACAATCTAGCTTCTCCCTTCCATAAAAAAGCTTTTGTCCAAGGATATAGACAGAGCTGCTTTTCCTATAGCAGAAAATTTCAATACCATATGAAACACTTTACGTCATACATGCTTACACAGCAAGCTGACCCCAGTTAGGAAAGTGAGGCCAAATTTGACAATGTTGGAAAGTCAGTAAATTTCCTTCACTCCTTTCCCCCCCCCGTTCACTTCATCAGATCAAATACTGATACTTTCAACACACACAATATAGTTACCTGTAACCTAATTCAGAGATTTAGTCCGTATCTTGAACAACCTGGATATGCCATACAGAAGGAGATTTACATGTTTATTTTCCCCCCACTTTTATGGAAGTTAATTTCAAGTTGCTTCTGTATTTTAGTTAAATTGCTGTCAATTCTTGAGCTCTATGGAGACCACAGTACATATCTGAATGCAGATTTGTGAATAATAAAGCTGTTGGGAATAATCTGTGATGTCTCTCAAGAATATATTCTCTAAAAACCAAGATAATACACTAAGAAAACATAAGAAAAGCCTAGCTTGCTCTCTCCACTGTAAAATTATCCTGCAACAGGCCAATAGGTACTGCTTTTCAGATAGGCAGTATCACAAGAGCACAAGCTGTTCAGTTGTTTTAGAACTGTTACAGCAGAATAATCAAAGTTGCAGAAGTAGTGGAGATTCCTCACTTATCAAACCATTTACTATTTTAACTGGTTTAATGTATAGCTGTGCATCTCATTTGCCTCAGAAAGGTGAAAGTATTCTTAACGACAGATTATTAAGATCTTCATGGAACATTTCTATGCTGTACCCATTACAGAAACACAGCACGTCTAAGAAGGTAGCTCCTATGAAATATTATTGTGGGAATAGTGTAGAATGGTATTATTTGAACTCATAATAGACTAAAGGTCACGGAAAAGTTTCCATTATAGTCACTTCAAACTGAATAGCAATTTTTTCTACACTTTACATTTTCAGAAGTACAGAACCCATAGCCTTTAAGTGTACTTTTGAGGGTCCAGTGCTTACACAAAGCAGTGTAAAGCCAGGAACCCACGAAAAGTGAGATGGGAAAGTAAACACCACCTCTGATAAAATTCCCAAGTTACTGAAGTTGTAGTACTGAGCAAGCTCAAATACCTAAAAGACAGTTTGAGAACCACTTGAATAAACAGAATGAAGCCTAAATACTACCACACAAGTTACCAAATCCCCATCATTCAGAAGAGCAAAAACTGTAATATTCTACTATTAGAAAGAGAAGGAAAAGCCCAGAACAATTAAGAATTTTTAAACTCTGTATGTGCATTACAATGGTTCACTTTCAAAACAGATAGTTGGGGATTCTTAAAAAAATAGAGAAAATAACAATTTGCAAGAGACAGTTTTAAAACAGAGTAGTCATCAAATCTGTGTTCTGTCAGAAAGGGTATTTAATTCCAAACACTTGACAAGAAAATGCACAACTCCCACACAGTTTACAGCTGCTGTCCTTTTACTCTGCTGCAAAAGCAGTTTTCCCTTGTGTAAAACTCTGCTTCACCAAATGTTGCTCGCAGCAGCAAATTCTGCAAGCATTTGTTACAGTAGCAGTTCTTTGTTAGGTGTTAGAATAATTTCAAAATACCTTCTTGAGCTTATGAACTGCAACACTTAGAAGTTTTTAGTAACATATGCAGCTGCAAAACATCACCAGTATTCAAACAGTATGAGCAAAGCTGATGTGTGAGCACACTTACTGGGATACTGGAAACGTCTTACGGGATTAATTAAGGTGGCAAACCCCAGTGAAGAACACATTTAACTGGCCTAGGAAGCAAAGTATCAAATCAGATACTAGAATGGCATCTGTGGGTTTGCCTTACTAATATATTTATAGTAATACTTTCTGTTGTGTAACTGGTAGGCTCCAGTCACTTTATACCCTGCTACCCTCCACATCTGCCTCTCCAAGCATTCCCTGAGTCTATTACCTACAACTACCATCCACAAGCTACTGTACCTCTCATGTACCCCAAAACTCCAGAGGGCAATTTCCTTGATTACACTGTCCCACTTGGGAATAAACTTCAGAAAGAGCCAATGTAGCTGTAGCTACTCACATTAACTTCCATAAACATTGTATTAAAATCTTGGGAAACAAGTTTCAAGACTGCTTAATTTATCAACAGCAACACCTGGAAAAGCATGTTCTAGGGATCCTGACTGGCTAAACAATTTCAAAATACATGATTTGAAGAACCACATTTTACATATTGTCATGCTAACTCTATACCTTTACAAACCTTTACAAAACACAAATTATACACCCAAAGTCTAGAAAAATTATGATAAATCTGTTCATCAAGTAATGTATTCACACTCTAATATAAAATAAACTTGGATTAGGGAAATAAGAATCTCAGGATGTTCTTAAATCTGTACACACAAAGTCCATGTTTCTAATTTCAGGCAATGTTTTTCAAGAGCTATCCTTTTTAACACATCAGAATATCTACTATTAAAAATAAACAAAGAACTTTCTTTCACTTTTTCCGTTTGAAAAAACTGGTTTGCTCATCTTAGCAGAAAGGGAAGCCAAGAGAAAAGTAACTTGCCATTTTAAATGAGTTAGTTACCCTAACTACCCATGCACACAAGCAAAGAATTTCCTTTGTGCAGAAATGCAGAAGCAACACTGACACTTCTGCTTATACCAGTTCAGCAAATGCTTTTGCCAATTCAATTCACGTAACCAAATTAATAAAGCACATACTTCAATGGACTCAGCCAACAACTCAAAGTTTAGAAAACAAGAAAAAACACAAATTTATTTGTTTCAGAAAATAAAAGATTGATTATACATTTTTAAGACCTAGCTGTGCTGGCCTACTGGCCACTAGCTACCAAAAGGAGCAATCCCATCTCCCTTGCCCTTCGCACCCCTGATGCTGATGTGACCCTGCAGGAAAGGGATGGAAAGAAACCAGAATGGCAATAAATTAAGCCCATTGAGACTTTAAAAACAAAACAAACAAAAAACCCCACAAACAAACAAAAAGCCCTCCCATACTTAGATTCCTTAGGTGTTTGCAGGTCACTGCAAGGTCAGCCAGAGACATCTCTGAAGTGTCTGACTAAGCTGGCAGGAGAGCAGGACCTTCTCTTTCAGAACCTCTCCGTTAGTTCTTAAGGAGGTTTAGCTGCCTAATTAAGTTCCAAAGGTGGCTGAGAGAAGGAAATATCTTCAAGTACCTAAACCAGAATCAGTTATAGAAACAATAACAAGTAAAGAAATATTTCTCCCAGGGACAGGAAAAAAAAAAGGCTACATTGAAGGGGGGAAAAATGTTACTTATGTACAGAGCAAACAAAGAATTAAATTTTGCAACAGGCTGATCAGGAAAATAGGAAACTTTCCTTGAAAGCTTAAGTGCAGTTCAGCCCACAACCTTCAATAGCACTTTTGGTATTCTTGCTTCAATCCCTATGCAGTGAGAAAGAACCATAATGTGGTTGTTCTCCATTTTCCTTACTCTCACAAGGCTTTGTAAACAAGGTTACATTAGAAATCTGTAACCCTCATCCTGAAAAGCAGCACATTCACATCTGAAGTTTGAAACAAATGGAGAAGCTATCAAAAGTATACAGTAAGAAGCTGCTTTATTGTACAAGTACGCACAACTGAAATGTTGGGTTTAAGTCCTTGTTTCTTCCTAAGGAAAATCAGCAGCCTATAGGAAAGAAAAATATAGTACCATGGTGATTGAAGCATTAAAAAACTGAAGTAGAAGAGGCCTCATGCCATCAAAGAAGGAAATAAGTACCCCAAGTAGCTCTGGGAGAGAATAACAAATATTTCTGATATGACTAAGGACAGCTTTTCCTGTCACCTCGGAGTACAGAACACAGCAGTAGGATGAAAGATAAGAGTGAAAAGAGAAGGATATTTAGCTTACTAGCTTAAGTCCCACACTTGGAATGCAAACACTGAATTCTGAAGAACATGTTTTTGTCAGCATTTTGAGAAAAACTGTTTTAACATGAAATCTAACATGTGCAATACTTTACATATGGAGCATAAAATAAAACAT
Source organism: Dicrurus megarhynchus (assembly GCA_013399195.1). Taxonomy (NCBI): domain Eukaryota; kingdom Metazoa; phylum Chordata; class Aves; order Passeriformes; family Dicruridae; genus Dicrurus; species Dicrurus megarhynchus. Next base: position 264,779 of record VXAD01003536.1, read on the forward strand.
TTTCCTCACAGCTCCTTGAAAAACCAAAAAATATTGCTAGTATTAATTTTTAGTAGAAAAACCTGGGTCAGGAATGGTGGGAATATCTTAAATCAATTTAAGCAGGGAAAGATGCCATATTCTCCTCTCCTCTGCAAACCTCCGGGGTATCTCAATACTCAAAGTAAGTTAAAGCCCAGAAGTGTTATAAAATCATACCAGTAAGGAAAGACGACATTATCTCTCCCCTCCCCCCACACGCTTCCCCCAAAAAGAAAAATTTAAGGACAATTTTCTTCAACCTGTAGCAAAACTGGCATGGACAAAACAAGAAGCTACCACTGGGTCTAGTCATCCTTCCAATTTCAGACATTCCCACAAATCTGAGGGATAAGTTATGGACAATCAAACTTCTCACATTTCAGAAAAAAAATAGGGACATACCCCCATTTTCAGTCATGTCAACCTTGTAGCAATCCTGTCCTGTTCACTGAGGTGGTTAACCCCATAATTTCATAAGATGCAAAACAAACCAGACAAGAAAATATACACAGTGCTATACTTTGTGGGATTAATACATATTCTTTCAGACCAAGCAAGTTCAACAATGTACAAACCCACTTCCATGTTCAGAGATGATCACAAAGGCAGTAAAATCATCTCTATACTAAAAAGCTTTCCAGCACAGAATTTAAGTCACCCAAAGCAATATCCTGAAATGTGCCAACAAGTGGGAATGCTTGTGCTTCAACTGTGGTTCTCCCCTGTGAATTATCAACTTCACCATCCTCAGAATTACAGCTGTTAAGTCAATTCCCAGGTATAATTTGCAAAAACAACCCCAAAATGTTATGAGCTGGCAAACTACCCATGTTTAATTAAGAGGGGTTTTACTGGGACCTGTGGCCATTTCCCCCTTGTTCAATTTCACAGCTGCATCACTGACAGGAAACTTCAAGTCATTTTTCTTCCCTGAGAAGTTGCAAATAAGCAAATGATGAAACAAGCTGCATTTTGTAATACAGAATAGAGGTCTTGCAAACTAAATTAACTGGGCTTTGGGGCTTTTGCTTAACTTCTTTACGCTTCTGAGTAAATGCAGTGCAATCCAGCAATCTAAAATCCAGTATTCACCTGTTCAGAAGCAGTTAATTGTAATTTTCACAGTTCAAATATAACTTCTGCATGGCGATTAGGATAAAAAAAATTCTGTGGATTGTATGCCACAGTAACTGAGAAAGAACCACAAAATAGCATCTATTCATGCTGCCTATAGCATGTCTATTCTATCTTAAATAAAATAATTGGTGAAGGGACTAAGGCAGCGTGTCACATGGTCTAGAAACTTACTTTAAAAAAGGGGAGAGAAAGAGTGTATGCCACAATATTCAAAGAACAATGAGTGGGCACATCAACAATTCCCCTAGAAGCTCAGCACAGCTAGCCATCCTCAAAAGCCAAAACAACATCTGAGTATCTCTCCTCTTCCAATGATATTCCTTAAATATAACCCAGTTACAGGTTTCACACAGAAAATTATTGCATGATGTCCATTGGTATGTGTTATAAAACAGGTGTCAGAGCTTGTTCCAATACTCCTTTATGTCCTACATGGACTGCTAAACAATTAAAAAGCTTGGTACTATCTATTCAACATAAAATGCTGTGTTTGCTGTAGACGCCAACTGTGTAAGTAACAGGACACACATACACAGAGAAAGTCTTACTCCAGTTTTCTGTGTGGATTTCCTTCATTCAGACAAGTATGAACATCTACTGTAATTAAATGTTTAACAGAAATCCCCCTGCTTGTTTGCAGGTCCTTCTCAAAGTTTGAGGATGAAAGACCCCTTATGAAGAGCTGAAACAAAGAGGTAACAGCCTGCCAGAAATGAGGAGGTAGTGTGTGGGAAGGGGGTCAAATATTTTGATATTTGAAGTAGACTCCACCTCCCAAGGCCTGCTGTCACAGTTATATCAATCCAGACGGGGTCTGCTAAAGATGCACTGATCATAAAGATTGCATCTGGTCTTCCCAGGGATGGTGCTGCTTTCAAAGTGGAGCCATTCTGACTATGAGCAGCACTGCTGGATTAACACCATAAAAACCTTTCTTGAATTCTGGGCTCCAGGAATGAGATAAGACTCTCAGAAGTAAGAGAAATGAGTGAGAGCAGCTGTAAGTGAACCAGACCCTGCAATAAAAATAGGAAGCAGAGTTCTCTGTCACATCCGTGCCCATCATGCAGACCACCTGGGCTGACTGGTACCACACTGAGGAGCAGGAAAACACAGTGACCCTTCTCACTTCTCCCATGATTGTAAGACAAATTCACAACTTACTAAAAGTAAAATAAACTGATATAATTGAATTCTTTCTGCCATGCAACGCCGTTTTTCACTGCTGACAAGAAAAACTGAAAATCATCCCAAGCCCTAGATATCAGAGATTCATTCCAATTCATCAATAAGATGAAGGACTTATTAAACTGCCCTAAAAAGAAAATACTGCCCCTAAACAGAAGACATGGAGGAAAAAGAAAGTCAGATTCAGATATCTGGCACCAATCCACTCTGAAATTTATTCCTGATGATCCAAGTGAAAGAGGCCACACTAGCACACACAGGCCCCTGTGCACTGCATGCTCCAGATTACAAAGCATGTTCCAAAATACTGGGGGGTGAGATGTAATCTAAATTAATTTTAGAAACCCCAAATAATTTCTGTGATTTTTTTTTTCACTGAAGTAGGATTTGCAAAGTCTTCTGACAAATGTAAAACTGTGACTAAATTTAGAAAGTATGTTTAAATGGACTAATTACACAGATGCTTTTGTTGCCAGGAATCTATTTTGTAAAATACACTAGAATTTAAAATTATGTTAAAAGCTTTGATGTAAGAAGACTTGCATTAGGAAAGACACAAACAAATTACCAGCGCTTTGTACACAGGAATGCATTATGGTACTCTTGTCATACAGTGTAAGGGAGTTCTGGAAACACTGTCAAACTTCATTAAGAAGAATGTTATGCTTACTCAATATTACCAAAACATTCCAGGCTTTTTTGACTGTCCTATGCAATAAAGCAAACCTATTAGCAGTGCATTATGGCTGAGATGGCAAGAATTTGCTAATAGTTTCATGCTGATTAAGCAACAGGCAGTAAGCTGTGCCCTGCGCCCACCACAGCGAGCACAGCCCTCCCCCACGCTGCTGAATTATAATTCCGTGCTCAGCATTCAGCGGATCAGCTGGAGCCACCAGCCTTTAGAGAACATTCTCATTGAAACTACAAGTATAATAAAGTATGGCAGCACTATCTGCCAAGCTGTCAGGGGAAAAAAAAATGCTTTAAAGGACGTGAATGTATGCTAGAGTATACAGTAATGCTCAGCACATGAAGCTGTTCTTGCAAGCTGATAGAAAGCAGGTGTTCATCTGCAGAAAACACAGGTGGAATGGAAGCTGAACTTTCTGGGAGTCTCCAAGAGAAATATATACTAGGGTAAAGGGCATGTTATTTTTCTACAATGGTCATCAGTAAATGGCACACCTTCAGATGTCTGTTGTATTTATTTGATGATTTAGATAAAGCAGAGTATCACAAACAAGTGACATTTAAAGCATTGCTATTTCTGGAAAAACAATAACTTTTCCATTAATAAAACAGCCAGAAAAATGAATGTATTTAGAATTACTGGATACAAGAATACTTTGCCATCGATTTCTACATTGTTTTCCAGGGAGATTTCCATTGAGCTCCTATACAAAGGTGAATTATGCAATTGCAGGCATTGTAGGAGCTCCAGGTTCCAGGTCCCACGAGGGTCTGTAGAGTAACAGTGCTGAAAACTGATCAGTCCACTGCCCAGAGAGCCTTCTGCAACACTGCTGTCAGTAGAGCTTATTCTGCTCCATGGCTTTTAACATTCTGCTGTTCAGTCACACCTAGTACAACAGGTATATTAAAGATATAAAGCTTGTTGGGAAATTTAAGTGCCTGAATAGGCTTTAGGCTAACATTACTCCAGATGCTTTTGTCTCCACAAGAGCAGTAATTGAGTGTGGAGGGTGATTAGCTATATCTTCTAAATAACACTTACTGGAAGTGTTATAGCTGTGCATTTTAGATTGCCACTGAAATGGGGGATTAGAGGACGGGCAAACAATCTGGTACAACAACAGTACAGCAATCATAACAAAACCTCCAGTAAAGCCTCAAGCTTCAAGATGAGCCTTGCAGCCATAAATCCCCTCAGAGGAATGCAGGAAAATGCTAAACCCTGCTAAGAACACATAGTTTCCATTTGAGCATATAGATTCATCTATTTTGAGCAGAATCTGAAGTTTTATGCCCCTTTTTGCCACAGCAGTATAGAGCTTATACTGGTTGGCATACCATGACAAAATGCATCTAGTAGCTGCAAGAAGTTACAAGTATCAATTAAAAAAAAACACTTGTAAATCATCCCTTTATTGAGATTCTTAGCATAATGCATTAATATGAGAAGATCCTTCAATATGAAGAAGATTCAAATCAAGAAGCTGTTTGATATGTTTTTGATAGCTTGTTCTCATAGGCTTCTTTCTCCACATAAACCTCCCTCAAGAAAGACTGAAGCTTAGAGATGATACAAAAGCCATTTCCCCCACACTATTCATATTTTTTAACATATTTAAACAATTTCAGCTAACAAATAATCTTTTAAACGGTTAAATTAAAATTTAAACATCATGCTCCCGCTTACTCATTTATCTTCTTATTAAAATAAATAATCTAAAATTTCATTATTTTAAAAATCAAAATTTTCATCTGGCAGATTTCAAACAACAGTCAACACATCAGACTTTCCTATCTTTAAAACCCACTAGTCCCTGTATTAGATTATCCTTTCTTAAATCTGTATTCAGATCCAGTATCCTCTCACATGTTTACTGTGTAACACTGAATATAATTAGTGGGTTCTATGACAGACAGCAAGACTTTTTTTACAAGGTGCAAGACAAAGTCACTGTATAACAACTTAGAGAAGAGATTACAATTTCATTTTCAAAGGAGTCTTTGGTATTTTAGGACACTACATTTCTTCGGAATCGTCCATCTCCCAGTACATTGGAATGGGACATTCACTGGCCTGCCTGAAGCAAACAAGCCTTAAGGCAAAAAGCAATAGATGGGAAAAACGCTTGACATTAAAATTAATGTATTTCTTGTTTTTCCAATACTTTACATGTGTTTTGTGTTTAAAACTCCTCTAACCGGGAAAAATACTTCTGATTTTAGCACTTAAGGAAATAAAGTTCACAACTCCACTTGAGAAGTATTTTAGAATTAAATTCCCATTGTAAGTTGGGCTCTTAACAGGCTCTTTATGTAGTCTCAGCTCCAGTATGCATAATTACTCAGCTGTTCAGTTTGCATGTTGAAGCTTCTAAATAAACCATAAAAATCCCACATTTATTGGCATCCTTCATTTATATTGGAGGGGAGAGAGATATAAAGAATTAAGACAAAATGTCACAAGTCCTTCTAAATTGCCAAGACACTGCCTCTATTCTCAAGACAATACACATGCTACAGCACACAAGCAAAACTCTGAAGTTTTGTTAGGGCTGCTTGAACCCCCTCAATCTCATGTATTTTAATGACTTAGGACAAAGAACACCTCCTATTACATCATATGTAACATTTTTTCTGGTAATGAAGGATAAACTAGAAAGCCAAGTCTCATGCCAGAGGAGACATAGAGAGAACATTAGGTCAAGACTTCAGTTTAAAATTTTGCCTTAAAAGACATAATTAGATGAATAAAATAAGTGTTATCAGTTAGCATATTTATGTATTTATGAGGTGTTTCAAATTTTGAGCAGAAAAGGAGTATTTCCCTCAGTAGCTGTTTAAGACCACACAAAAAGAAGCCTGTACATAATTATGCCATGGTGTTTCTAAGATATTTTCAATTTGCAACTTTTAACTGAGCTAGAACAGGCTACGATCTCTCGAGTTTTAACACTCTTCTGCAAAAGTATACTGAATAGCAGGAGAAATATTTTCAAAAATATATCCAACCCCCTATGCCTAACTTAAAAGAAGTTAGAGATTTTTTTTAAGATCACTTTTGAGGGTTTCTTAAAATGCTGAAGTCAAGTACACAATTGTACAGTTAAAGACCTTTCTCAAAATCCCAGAAATACTCAGCAATAGACTATATGTACTGCTTACAGCAGAATTAAGCAAAGCAAAACAATTCTCACGGGAATCTCAACCAGGTTGCATTTTTTTTTCTCCCTACAACTACTGAAAATAGAAGTATTTGTTCTTTGACTGTATTTCTTCGTCTGTTTCTCTCTACTTGCAGACAGCTTGTTGGCACCCAGTGTAAGGACAGAAAGCATGAAACACTCAGCCATGCATTTCTGCAGTTTTTCTTCCCCTTTATTTTCCTTGCACTAGCAAGAATGTCTTTCATTTTCAATAACACCTATTTCTGCAAATCAGTATCCAGAAAAAGAAGTATACCTTTGTCATTGAATTTTGTGTTTCAACATTAAAATGTTAAAGTAAATCTGCAACTACCACTTTACTTCAATGAAATTAGATATTAAACCAGCGATTTTGTTTCAGATGGCAGTTAAGAAGATATAAAAAGACTCAGTATTTGTGGAATTTTATTTACTTTGTAATTCTAAGGCTGCACTCAAGCAGATCCAACCATACCAAAGACAACATAAAAGGCCGGCTCAGGGCTCAAATCACCATTTAACATAAAATACTTTGAGAAGCAAAGCAGCAGTTCATGGACAGACAGCAATGATGTGAGAGCAGGATAAGCACACAGAATTCCTGAGACCATCTATGGGCACAGAATTTAAATACAGCCCTTTGAGCTACTTTCCTCAGAAAATTGACTGCAAAGAAAGAATTTGTCAGTGTAGTATCATCTTACCACAACGTTCACTTCAATTGTTTTAATAAACAACACACCAAAGACCTGCAGCAGCTGGAAAGAGCTGTTTTACAGCCCTCCCAAATGCTGTACAGGGTATCATCACACCTTAAGTTTGGACACAATCTGCTGAGGCTTTAAAGATTTACAAAACAAGAAAAGAAGAAGAGTTTAGAGCTATATTTTTAGCACAGCACTTCAGATTTGGATTTTTCTGGTTTTCTGTTAAAAAAACCACACAAAACCACAAGGCCGAGCACATATCTAAGTTTTGATCAACTTATGGTTACAGCAGCAACTTATGAACTAGCAAAAAGCAAAAAGGGATGCAATACAGTTTTAACATATATAATTAACTAAAAAGTAAACAAAAGTTGAAAGTAAAATTTACACTTTGGTGCATCACAACCCACAACCTGCTATGTTTTGATCTAGAAAAGTGTAATTTCTAGTGTGTAATGTGAGTTTTGGTGCGTGCTGTCCCACCTGCCTTTTCTTTTGAATTAGTGCCAAGTGCCAGCCTCAGCAGGGTGACGACAGAACCTCTAGGGATGCCAATCTGTGAGTTGGCAGCTTCCATGTTCCTGCTATAGGAACAAGTGCTCCCAACCTTGTGAAACACCGAGACAGGTGTCTCCTTGAGACTGAAGCATGGAAGAATAAAAATGAAAAACTATCTCAAGTTTAACTTCCCTCACCCTGTATGTCTCCTCAGGCAGTCACATAAGCATAACCCTTCAGGCAGGCAAAGGCAAGAGGAAGGAAAGCAAGTGAAGCTGAAGGCGGTAGCTTTTACTGAGGAGGCTGCAGTGGGTGACTGATGAGGAGCTGCCACGGGCACAAGCGAGCAGATGAGCTCAGTGAGCGGATGAGCGACGAGCAGAGGGTCAGTGGGACAGCACTGTGCGACCACCAGGCCACTGGCAGGGCCACGCTGCCTCCTCTCAAGCTCCAGCTCCCTGCCTAAAGCAAGGCAGCCACAGAGCTTGGTTGTGAAAAGCTCTCCCAGGAGGAAGCACTAAAGTCCTCTGGCATAGCTCGTGGGCACGAGCACCATGGAGTAACACATACTATAGCAGGAAAAGCACAGAGCCTCAGGGAAGCATGAAAATGCCATTACAAGTTAGAGTGCAGCACCCACGAGGGATGATCAGTACAAAGTCATAGCCAGGACAAACGGACTTATCTGGATGACAGAAAAATGACAGTACTGATGAGTACATCTCATCAAGTTTTTGTGAGGAAGCTTAAAGTTGGTAGTCACACTAAATGTGGTGCAAATCAAGATCAAGAAACAGAACAGTTGCCCCTGATTTTTTTTTTAAATCCCATATATACAGAGAATATAAGTATATGCTTACATACCCACACACATTAATAGTCCCCGGTGCCCAAAGCACAATGCAGTTACACATGACAAACATCTATGAGCTTTTCCAGCTGGATGCAGATAACCAAGAATTGATATGGACAGTGCCAAGCATGTTGACAGATCTTCAGTGGTGGGGGCTGGGGGGAGGAGGGAGCACCTGTATTCAATTTCAGCAGGAAAAGCAGTCAAAGTCACTCAAGAACCTCATTTACTGTTACAACACTTTACTGCAGGATAAAGCTTCTTCTAAATACTTAAAAGACAAACAACAGTTATGTGCAACACTGTAACATTTCTGTTGTACCATTCATCATTTCTAAACAATATCCTGGTGATCTTTCAAGCTCTCTAGAAAATAAACGTGCATGCAATATTACTAGACACGATGACCAACCAGTTGAGAGTCCAGAAAGTTTGTTAACTGTATTTTTGTTTTTATCGGACATAACATTTTATTACAGTATTACATAAGCACACTTGTTGCATGAGTCCCATCACATCAGTGACACTAAAAAGACAAATGTGTCCTTGAGTCCATCAGATCTGCTGACTTTGCACTAGACTGTGACTATTCAGGTTGCCATAAAGGAGTTACTTACAGGCTATTGACACACTCGTCACAACACTGCTTAGGCCAGCACCACCACCTCCCTGCAGCACTGGAAATAAATATTTGTAGAGCCAGGTGGTGACTAGAGCAGCAAAGTGATTCAGCTGAACAATAATCCACAAAAGCAAAAGATGGCAACTGTGTACACTAGACACAACCAGAAAACAGACATAAAACTCTGATCTTCAGCACTGCATTTAAACAAAATACAGGGCAGTTATTTCATTTAACTAGATGATCTGAAGATCATCCAGAAGCCTTAGGTGAACCATTTTAAAAGGGAATAATTAAAACTATCTTATTTAAATTCAAAATGTAACATGTAATTCCAGATTTAAAATAGGAGTGTAAGTTTCTAATCATGATTTTGATTACAAGCAGAAGTTGAAGCCAGATAATGTAACATCAAAACTCAACATAAGCAATAACCTAAATTCATTCAGACAGCTCCTCAACTTCTAGCTTTCACTCACAAAACTTATCAGATGGAAAACTGGAATGAATTAAAATACAGACTCCAAATACCTATGCCAGTCTTCACAGCATCATCGTACACAAGCTCCAAATCTCTGTCAAAAGAGTTTACAAAGACAGAACAAGCAGATACAAACTATCAAAAGATGGGGGAAAAAATATACCAAAATTAAGGTTGCTTTAGTTCTCAACAATCCCTCAGACATTTCAGCAACAAACAACCAAGTCGTCAGGAGTCCTCTGCATGCAGCACTAAATGTGCACCCACTCTCATGCAAGATTTCTGCAAAGCCTTCATGGAACTGTTCCATGTCTCTGCTTGTGCTCTTCGACACTGTTTTCAGCACTATTACCTCCTTTTCAACGTGAGAGAGGCCGGCGAGTGCCTGTTATTTAGAATACAGAAACACCCTGGAATTTGCATTCTGCATTTCTGTTTTGCACCATTTCCTACTACAGACACTCTCTATGCTTGTTTGAATGCCTCAGTGCACTAACCTAGCACTTTCGCATCTACCAGAATAGAACTATAATCTACTAGAAATCTACTGTCTTTCCCAAGAACTAGGTCAGAAGTCCTATTAAGACAGACTAAATTCAAAATTGATACATGTAATCTAACAGTATGTTGTCCAGTTACTCACGATCACAGAAGTCATTTGAAAATTCTCAGTTCTTACTATCCTGAAAGACTGGTTTGTCCAAAAGTATTGTCCTTAGCTTTAAAACAAACTCCACATAAAGGCAAAACCCATTTCTCTCTGTCGTTCTTAAATCAAACATACCTGACAAGGCACGTCAGAGACATATCAGCTGTTTGGGTACTAGATACGCATAGTTTTTGCTTTCTTTTTTTTAAGCACAAATGTCTACTATTCCAGAGAGCTGCCTAAAAAAAAAGGGAAAAAGTGCTTTGCATTTTATTCTACAGAGTCATATGTTCCCTGCCGTTTTGTCACACTGCTGTGAAACAAATGATACTTTCTTTAGGATTCTACAGAATAACAGCACCTTTGTTCTATAGGCAAGCACTGCAATATCAAACAACTGCCTAAATCGTAACCAGGTAAAGACAAAGCAAAAGCAATTGTTTGTACCCAGAGTTATGTGAGAGAACAAGATACGATCAACTATTCTCAAAACAGTCTCAAGCAGAGTTTTACCTATTACAGCCTTTTCTATGTCTGGAGGTTCCCTACTTCAAATGACAGAAGCACTGCCAACGAGAAAAAGCAAGTCCCAGTATCTCCAGCTGCTTTCAACTTCACCAGCAGTAAGACAAAACAACCATTCCTTTTCCTAGGGCTGCTTTCCTACATAAGCATTTACTCCACCATCCCTAAAGGTTCTGTCATCACCCTGCTGAGGCTGGCACTTGGCACTAATTCAAAAGAAAAGGCAGGTGGGACAGCATGCACCAAAACTCACATTACACATTAGAAATTACACTTTTCTAGATAAAAACAGAAAAATCAATTCCATATTATTCCTTAAGCAGTGCAGCTTGTGCTTTGTTTGAGCTAGCAAGTAATTCTACCAGGATAAAAGGCACAGGTTTATTCATGTAAGTCAGTGCCTTGGAAGTTCCATTTCATTGTTTTCTGCATAAAATTAGGGTAAATACGGGTGCAAGAGTCAAAAGACTGTGTTGGCACTTGCAGAATTTTAACAGTGCACTAGATGTTTGTTTCAATTCTGAAAGCACAACATGAAACTGCATGCAAGTAGATCTGTAGCTTACTCAGCTGAGCATTCAAACACCAATATTAGAACAAGCCGGTCAACTAAAACCAACTTGTCTCACAGGTGATGATTTTCTGACAACTGCCTCATAGAGGTAACACTTGTGCTTGCTGTTTATTTTTTTAAGGAAGGTCAATCTGATTTGCAGCAGGGATGTTCAGAGGAGCAAATGGGATATCAGCTGTAGGCAGTGTTAGTGACACACAGGGGCTTCTCATTTTAGGGCACCTAAATCCAGAATTAGTCACCTGGACCAAGAGGGAGAACTATCTGCTACCTGACTTAAATACTAAAACTACAGAGACCAAGCTGATCACAAACAGCACCACTGTAAAGTGAAACTACCCAGACCTGTTGACACTATGTAGGAAACTCCCCTCACCCCCACATATACAAAACCAGCCAGGGAAATTATTCCCTAATATTATCTGTCCAGAACCTTTGAGTTCTTAGTGTAATTTAGCAAGCATTTCAAGCTGTTTACAAAGTTCTAGCAGCAGCTACTGAAATTACCAAAAAAATACATTAAATTAATATTTTATAAAACTCCTTAAATTATAAAGCTTTTAGTCCCTTGTCATTGAAAGTTATTCTTCACTTTATTATGATGGGCATATTTCAGCATTTAACATCATTAGAATAACAAATGCCATTTTTAAGAAGTTAAGAGATTAAAGGATGGTACTTAAAACGTAATTCAAACTATTACATTATACATATCACCATGAATCTGCAAACATGTTCAGTCTTATTAAGAAAAAAATCTTGCATACGTCCTTCATACCGTCGAATTACTCATCTCTTGGACAAATGAATGAAATAAAATAAACAGCATGAAACTTCTTTTCATAGAAGCAAACTAATTCTGTGCCCCACAAAACAGTGATAGACATTTATTTCAGAGGTTTAATGTCTGACCAGCAAGGCAGTCTAACACTAATGATTTGCCACAAGTGACAGAGTCAAGAATGCCAAGATCTCCAGAAGATGCGCTCTGACATCCACAGAAACATAAAATATTTTGTTTTCCTGACTAAAAAGTTACTGCAATCCCACAGAAATTGAAAAGGCAAGACAGAAAGAGCTCTTTAAGATCTTTACTACTCAGAATTAATCAAAGCAAAACAGCCATCCTAGTGATAATCCCCTTTAGTGCTTCACAGTTTATGCAATAGTCAATTACTAAAGAGGATGAAAGACAGAACGATCTTTGCAAATAGGTCACTGTCTATATTTATAATGATTAAAACCAGCCTGCTGCGAAAAGTACCTTTTAATAAGCATAAAAAGTAACATTAAGACAGTGCCATGTATTTACTCTTAAATACATTCTATGTCTCCTAGGACAAAAGAGGAGGTAACATGCATCAGAAACAAAGTTATTTCCCATAGGTCATGCATTAGCATTGCCAAAAGCAGATTTTAATTTCTGTCTGTAACGATTTTATTCCAAAGTATCATCCTCAAAGATAACACCTAAACATTCTTGACATGATCTCTGAACTTACCCAACTCTCTCCCTCCCTGTCTGCATACCTTCTCTCTCAAAACTTGTTATAGATTTTACCAGCAAACATTGCCCAAGGTGCTTTTTAAAGACCACTTTGAATATCGTCTTCTTTTGCTTCAGCTTTTCCTGCCTGTTTAGGCATGCCTGAACATGTAATTCCTTTTTTTTTTTTAACTTCAGAAAAATTACTCAGGTCTCTGCTTCTACTGCATACTGCCCAGACATCCCATCTGCTTCTTTCAAGTACTGTCCATATCTGCTAAAGAATGATTCTTCCAGAACTTTCCACATCCTTGCCCTTTTTTCCATGGGACCAGGGCATCACACATGACACCATTTTTGTAAAATTTTATTGAACTTCATTGATTCTCACAGCTTTTAGTGCCACCATTGTCTCAGTGATTCTTACACTCATTTGTGCATTCACTCAAACCATTTCATTTAGTTCCAATTCTACCTGCAGTTACTGTCTACACCAGAGATTTAAATCTGGTTAAATTGAAGCTTGTTTCCTCTCAAGCCCTACTTCCTCTAATTACCCCCAGCCTTCCTAGAGTTCAAGTCTATAACACATGGTTCGTACAACGCCTTATCCACCAGAGTGGCAACCAATAGTTGTAATTTCTTTGCATAAAATGCCAAGAATGTTCATTATCCAGTCCTGACATTTCTCTTGACCAGACCCTTCGCTACATCTTCATCAGCAAATACTTCTGCTCACACTGCCACCTCTCTGTCCTTTACTTCACATATTTCATCTGCTAAAAAATCCTTTCTTTACGCACTTCTTTGGAGGCTCTGGATCTTCCAGTATTTCCACAGCCAGCAAGCCTACGACTTCAAAACTGTACAGTTGCAGAACCTGCACTTCATTACCGGAAAGGACGAGGAGGATAATCTTCAGGGAATAATGTAACCACTTCTCAGAAGGATCTCACAAGAGAAGCATTCCTCTGTATCTCATATATTTGTACTCAAGGACAGTGAAAACACACTGAAGGTCAGGCTAAAACTGAATACCATCACCACAACACCACCAAAAAATTACTCACATTAAGATACTTTTAATGTAATTCTAGTTTCTAATCTTACAAATTTAAGAGAAAACACCTGTAGCTTAGAGTTTATTATAATGCAGACTGCATAAAACTGAACTCCACAGCAGGCAGGGGAGGGAGAAGCAGTCAGTCTTGTGAAGTGAAATCCTGTTTGTGCGTGAAAGCCAGGAACTTGATGTTCTCACTACAGACTAAGAGCAATAAAAACAGCTTTCTGAGCCATTAATTTCTGCACAGCTGATTTCCACTAAACAATGCTCATTATTGAAAGAATTCTAAAAAAACTGCAGGCTGTTCCAGTGAGAAGGCTGGCACTCTGAACATCTAGACTGAGCTAACGGTGACATCAGTTCTACCACTGCTTTAATCCCCAAGGCTACTAAATGTCAAACATTTTCATTGTATTTAAAGACCTTGCGATTACACGTGATGAGATTAAGTTACAAAATACGGCAAACTGCAAGGCACAGTAAGCACCCGCACTCTCGTTGCCCAAGATTCTGATACTGGCAAGTTGTTCAGTAACATCAGTCAGAAACTGAGAAGCATTTTCCACAGTCAAAATGTGGAATTTTTAGCATTTGTTATTTTTAAACACTGTGAAAACTCCCCCCTTCAGACCTCCCATAACACAGTGTCTACAATACAGGCATTGCTGTCCCGCTCAAATACAAATTTATAAATCAGTTATAGTGTTGAATAAAGTATAGTGGGGTGGGATGGGAGAGGGGAGAACAGTGAAAAGATTAAGTGTCACTGCATCAAGAGGCACAAAGTCCAGTGGAAACTGAGCTGCAGGCCATATACTTATTATTGACAAAAGACACCCATGTAATATTAATTCCATCTGCTTTAGAGAAGGAAATGCATCAAATTATAGTCAACACAGAAGAAGGAACTGTCCTAACATGTAATATAAATTTTAATGTGGTAAGCTATTTACAGTAGGATATACTATCTAAACATTCCTTAGTATTTTCATAATTTGTTTGGCAGTTGATTAATATGGCGGTCAACAGGCCAACACATGCTTCTAAAATAAATATCTAATAATCACTTTATCGTGACAAGTTCTAAGTTGTTCATATCAACTACACTGAGCTAGGGCAGTGCTGTAAATAAAGTGCAAGAAGGCTCATGGATTCTCACACTGCATAAGCAAGACATCACTGAAGAAATTAAATTCAGTAATCCTATTTATTCCTTATTATTTGAGGGAGGGCTGATGAAGTTAAAACCAACATAAAATATACAAATATTAGAGACATGCTGTCTCATAACTAGAGAAACTCTGAATATCAAGAATGAGGCCAAGAATATAGCAGGATATTGAAAAGCTACTGATACATACATACAGTTCAAGACTCTGCAATTCACCTAATCAATCTTATATCTTTAAGATCTTCCCACACTGACTCATTCCTAAGCAGCTTTGTCTTCATTGTTTCTTATAAGCAAAGTACTGATTCACAGCTCTCAGTGCTAAGACTTTTCATGTCTAAAGTTAGCATCAAGTTTGATTTGAGATCCTCTGGAACTCTCAACACGTGCTGGCAAGTGGGATTTACTGTAACAATCAGTTTTTATCTAAGCAAAAACACTTTCACACTACAGATTAAGTTCAAGAGTAGGAAGCTTTTAACAGAATTTAAAATAATTTAACATGTCCCTACAGAAAGATGGGGGAGGCAAGTGTGAGGTGGGGGAATTATCTACATACACACACATTTATAAATATATAACTGTGTGTATGCACACATACATCACTGGTTTAAGAGCAAACCTGGATTACAACAGACTAATTAACTTGGTTACCCGTACCAGAAGTGACCTGATTAAGTCAGAATTCTAATCTTTTGATGGGGGTGGGGGATGCCTGTTTAAAAAAAAATTTTAAAGTGAGAGAAACTGCTTTATTAAGGACAAAGGCCGTCACTGCTCAGTTTTAGCCTGAAGTAGGAGTACATCATTCCTCAGATTCTTCCATACTAATTAACAAACTCACATGTTTTGAGTTTTAATCCAGAGTAAAGTTGTGAGAAGTGGAATTGGCAGGGCTGACTCATTAAAACAGTCTACAAATAAAATGATCAAGCCAGAAATTAAACTCCATGTAAATCTTAAGTGTAATTAAACCCACTAAGGCATTAATTTACAGTTCTTATGCTATCTATACACAAGGAAAACTGACAGTAACTAGCACTATTATTTCAACAAGCCAAGTAGTGAGGAGTTACAGCAGTAGGCTCCCTTTCTCTGAAAGAAAATATAACCCAAATTCAGTGTCATATTAAACCAATCTTAATACAGAAACACTAGTGTTCTTTCTTTAAACCACAGGATAATGTGCATGGAATTAATTCCCACAGGACAGTAATTCTGCAAAGACTAAACACATCAACTGTTTTGATTTCAGTAACAATTTCATGCTGAGAAAAGACATTTTTACTTAAACAATCAGAATTTTTTGAGGAATAAATTTCAAAATAATAGCAGACAGTTACGGCAATAACAAAACAAACCAGACATGGGGGCCATTTTTTAGCTTACCTGCACTTGTTCTGTGGAACTACTACTGAGTTCATCTCCAGACTCCGAATCTTGGTGAATTTTTTCTGAGCCTTCTCCTGCTGAATCACAAGATTGTTCATGCAAAAAGCTGGTCTTCTCTATTTCCAAGAATTCTGGGCATGGGAAATGACCCATGGAAATGGTTCTAAACTGATTGGAAACCTTGGGAGATTGCAACTCATTGTTAAGTTTTCCATTGTTTTGGGTAAGGTCCAGACTCAAACCAAAAGTTTGACAGGGGCTATTGTTCGGTCCCAGATTTTGATTGGCATCTCGAACTAAGCAAGACACTTGAACTGGAGAAGATTTTCCAAAACTAGAAAGCTCTGGTGACTTATTCACATTTTCTGTGGATCTCTGTAATCCATGTGTCAACTTCAAGGTGTTATTTGGCAGCACGCTTGCCTGCTTCACAGGTGGCATCAGTGCTTTCCGGGGTATTTCCTTCACATACTGTGCTGGCACATAAAAGGGTTTGGAATTTTCGTCTCTTTTGACTTGCCACCAATCATCATTAGTCTTTTTCACTAAGATGTATTTTTCCCCTTGCTTGATCACAATTTTCTTGTCCTTGGCCTCATACTCATAGTCGTACTCCACTTGAATGTAAAATTGTCCTGGAAGCATCTTCCCACCCTTATCAGCCATTTCTATCTGGAAAGAGTTCACCTTTTCAGACAAAAGGTAAGCGACATTCTGTTTCACTGTTATTTTCCTGTTAATATTCAGAGCTGTAAGAAAAAGAAAAAGTATATGTAATAAAGTGGCTGTTTAAGAGCACTTTGGAGAAAAATAATTTTAAAAAAATCCTGCCTATTCAATTTATGCCAACCTTAGATTAATTGACGGGAAAATGCAGTATTTTCAGGTATCTTTCTCAGTGCTGAAACAGAAAATCAGTAGAACAGCTTAGGTCACCGACTTAACCGTCCTATTCACACAAACCCCCTGCTATCAAGTCGCTCATTAGCTTGATTAATCAATTAGTTATTGTTTCTATTACTGAATAACATTGATCATTGGGGATTTGGTGGGAGGGCTGATCTGATTCAATCTCTTGCTTACACATAAGCTTAATTTCTTTGTGAAACTCTATTACTACACTAGTTTTAATCAAAATATTCTAAAGAAGACTTATTTACCTCACAGAAAACCTGATCTTATCAAATGTTTAAGGGCTAGAACTGAAAATGCAACCAAATACCTCAACAGTAATAAAACAGGACTATGAACCAAAATGGATAATGAAGGAATTAATAATACATGAAAATTCTGAAAAGTAATTTTCAGCATCTTTATAATCCAGACAACTGCCACTGCATCCACACCCACAAACTACAAATTCTCTCTTATTTAATCATGTAGCATGAATGTCCAAATTCATGGGTGGGTAAACATCAGTCTCGCCAACTTGCACTGAACACAATATAGTAAACTAACATGAAAGGTAGGATTTTTAATCTTGAAAATCAAAGCATTTAAGAAAAGGGCAAGATCTCCATCATTCACATGGAACGTAGGAGAATTCGAGTAACATGCTGCCCTATTTAATCCTATAAAGATTAAAAAACACATCTTTTTATTCTTAAATGCATGTTTCACAAATGAGAAAATTTATGTAGAAACTTGCAGCTCTGCAAGTTAAGACTTTGTGATGAGATTTGTAGCCTTTACCCTGCCACAAAGTGGAACTAATGCAATTCCATGCAGGCACACACATGCAGAGTGAATTCAGCTGCTAAATGGGACTAAGGACAGAAATAACAACAGAAGAGAACTTCTGGGGAGATCTAAAGCAGAAACCACTACGAATTGTTCAGTTTTCTTTTTCCATTTCTGTTATTTGATCTGAGCCTTGAAAAAAATACATTTGCCACATAACTCAGTGATAAAGCAGAAAGTAAAAAGGTAAAGTATTAAACCAAGACAGAAGTGCCCATCTTTAACCTGTGACTCTCTCCCACAGCCCATCTTCTTTTACTTCCAAGAAGCATTTCCTACAGGTAACTAAGAAGCCACCACCATTTTCAAGGCTCCAAATAGAATCACAAAGTCCGATTAACAATTTTATCAAAGACTTGGCAGAAGGAATGATGGTACCACATTCAACAAAGCTGACAATAGGAGCACAAAGCAGTAGAAAAGAATGCCAGGATTCTGGTGTTTACTCTCAACCATAAAGTGGTGCAGTGACATTCACAGTCTATTTACAGCCTCGGTACAAAACAACTTGCTTACCTGCTATTCTACATAAATAGGTGTTTTTAAGTGCAGCTCTGCAGTTGTTTAGCAACAGCAGCAGAAGGTAAACATGAACAAATTGCAGCCATTCCCACTCTCTTCCTAGTTTTGGAAGCTCTGCCATGCAAATGTTATTTTTTTCTTCTTAGCAAACCTGACTCCTTCTAACACTTCTTCAAAGCTGCTACCAACCCCTTTCATGGCTTCCAGGTCAGACACCAGAAATTGCAAGTCTTACCAAGCTGCAGTCTACCTCAAAGCTCTGTTATCTCAAAAAGCTGAACCATAAGACAAGGATCCATTCACAATCTCTTTCTCCCACACAGAAACCAAAGCCTCTGGTTTCCCACAGAGCTAACAAGTGTTTAAAGGCTTGGATTTTTCATTCCTCTTTTGATGGTTCCATATGGCTACTTATTGAGAATGCAAGCTTAACATTTTTTCAAGACAGAAAGGTTCAACAGGTTGCATGTCATTTTTAAAAAAACCCCAAAATTTTGGATAATACAAGTTAAATAAAACAGAACTGCTACAAAAATAGCTCTACCCACTTTTGAAGTCAGTTTTGCAGCCTAACCCCTCTCCAAAAAATAACAATAAAAAAGAAACAACAAAAATAAGCAGCACAGTTTTTGGTCTTTCATCCAAGCTGCAAAATTATCAAGTCAATAGCAAACATTTGGTAATGTTGAACATATGATAAAAGAGAGACAGGCTGTGTTCAGCCAGAACACTAAAACAGTTTTACAAACAGATCACATCATCAGGATGAAGCAAGGCTCTAATTCTCCTCCTCAACCCAAAAAAGCAAGAAATATATATGGTGTAGGTGGGAAATTAACCCTGTAGGTCAGCAAACAACTAAAATGGCCTTGATTTCACAGATTCAAATGCATTAATTTTCATTTTGCTTGAATTTTTGTAATGCAGCTCTTGTGTCACAAAAAGTAGACTGCCTGTGCAGCCCAGCAGACAGCTAACTGTAATGTCCTTTCATGAAGCTGTCTCATATAACACAGTTTAAAGAGTCGTGGGAGCCTTGGTCAAACCTCTGCTGTGAGGGGCCTACAACAATGCAGGTGTGAATGCACAATATTGACAATTGGACTACTGACTTCATTGTGCTACTAGTCAACAACCGAAGTGATATGGCTGGTCAGTCCTTGTAACCTCGTGGTATTTTTCATTCCATACCATTTACCTCTCATGCTGGATGGCACCCACATTGGTAAAGAAGGTTGAATTAGCCTAATTAGAGGATGAGAAGTATGAAAAATCATTTACTTCCACAGAGAACATCTGTAAGCTTTCATACCTTAAGTAAAGTCTCAATATCTGATGAAGAGATTAACAGCAAATGGCCTTACTAAGAAAATTTATTCACAAACACCAAAAAACAGACTCAGGCCTCACTTTTCTCCTGGTGAAGAAAACCCCAATCGCTACCAGGCAATTCATCTAAGGTGAGTCACAACCCCACGCGGACACACAAACCACCATTTCACGGAGCAGTCACGCTGTCCCACGGGAGCGGAGCCTGGCGATAACAGGCACGGCACCGGGTGCGGCAGCCGGTGGGAGAGAGGCGAGCAGGGCTTTCACTCGACGCCCGGGCAGAGAGATCCCTTCGGACTCCGGCTGCCGATGGAACCGTTCCCATCTCTTACTCAGCTAAGGCTGAGTAAGGCTGGCAATCCTGGGTGTTCGCAGAGGTCAGCTCCTCCCTTCCCCCACCCCTCCGCCGGCG
This sequence comes from Dicrurus megarhynchus, assembly GCA_013399195.1. Lineage (NCBI taxonomy): Eukaryota > Metazoa > Chordata > Aves > Passeriformes > Dicruridae > Dicrurus > Dicrurus megarhynchus. Next base: position 285,033 of record VXAD01003536.1, read on the forward strand.
GGCGCGCCCCTGCCCGGGCCGGCACTGCCCGACCGGCCCCTCCCGGCACCGAGCCGGCACTGCCCGACCGGCACCGGGCCGGCACTGCCCGCTCCGCACTCAGGGCTCCGGGGAGCTCTCCCCACAAGCAGATGCACACGCATTTATGTGCGTCCCCACAAAACGAGACCGTTTTTATCTAGACCCGATGTGACAGCTCCAGTCAGACAGGCAGGGTTTGGAGAGCTGTAGGTCTGCTCAGAGCTGAGCCTTTCCTAGAGCAACCTAAACCCTGCAGCTGCACCCTCACCCCCTTACAGCATCCAGTCTTAACTACAGAATGATGCTCTCTCGATTCATCCTGAAGTACATGCAAATGCCTGAAAGACTCATGGTCCTAAGACACAGAATGATAAATATGATCATATATGATACACATATAGTATGCTCATGTATTGTATGAGATATGATCACCCCTACCTTCAGCATTATCCCAGAATTCAAGATCCCCCCCCACCCTCTCTTTTGAAATTATCAGGCACAGACCATTTACTTCTCATCTTCCACATCTTCCAGAACCAGGTAACTGAGACTTGGGAAATAACCTAAAATACTTTTTGCTATTTCTTTTATTTTCCTCTAGGAAAAAAGAAAAAACCCTTACTGGGGATAGGGAATTGTTACTTACTTTCTAATACAAGCAGATGACAAGTTGTTAAAAATGCCACTGAGTATTAATGGATTGCCTTAGATTTCTTTGTGTGACCTTGTTCACAGTGTCCTACAAAGCAGCAGCAGTTGACTTGTGCAATCTTTTTCCATTTTCAGCATCAAACTTCACCCACTACTGAAATGAGCCCTTCTGTAGTGGTGATACAGAAATAAACTCAATTATGAAGGCTAAATTAAGATAAATTCTTAATAGTTCAGGCCAGATGAGATATCCCGGCTACACCTCAACAGATTCCATGACTCTGCTTTTCCCTGGGCAGTTTTCTTAGAGGTTCAGGCTGTATCTGCATGACCACTGCCTGGGAGACTGGTCCCTTTTAAGATTTCAATCCTATTCATACCTTTCTTCCCACGGGACACCACTGCTTGTCCAGCACACCTGACTCCTCAGCCAGTATTTTCATGCAGACCAGTCCTCACCGACGCCTGTAAGAGCCACCCTCTGCAAAGTCTGCATCTAGAGCATGCAAAAGTTGCATACAAATAGAGGCAAATGGAAACAACATATATAACCGAAACACAGACAACTTAGAAGCTGTATGAAAACAAGCGTAGCCCTTCACTCTTTCCTCAAAGATTACTAACACAGTTAGAAATCGAGCACTACTTTCAAGTTAAACTACCTACCCGGAGCTCACACATCTTTAAACGCTAGAGGCATAATAAGCAACCATTTAATAATTGCCCGTGACTCAGTGCACTGAATAAGCGATGCATTTTAAACAAGTGTCAGGACAACTTTTCAGCGGCGCTGCAGCCCGCCCCCCCTCCGCTCGCAGCCTCCCAGCCCCGCTCGCTCCTCGGTGCGGGCTTTTGTTAAGTTGTTGACTGCGAGAGCCGCCTATCAATAGCGCGGCACGGCCACCCCGACCCACCCGGCCCAGCCACCCCGAGTTGCCGCGCTCAAGTTCACACAAGGGCGCCAGACCCCGCCGGCC
>VXAD01003536.1:286843-310688 GCA_013399195.1 Dicrurus megarhynchus
GGGCCCGGGCGGGGGTGGGGCGGGGGCGGTGCCCGGGACCGCCCGGCCCCCGGCGAGGAATTGGTGATCGCACCGGCCGGTCCGTCCGTCCTGCTGTCCGTCTCACCGTGGGCTGCTAAAGTGCTCCGGTGCGGCTGCTGGAGCGATGCCATCAGCTTCTAACTGACGTGGTCGTGTGAGATACCCAGACCTTTCTGTCCCTGATGAAACGAACAGAGGGAAAACAAAAACCACACACCTTCCTCGCTGCAAACAGGGATCGGTCTGACTGCTTAATAGATGATACCTGAAGAAACCACGTTTTTTAAATAGTTGCCCAAAGAGAATTAATAAGAATTAGTCCTTGACATTTATTTCGAGTTAACTTGCTTGGTATCTCTTACTATATTAAAAAAGTTTTCAAACATTGTTTGAAAATATTTAGGTGGCCTTGATAACATTTTCAAATTGTAAGTAATCTTATCTTTCTCTTTGAAAAAGTGTTCTCTTGTTTGCAAAGATAACCTTGAAAGTATGAACTGACTGTAACTGATAGAGCAGTATCTGAATGAATCTGCAAACATCCTGAAACAATGGCACGGAGATGTGTAAACTGTCTGCACTCTATCAATCTAATGAAGGGTAATGCTGGTCTAACTTCTTCTTTGAATATTTTAACACATGGAAGAAGGAAGGAGACGGTAAAACCATCAAAAGGTGGAAAGAACAGGTTTGCTGAGGGAAGGAAAAGCAATGGAAAAAGACATGAGAAGTGCCAAAAAGAGAGAGAGGGAAAGAGACTTTAATTGAGGAAAAGATAAGAGCAACATCAATAGGTATAATTAACATGGGGACATATTTTTATATGGAATTGCAATCCATCTTGAACTTCCAATATTGGTATTTCCTTGAAATCTCGTATGTGTTATGCGACAAACATGCAAGACAAGTAGAAAACACTGCATATACCTTAAAGCTTTTTCTTCTCTAGCCTGAATACTTGTGAGAATGTCCCCTTGACACCAAGGACCTGTTTGACTTTGGGCTGTCCGTTCACAAAAAATAATTGTTAAAATTCTGTTGGTGTTGTAAAGCTGATAACACTGTCACACCCACTCATTCAGCAGTTATTCACGGAGTCTGGAAAAACAGACTACACACCAGCATTTCTATTGTAAGGGAAATAACATCTTGTATATAGACATCCATTATTTATCATTAAAAGGCAAAAGAAATGTGTAAAAGGACAGTAGTTTTTTATTCACACTTACTCTTTTGTAAATTACACATTTGTGAAAAAGATCTAGAATAATCCTTGTGTGTTTGTGTCTAGTAGGATTCTATCTGTATGCACAATTTTGTGGTAGAAAATAGTATACTTGGGACACTTGGGTATTTCTGAACAATCTGACTGCATTTTACCTGCTGACATGCCTGAGGTATATATAAAAGCATCTCAAAAATCAGTCATGGTAACCACATTGTAATTATCCTTCCTTACTGCCAAGGCTTCACTAGAATGCCGCAGGATATGGCATTAGTGATTCAGTCTGAGGCACTCTTCCTTCTGAGTCAGTGTTGAACCAATGGTCCCACATAAGATCAACAGGCATAATAGAGCTGAAGGTGCCAGAAGATATGTAATTTTGATTCCCTGCCCAAGTGCAGTCGTGAAAGATTCCACATTACAAATAAACTGTCCAGCCCAAGTTCCAATTTTAGTATCTGTTGCATATTCTGCCTATGAAGGATTTCTCTGTCATTTCACTGGAGTAGAAAGAGCTAAAAGTTTACAACCATTACTCACAGTGACTTGTTTTTCCCAGAGATGTAGGAATGCTGCCATACTCATACCTCAGATGGGACTACATGTATATATTATTTGGAAACATCCAGTACATGTACTGACCTCACGAATCTCAGATTGAAAGAACTGCCAACTATAATTGCTTTATGTAGTACCTGCGAGCTATGGTAGAAAGTACAGGACTCAATTCATGTATCTGTTGTGTTCTGACTGTTCTGCATCATACCTTGCACACGACGACACCAATCTCTCTCTTTGTAAACTGATTCCTTATGAAACGTCAGTGTTTGAACTGTCTGTTCTATTACGCCAAACCTTCAAAACCTTTGTCCAAATTTAACTGTGTTTGCCAAAAGGGAGTTCCCTAAAGGTAGTTAAGCTCCCCCAAGGTCTGTGGAAGCAGTCAGCCATATAGAGGTGGAGAAGCATCCACATAAGAAAGTGACATTATAAATGCTGCAATTGTGGAGAAAAAGATGATAGTTAATATCTGTGATAAAACACAAATCCATAGGAAATGAGCTTCATAGTTCTGAAAAGCCTGTCTTGGAAAAATCCATTTCTGGTGTTTGAATTAGACATAGAGATGTTGCTTTCTCTCCTCAGACTCAAAGTTCTCAAGTACTAGTGTGGTATATATAAAAAGCAGAGCCTGTTAATTTTGAAGGGCAAATTCCCATTTTACTTCTTTTCTATTTTTTTTCTTCTGAGTCTATTTCAAATCTCTGCAAGTTCAGCTGTCCATTATTTTATGCCTCAGTCACAGTAATTCTATGTGTCATGTTTTAATTAATTCGAAATGCGTATCTGAGAGTGGCTGCTGCCATCCTGTTACTCATAGTGCCAGAACTGGTGTTAGGTAACCAGCAGAAATGTGCTGCTGAGAACGTGATTGGTATTAAATCTGGGTTGTTTATTCATTGTTTGCCACCCCTCCTTACCAAACATAACCTCATTATGAACTCTGTTGATTCTTTCTTTCGGAAATTACCAAGAAGGCAAACACAAAAAGCTTTGTCACATCTAACAGGCAGATACTGCAAACATCCACCTTGCTCATTTTGCTGTTTTCTCAAGTTTTCACTCCTTTTTAGAGACCTTTTTTCTTTTTGGTCTTATAACCTCAGCAGTGATATGCTCTAGAGAAACCGTTCTGAATTTAGACAAATGCATTTATTTCTGCAAATAATTTTTAAATAAATAGAATATATTTCTATTTTACTTCTAATGCTACTTAAAAATGTGTTTTATAAAATGGTTCAACTTGCCTGATATAAAACACATTACCTGGAGCATCTTCTGTGTACTCTGCTCCTACCCTTAGTTTTTTGACAGCTTCCAGCCTCTCACCTCTATCTAAAAATACTCTTACCACCTACACATAGACATAGAATCAATTCCTTCTTTCTGTTCTTTCTCTGTACTACAAAAGCACTTTTTCACAAAGTGCAGATGCTGTGGGCTTTTTGCACGGACTTGTCAATTTACTCCCCATCTCCTGACTCAACTAATAGATGAACCATTTTTATTTATATAACTGTGCATTGTAAGTAAAATCAATTGACAAAGGAACAACTAAAGTAAAGAATAAAGAAAAAGGAACCCAGATTTCTCACGAGTTCAGTAAAGAACTTTTTTCACCATGACACTACAAAGGAATTTTCTGCCTTAAGGAGGAACTTTTATCCACAGTTCAGAGAAGATTATTTGTTTTACTGTGAAAAATCAGCAAGGAATTTGTAAAATTTTTCCATTTTGCCAGCAGATTATTTTTGCAAATCGTATTAGGCAGAGTGGACAGTGGCCAACACATGCTTTTTTACTTTGCTCTGTTTGTTAGCCACATCACCAGTGTGATCTTCAGTACTCACATCTCTCTCAGAGCATTCAGTGGAAGCTGTAACACAAATTCAAACATACCTATTGTTTGTATTTGCAGTCTCAGTTTGCAAGTAAAGGACATTTTTTTGCAACTATCTAATTGTCAGCCTTACTAAAGAACAAAGTGGGATTTGTTTTGGTCAAACTGATCCTTTGATTCTGCTCTTGCCAAGACCTGGCTCCCTACCTACCTGTGAAGTTAAACTGTTTATCGCTTTTCTCTTCTCGAGCACAGTATTCCAGACTGTATCACTTCTGTTTGGAGCATGAAAATATACCTCTGAGTCACAGCACGGAATTAAAAGTGGAGAAAAGTAATGAATAATTTTCTGACTGAATAGCTAGAGCTTACAGTGGGTGAAGGCAGACATTTCTTTGTGCTACCTTGACCTAAGACCTTTGCCTAAGCTAAATCTTAGTCATCTCTGCACAGCTAGTTGTGTCTTGATTTCACCATGGTTTGAGCTAACAGGCAATTAATCCTTTAAATAGTAATACATATTTTTATAAACCTATAATGAAAAATGCTCATATTCAAAGGCACAATGTAAATGTCCATTTATACCTTGGAGAATTAAGGATAGCCCTTCATCAGTGTCTTTAATTTCTAAGTACCTTATGTGTTGCCTAACATAAAGGAAGGGTTGTTTATCAACCACTGATAAACAGTATTGAAATAAAGATACTACGTAGCTTTACAAAAATAATTAAATAAAACCTAATGTGTTAAATGTTTTACCCATGTTGAAGTTCATTTTGTTATTCTGCACCAAATTCAGGCTTCGGGAAGATTCACAAGGGAGTTTCTGGTTCCTCAAATCACACAAGTTCAGAATTTACTTCAGTGCAAGGGCCTGGTGTGACTTGATAAACAACCCAGTCTCTGGTAGGTGCTCTGAAACTGGAAGCTCCAACTCATACTGCACATTGCTAGTCCCATGCAACCACAAAGGCTCCTCAAGGTCCAGCACAGTTCCCAATGGACGGTCAAAGTGATGTGAGGTTGTCTGGTTAATACTGGGTGGTTTTTTCTGAGGAGCAGCAGAAACTGATAGACTGGATGGGTTTCATCTCTGCTTAACAAGTATAGCTAAAAGTCAGGGGAGAGGTTCATCCTGCCCAAGTTTTCTTTTTGGGTGTCTATTAGTGTGTATCTATATCAAAGATAGATGTCTAAGCTCCCTTCAGACTCAGTGGAGTTCTATTTATTGCAATCAAAGGAGTCTGGAGAGTAATTAATCTCATCTTAAAGTAGGTGCCCATATGCTATGAAATCAATTGCACTCTAGAGTCTGTTCATGTACTTAGTGGAAATCACTGCCCCTGGAAATGGTGAATGCCAAAAGTTTTCATGTTCATAAAGAATTAGACAAATTCATGAGAAAAAAATGAGTGACTTAGATTTTAATTTTCAGCTGCCTGAAATCAGTCATATGAAAAATAGACACACATGTTTTATTTCAGATTTTCTCTGAATTCTTTTGTTATATAAGCATGATATTTTCTCTTAAAGGTATTGCCTGGTCACCATGGGGGTGATCTTGAAGAAAACTGGACTAGAGAGCAATCCTGGTGGAAGAGGTTTCACTCTGTGGATCCCAGTGACGCAGAAAAATACTTAATCTGGTAACTGTGATATTCAACTGAGTAAACTGTCTTGCAAATTGCAGTCTAAAGCTTGGCTGGGAATGGTCCCATTGCAGAACATGTGTGGGAGATAGCAAGCTAGCCTCTCACCAAAGCCACGGGGAGGACTGCTTTCACAATTTCACAGTATGGATGATCAAGTTCCAACACCTGTGACTATGTTTAATTGACTAGTACATATGCCACCTTTTATTCTTCCTTCTCCAGTTCCTCTGTTCCATCATAGCCCCTGCACCAACTCTTCTGTATTGCATTCTGCTTCATAAAAGAAAAAAACAATCCTCCTGTGCCAATAGCTACTGCAGAAAGAGTCAGGTAGAAGGTCACGACATTTCCATGACAAGCTGTGTTTCTATCTTTCATTTCTGTGTTTTGCTTCTGACAAAAAAAAAGTTATTTCAAGTCCCTGAGTGGGCTGGTATGAAGGAAACTATGTGCTGGCTCAGAGTTCTTAGTAATTTCAGTATACCATAGCCATTCCCAAGGAGTCACTGGAGTTCAGGGCCCAAACCCTTTCCAATCCCGTCACTCCTTCAAATAGAGATATCTTAAGGAACCCAAATCCACATTTTGTCTTATGTTTGCTATCCTGCAAGTTTCTCTGCTGGTTTTCCTTCCTCTTTCCATCGAAATGTGAACAGAAACCCTTATAAAGCATTTCATTGCCCGAAGGCTGGCCTAGCAATAATTCCATAGGTGACACAGTCAACGCTGCTGTTAGTTCTGCTGTCTCACCTGCTTCTAGCCAGAAATGAGTCATGCCAGCTTTTCACTAGAGAGGAAACCATGGGAGAAAGTGATAAAAGGGGATTGGCTGGGTCTTTGTTACTTTCATGTGATTTTCAAACAGTAAAATAGAAGTTTCATTAGAAAGAATGGAAATTTTTTGGGTCTTGGCTCAGCTACTGTAGTTTTACATCCCAAGCTGATGTGAAGGATCCCCTGCAATGTTTCAGGTAGATCATGGTTTGACCATTACAGTTGCTCTGTGATAAAGAAAGGGAGAAATCAAAGGCTGTGTTGGCTGTGACACTGCATTGTACCTCTCTGCCATAGCTGTGGTCTAATGCCTTTTCCCCCAGCCTCAGACATTCTCTGAGCTGGCACGCCCTAAAATGTTCATGAAAACGTCTTACCCTTATCAAAGTCATTAAGGCAATCCCCAAACTCTCATAAAAATTGTTGATTCCTCTAATCACAGACTTCCTTTGAAAAGTCAGGTTCCAATTTAATAAATGCTAAACCTTTTAGAGGCTTATATCTCTTTTGAAGCCTATGAAATAAAAACCTGTGCACTATATGGGCATTTTAGCCAGTTCTAATTAGCTCAGTCCCTAATTAGAAAGTCTAGAAGCCTTGTGCATGCTAGGTCATGACTTTAGCAGTACATAATATGTTCACTCCATCCGCTGTTTTACATAACTGAGGTCATGATCTCTTCCTGCAGAGTGGGAAGAAATATGGTGAGCACCTGTCTGCCCCAATGACAGAGTGACACTGTGTAGGATGCTGGTTTCGGTCAGGATGAAACTATGTCCTGGAAGGGAGGAGCCCCAGAGCAGTTGCAAACAGCTGAGCCAAGATAAAAGCTGTTAACACCAAGGCAGATTCACAGGGAAGTCGTGGCAGAGCTGTAAGTATCTATTAAACTACTGATAAAAGAGTCCCTAGAAGGTGCTTCCAATTATGAAATAACAGCTCTACCTTAGGGATGAATAAACTCCAAAGCCAAGTGAGAGGTGTTCACTGCCTCAGAGTTTTGTTAGCATTATGTTTGCAATTAATGAAAAGGGAGGGAGAGTTCTCGGGCTTCCTGCCGAGACAAAAAAAGCAAGGGTGGGGAGGGGGAGGGAGAACAAAATTAAATCCAGGCCCTGACCAGGGTCAAAACAAATTTAAATGTGAGAGTTTTAAAGCAAAACAAAGACCTTGTAGTTTAGTTTAAATGAAGCAGAAACTGGGTTTAAAATAATGTTTACAATCTCTTGCAGGTCAGCCTCCTAACCACAAGAGTCACTCTAAATGGGCCACCTTTGGTCCCTCTGACTGCCACAGTTTTGGTGTATGGAAAATACATGAGCAGTCATTTAAACAAAGGGTGTGAATGCTTCTCAGCCTGGAGCACTCCTCGAGGATGGAAGATATCTGAAGCTCAGTCCCTCTGCAGTGAAGATTTAATTATTAATGCTAAGTGGAACAGCAGCAACAGGATTGCAGGCACCCCAGAATACTAAATGGCGTGGCTGTTGGTGATGAAGGACTGAGAAAGACGTGGTAGAGGGGGCTTAAATCCCCTCAAGCAGATACTGAACCTGCGTTTTTCATGGCAAGTGTGAATGTTCAAAGAGAGGCATCCCCCTCCCCCAGGTCTGTGGTGGGAATACAATGACACTGCTTTTCCTTTGCTCTCCCTAGGCAGCATCGTTCAAATGAATTCAGATCAAATCTGAATTTTTTGAATGACCGAAGCCAAATTTGTTGTTAATTTACTATTCGCTGGGAAATAGATCACCCATTTCCACTTCTATTTAACGGAAATTGTTTTGTGCATTAATAAGCACAAGTTATCCTTAAAAGAACCACGGTATCTACAGTCATCTTATCTCTTGGTCAGAAAATAAAGGGCAGGACAGTTACCTCTGAGCAAGTCTCTCAAAGTACAGTTTTCTGTGCCAGTCCATCTGGCACTAAATGATCTCTGGCTCTCACTGCATCAGCTCCATCTTAACAGAATAGTGACAGAAACATAGAGTTGGTAATCTGGACCAGGTACTCTGTGCCTGCCACAAGCTGAGTGTTTTGTTAGGTGCTGGACACACCATAATTCAGCAATAAGTGTGAAACAGGTTATTGTGTTGGAGGCTGAGAGGCTGCTGTGGCAGCAGAAGTTAAAACAGGCCTGCTGATACAGCAACGGAGAAATAATAAACAGTTACTAATTTCTAACAGTTATAGGTCTTCAGCTATTGCTCCTGCAATCAGATACCCACCCAAAACAATTACCTGCCTCAGCCCTTTGCATTTGCTTCTTGAAAGAGGACAGGGGAGGTGTAAAACCTGAAGTGTTGCCTTCTCTTCTATGAGTAGCTGTACTTTCCTGCATGTTTTCTGAGTGGGCATTACCCTTTCTTCCCACTTTATTGTGCCCTTTTTTTTTAAGACATTGAAAACATTCATCTTTGGAAGAGATCAGTACCAGGAAACTCTGAAATAAAATATATCATGGAAAGGACAACTCAGATCAAAAGTTTCTAAGTGCGTTTTTTCACAAAAAGGAAAGAAAAAAGAAGGGAGCATCCAGTGATACTGAAATGCTACAAAGCAGAAACTGAGAAAGGTTTTCACACAAACTAGAACATGGAATTTATTGCCAAAGTCTTTCACCGAGGCCAAGAGTGTAGCAAGATGAGAAAACAAAAGGCACTTCACGCAGGTAGCCCTGGAACCACAGCAGTCACAAATGCTCAGGTTTTACAGCAGAGACCAGCCTTTTATCCCTTCCCCCAGCGATTAGGAAACCAGGGCATGTTGTCTCATTTGCTATTCCTCCAGAAGAGCTTAATTTTTTTGACTTTCAGAGGCAGGATATTGGCACAAACAGAACTCTGAGTTGAGACCATGGGCCTATATTTATGTAACTTTCTGTAGCACAATAATTTTGTGGTGTTTAATCTTGACAAATGCAGGGTGTAAGTTATCACATAGTATCATCACTTTTAGACACAAACATACTCAATTCCCAAGGAAACATCCTTTACAGACTCCAAATTAGCCAACCTGTGCTCCATTGTTTGTTCTGCAGAAAGTTAAACAGGTTTTCATTTGCTGTGACAAAAGTCAACCTCACTAAATTTTATGGCTTGCAAAGTGAGCAGGATGATTAACCATGAATCACAAGATAGAAATTCCTTCAGGGTATTTTCAGGAGCTGTGAAATAGCCATTGACAAGATGGTATCAGTATTTTGTCCCGGTCTTTTTAAAGGTGTATCCTCAACGCTCACCACTTTGGGCCTGCAGTATTACAGGCAACAGTCATTTTTAGGTCATGCTTCAGTCACGCCTTGGCATCTCATGTGTGACCAGCCCCATCACCTGACAGATGGCAGGATGGTAGCTGGGTCACCTTTGAGCCCTAAGGCCAAGACAGGTGAATAAAAACACATTTACGCTGCTGGAAAATTCAAAAGAGAAACAAAGGGAATGTACAACCCAGCTCTCTCCTTTATTTAAAATCCCCCCCCAAGCAATTATAGATGAATGATGCACTCTTTCCCTCTCCTGTGTATGCACTTTCTCGCTGGCTAGATTTTAGTAATCTATTATTCATTGCCTTGCTCTCTCTCCCCTGCTTTTCCCTCTCTCCACACCGCAGGGATTTGCAGGGCTGCTGGGGGGACTCCTGCCCCGGCCCTGCACAGACCCCTCTCCTCCCACTCACCCATTATGGGTTATTGCCCTCTGCTGGAAAACCTGGGGGGACTGCCAAGGAAACTCATCCCAGGATTCCAGGAAGTAAGGTCGGGCCCCTTAAACTGGGTGGATGACCTGGGGCTCTCTGCAGTACAAGTGACATCTGTGGGGGTGTTGGGGGAACAAGTTGCCCCCGGGGCTCTGGGTGGACCCCAAGCAACAAGATTATTCCACAGAACTGGGCTGTCAGGCAGGTGAGCAGGCCTGGTTTAAACACAGATCTTTTCAGGGTATTTTGTTAGATATAAAAGAAGACCTCTTTCTCCCAAGGGTTCAATAAATAAACACAAGTGAGAAGACTCACATTTAAAATTCCCCTAAGCAAGCAGGTATTTTAGGAACAGTAAGGTCTTCAACATCTTATAAAAGACAAAAAAGGAAAGAGGGATGAAATTCCCATTTCAGGGGCTCCTGACCATTTCTGCAACTTCTGGCAAATGACCTAATGGTCCTGCTGGGTCAAAGGGCGGGGGGAAGTCTACTGTACTTTTTACAGATGACTGTCAACAAACACTTTTAGAACAAGCTTTCATGCTTTTATATTGTATGTCCTTGTATGGGACCTTAAAGATCATCCAGTTCCAGCCCCCTGCCATGGGCAGGGATACTTTCCACTAGACCAGGTTGCTCAGAGCTCCATCTGGCCTGGCCTGGAACACTTCCAGGGATGGGACATCTGCAACTTTCCTGGGAAACTTGCTCCAGTGCCTCATCACCTTCACAGTAAAGAATTTCTTCCTAATACCTAATCTAAATTTCAGTTTGAATCCATTCCCCTTTATCCTGTCACGACATGCTCTTGTGAAAAGCCCCTCTCCCTCTTTCTCGTGCGTTCCCTTCAGGTACTGGAAGGCTGAAATTAGGTCACCCCAAAGCCTTCTCTTTTCCAGACTGAACAAATCAAATTCTCCCATCCTTTCCTCATATGAAAGGTGCTCCATCCCTGTAATCATCTTGATGGCCTCCTCTGGACTCTCTCCAACAGCTCCATGTCCTTCCTGTGCTGGAAACCCAGAGCTGATCCAGCACTCCAGGCGGGTCTCAGCAGAGCAGAGCAGAGGGGCAGGATCCCCTCCCTCCCCTGCTGCCCACCCTGCTTTGGATGCAGCCCAGGACACTGTTGGCTTTCTGGGCTCCAAGGGCGCGTGGCTGGGGCATGTCCAGACTCTCATTCACCCCAAGCTCTTCTCAGCAGGGCTGCTCTCGATCTGTCCAGCCCCCAGCCCGTGCTGATACCTGGGGCTGCCCCAACCCAGCCTGGTCTTACTAAACCACCTGAGGTTCCCATGGCCCCACTTCCTGAGCCTGTCCAGGTCCCTCTGGATGACATCCCATCTTTCAGGTGTGAAGCTCAACTTCAACTATGTTGAAGCTCAGATGCAATCACTGTCAAAGGAAAATTAATTAATCTCTTAATGGGAGGTGAAATTGCAGCTCTGATTTGCTGTGTTACCATTTATTCCTGACTGTATGTTGCAGTCATTTTATATCCCCCAGAGAGATGCTTTTATAGAAGCATACAGATTACTTTTTATAGTTCTAAATCTTTTACTTTTTTTATTTGCAACTTCAAGTAACTTTTCAATTAGCTTACCAGATAGCAAAAAGGCTACTCCAAGTGGGTAATAATCCTGACCAAGGAAAATGCAATGTAGAGGAGAAACAGCTATATTTACTAGGCAAACCTACGGTGTATCAAAAAGATTTAGTTCATAAGAGAGATAAAATTGCAAAACAATTCCAAATAGTAATTTAAAATACTTGAAAATCCAAACACTTGCACTGGAATAATTTTTAGTTAAAATCACATGTTTAATCTTCATTTTAGTATCCTGAATATTTGGCTTGATGTGAGTGCTGGGAAGTTTAGCACAATTACTAGATGACAGACAGTGTTCAGATTAACTTCCTAGGCTGAGGAAATCTGACAGTCACTTGTCTCCAGACAAATCATACTCTGACCAGATGATGTGCTGATGCCTCTCCGTTTCCTGTAAATTCTGCAATTTTTCATTCTGTGATTGCACAGCAAGAGATAGGCAACTGACCTTGCTAAAATCAATGCTCCCCAAAGTAAAAGAAGCCTTTGATTTGGTCAAGATCTTCTTGTGAATGCTGTTGAAACTTTACAATACATTAATTTTTGATAAACTAAAAAATGGATCTGCAGAGGCTGCAGGGCGTTCTCACACTGGGGGTTTGTCACGTATATTTCATCCCCAGATTTATTCCTCTTAATTGACCAGAGGATGAAGTTATTATTTTATTTTACATCTCCTCTGCTGGAGAATATAATGAGGGAAGTGGAGTTGTTCACATTTACAATCCACCCTGCCAGGAATAGCTAGCAATAGATATAACACAGTAAAAAGGTGGCTCCCGTGCTGACAAATTAATACTACATGAAAGAGAGAAGATGTAGAGTACTACAGAAAAGAGAGAAGTGGAAACTGGACAGCCCTGGTGCTGCAGCTGTAGTGTGTGACAAAGAAACCCATGGCAAAGTGCTTGGAGTTGCAGGGGGGCACTATGGTTCCCAATTTCCCTCTTCTCCCCAGGGAATCTACATCTCTGGGCAGCACAAAAGATACCGCAGCAGAATGGCAGAATTGGTCTTACTGCTTATTTTGGGGGATGCTTCACTGGAGTGTTTTATTGACTTCTAGCAGGAATTAATTTACTGAGCACACCAAGCCTATCCTGCTGGTGGTTCATTTGGAGGTATAATTTAGGGGGTTTTTTGAGTTATTGATTTTAGAACTGCTTTAGGGTAGGAGATAAGGGAATATGATCCATGTAGCTGGTTCTCACAACTTTCTTTGTGCTCATTTGATTTAGGGGCTGGCTTGGCTGACGCAGAGCGCTGCAACACCAGGGCTGTGCTCAGGTGAGTTTCTCCCTCTCTCCCTGCCCACCAGCCCACAGGGTGCCTTCACTGGCCCCACTTACTGAGTAAGGGAGTGGTTCTGTCCTCCCATGGAATGTCCAGGGCTGGGGAGGTGGCAGGTGCACTTCAAGCCTCTTCCCAAACTCTAGGGGAGATGCCAGCAGGAACCTGCCCAGAAGCCAGAGGAGAAGCAGGGGGTCCTCAAGTCACTGCCCCATGGTGCTGCCACCCAGGAGATGCTCAAAGAAAGACTCAGCTGAGGGGGTGCTGCGGACACCGGAGGAGGCTCAGCTGGGACCAGTTTCTGTGCAGGGAAGGGGAAGCAGCAGGCAGAGCTGTGGTCACCTCCTGTCAGGGGTTTCTTGACTTCTGCCCAGGAGATCACACAAGCTTCCCTTCACTCCTCGACATGCAGTCAGGCTGCTGCAAAACATGGGTATAAGACAGTGAAGATTTTTTGTTAATAGGTTTCCATTTCAAAACCTGGAAGGTTTCATATAGCGGGGCACAGATTTTTCTGTCAAATCTAATCCCAGCCAATGCCACACCATAATCTCCTAATTACACTATGCAGTAGGATCAGTCTCTCTAATCCCTAATTATATCTTAGCTTGGAAAATGTTTAGTCTCATTTCTGTCTCTTCTACATGGTCTCCAGCTGCCCAAAGGATCCTCAGAGCTGCTAATAGTAATAATCTGCTGAGGTAGATCCCAGCAGTTTCTTAGAAGGAAACTACAAATTCTCCCTAAAAAGTAATTCGGTTATCCTAAAACTGTTCATAAATTTGACCCAAATTTGTGGGGAAAAATAACAAACAAGCAAAAAAACCATGATTAATTGTTGGTGACAGTTCTCCCCACTACAGAGAGAGGATACTGCAGGATGCTCCTGGCCCCACTCCCTTGGAGCCCCTTTCAGTTTGCACCGAAAAACCCTCACCCACAAGGCATCAGAGACTCACATCCGCTCCAAAGGAATCCCCACCCATTAGGGAGCATTTAGCCAAGGAACAGCGATTGCCTGGCTGTTCAGGAGATCATCCCCAAACAAGACATTATTTATTGGTCAATTGGACAGAGCAGCAGCGTTTTGGGTCAGTGTGAGATCCTTGTCATTCACCCAGGGCAGTGGGGGCACAGCTGCTGAGGGAGGATTTCTCAGCATGGTGCTGGCTGGAATCTTGAATGTGTAGGAACAGACCTGTGCATGGAGCCTCTCTTTTTTTTCTTCTTCTTTTTTTTTTTTTTTTTTTTAATAACTGTAAGGAAATAAAATATTTTAATGTGGGTCAGATGGAATGGTTGTTGTGGACAAGGCTTTTTTTAGCTCAAAGAAATACCTTCAGATTTTACATACTGCTCACTCTGGTAATTGCTTCTGTGTTTCTTTTATTAACATTTTGGTTCAGCTGCTGAACTGAAAAAAAAATCAGTAATTTTTCTCAAACCAGTTCATAATGCTGGGATGGGGCTGCCTCCCTGTTCAGAATAATAATGGTGGTCAGCTTAGTGTAGGTGTCAGTTTAGTGACCTGTGGAAAGTCTGCAGTTAAAATAATATCTGGTTCTTCAGTCCTGTACAGCTTCCACAAAACAAAAGAAATCAGTGGTCTATGGGTCTGGCCTTACCACTGTAGCAGCTGGCAGAAGGCACTTGATAATATTTCATCAGGATTCAGACATTTAATAACAATTACTGTGTAATAAAATGCAGAGTTAGATTAATCTCATATTATTAGAAGTGTGAACCATTAATATTCTAAGAGGACCATTAAGGGGTGGACAGCTAAAAAAGATGATGCAGCAGTACCAGGAGAGCTTGGGGACATGACTGAAAGTAACATTTAGTTCAAAATGCTGCAGGAAAAATAGTAACAGGCCATGAAGGGTGTGGGATATAGAGGTGGAGGCATTTGATGCAAAACAAGGTTTTCTTCCTAAAAATCAGTAAGAAAGAGTGGGAGTGGTGCTAATGGGGAAGCTGGGGAGATCACCATTCCTCTCCTCCCTCTGGCAGGCACGGGACACTGCGCTGTCTGCACATGCACCAACCTCCCTCTTTCAGTAAGTGCCTTAGGGTATCACAAGCAGCGGGATTTTAAATTTTAGCCTCAGTGGGGACATCACTTCTTTGTCCCCCTTTCCCTGTATTCAGATGTGACCAGGAAAATGCCCCAGAACATTCACCACCACTGAGAAAACCCAAATACAGGGAAATACTAGTTTGGATCCCCAAACCAAACACATCTGACAGTGCCTCTGTGATGCTGGAAGCATTTGACAGGACCAGAGGACAAAACAGGTGGCATCAGCCCAGGATGTCTTTTGCAACAGCAAATGTTATTGACAGGCAACACATGAGCTGAGTCATTGCAAAGGTGCCTCAGATCTTGGACAGGTATTTTGGATGTGTAACCCTGGAGGAAGGATACCCATGGACAAGCTGCATCACTCGGTGGTTTCAGAGCCCAGCACTGCCCTGCCATGGGCACTGAGGCGGGCACAGAGCAGTTTTGTTCACACATCTGATTGAAGCTCTGTGGCATGACCATTCCCCACGCTCCATGGAATGGGAGAAGCTCATAGGAGAGGGAGGGAGCTCTCCGTGTTTGTGTAGGAGGAGACTTCAAGAAAATAAAAAGTAAGCAGGAGGACCTTCAATATTCCTTTTTTGCAGGGAGGGAGCTGGCTCTCGCCTGGGCTCAGGGTTACTCTATCACCCAGAAATGTGCTTCATGACAGAGGAAGTGCCATTTCTTTGGAGACAGAGTTGCAACAGGGTTCCTGTGAGGTGCAAGCAGTCCCTCAGCCTGATGCTGCACAAAGGCTTCATACTGCCCAGACAATTTGTACAAGTTGAGCAGGATTTTTGACACAGCAATGGCCCTAAAACTCAGGAATTTCTAATTGCCGTCACAACCCTCTCATTGCACGACTGATACTCAGTAAGTGACACAGCATTAATTATGCATTTTTGTTCAGAAGTTGCAGCTAATTATTGTTGTCCTGGAGAGTGCTTCTGTGCTTCATCTGGTTCACACACAGGGGGTTGGTAGGAACATATCAGAGATTTACTCTGCCCAAGCCAGTCATTCAAGAAGTATAAAATTGCAATGAATCTTAGGCAAGTAGTGCCAGCAAAAGGCTGAGGGCCAGCTGGAGGTCCATCCCCAGGTCACAGTGTGAGGGTGAAATTCATACACTCTTTCATCAAATAGGAAGAGCAGATTTTGACTCCCTGACTTGTTAACCTCACATCTTTCCTGGCATCACAGCCAGATTGGAGGTGTACCTAGTGAAATATGACTATAAATAATACTTCTTCACACAAGCTAATTTCCTAATTTTTAAGCAGAGGCTCCTTCCAGGCAGGACTGTGGCTGCTGGGGCACTCACACCTGCCTGGGGCAGCTCCTTGGCACCCGGGAGCTGCAGGACCCTCCATGGAGTCACTGCACCTCAGGGCACCCAGCTCCTCCCTACTGGACGCCTCCCGCTCACCCCTCTGGACCCTCTGAGCCATCCAGGCATTGAGGTCATGGCTCCAGCACAGGTGGCACTCTGGACACTGTGGCAAACTGCCAGAGGTTCTCAAAAAGCGCCTGCAAAGCACAGGCAGTGCCCCTGCCTGTGCCGAGCCTGGGTGTGCCTGTTTGTGACAGCAAGGGCCATGTGTGCCACTGCCGTGCTACCCCGATTCCCATTCCCTCTAAACCTGTCCGTGGCTGCCCGTGGCATCCATCAACATCCTGGTTCTGGGTCATGCCACGGCTGCTGCTCACAGCCACTAAGGATGTGACTCACGGGCAGAGGGTGAGCAACCTGCTTCCTTTCAAAGCACAGTGCCCTGTCCTGAGGTTTGGGGGTGGGTTTTGTTTTTGTTTTATTTTCATTTAATATTCCTTTCCCTGTGGGCAAAAGCCTGCTCCTCTTTGCAAGGGAAGGTCAGGGCGGAGCTCAGTCAGGGCAGCTGAAGTGCACAGGCAGAGGAAAGATGTTGTGTGCATCTGCTTTGGAGCAGTTTGAGAGGCAGACCAGGAGCAAGGAGCTTTAGTCTGAACACAGCCCTACCATCTCACCCCTTCCATCAGCATCTTAGTTATTAACATTAATTATTTAATGCTTAATTAATGACATTCTACCTCTGCTACTAACATACTGTGAGACTCAAAAAATCATTCTGTACCCGCCTGTGCAATCTTTACACAGAAAAGCAGTCTGACCTCTGTGAAGTGTTTCATAAACCAAGAACAATAAAAATGGTTTTCCCCCAGGAGCTGTTTTCTCTGTTTCAAGCAAGACTTTCCCAATATTTATTTGTCTGCTTTTAAAAAAATAGTTTAAAATGTTCAGCAGTAAGAAGTGCCATTATAGAAACAAACTGCACAGAGTCTTCAGCACATGGCAGTCTGGGGTAATCTCACTGACAGTATTGCACACGCATTAGAACACACATCAAATGAAAATAACATTTCAGAGGGGAACATATTCCACGTCACTCCCCCACAAGAATATTTCAGAGGGTAGGAGAGACCTGCAGCTGTTTGGAAAGTATTAGTCTCATTGCAGAATGAGTCAATATTTAGTGACATATCTTTTTCCAAGTAAATCAGAGTGCAGGACAAGATCCTCCACTTTACTGATGCTCTGGGGGATGCTTGTGCAGAAAGAGAGGTGGCACAAAGCAGCTGCCTACCCCAAGCCCTGGTGCAGAAGTGCAGCAGCCACCACTGGTCCCTGACAGTGAGGTGCCCCCTCGGTCTGCCCTGGCAGGAGGAGCTGTGGGTTGCTGCTGCCAGCACTGGTGGTGTGACCACACTTTTAGGAGACACACTGCAACTTCAGGGTAGTTTTGCTCCTTGGGGAACACTCACTGTGCCCCATGGAGTGGGCGGCAAAGAGCTCTCAATGCAGGACTGCAGCCAGCTCAGGCTCTGCCTTGGAAACAGACACACTAAATAAAATGTGAGCTCTTCTGACACTTGGTACCAGGCCCAGTCTGCACCAAGTTGGTTTATGCAGGTAATGCCCTGCTGGGGCAGAGTAGCTGCTCCTTTCCCACCTTCCAGAGGGATGCTCATCTGCAGCTGCTCTACTCCCTGGGCTGGGAGGAACTCTGGCCACGGTCACCCAGGCACTGGTGGGGCTGCTGCTGACTTCAGGCTGCGTGGGCCGGGGCTGCACTGACAGTCAGAACAGCCCTGCCTCACCCCACACTCGTGGTGTAAACTGAGTGAGGTCATTTCAACTGGAGAGCATCCACAGGGATGTCTCTGTTCTGAAGGATCAGCAGAACGTAAGTCTCAAGGAGTAAGAAATCCAAACATACATGTACATGCATGCATCTGCACACCTTTGTGTGTACATACATTTGTGTTTATATATATACATATATATATATACCTGAATAAATAGTGCAATCATTTTGTAGTGCTACGAGTAGCCTGAGCTGTTTGGTGTATTAGGCTGCAGTCAGCTTCTGCCTGACTTTAAAGAGTGTTTGTTAATGCCTGTGTACTAAATGAATGCTGACTGAGTCAGGTACAAATGATCATATCAGTAACATGTACAGAAGATAAACCTAACTCCTCATCTAAATTTATTTCCCTGCTCTCCTTCTCTAGCTGGCATTTACAGGCTCCAAGCCTGGAAAACAATCCTGCAACAATCATCACACACAACTAGCTACAAGCACAGACCAGAGTCACAGGGATGATTTAGGCTGCAATAGCACCCTGTGATATTTAACTTTTTGACTAGCATTCATAATATCCCAACTACACAGGGGATGCAGAAGAGGTAGGTACATACCCACAAGATGAAAAGCCAGTGTGGGGAGTGCAGTGTGCCCCAGGCAGGCGCTGGAGTAGCTGCTGAGGAGGGCAGAGCCTAGCCCTGCTCCTCATGAGAGCTTGAACAATAGTTTTTTGCAAAGATTCTTTCTAAACTAAACTTAAAAAAAAACAAAACAAAACAAAACAAAACAAAACAAAAAAAACCACCACCAAAACCAAAGGGGAGGTTTTTCAGATTTTTGAAGGTATATGGGAAGTGAGCGTAGGAAATTCTGTGTAGACCCATACACCATACATGAGTCATTACTTTCTGTTTCGGTTCATTTAGCTTCTGGGTTTGGTTTTCATTGCTGCTACATTCACCCACTGGTTTAGCAGTTTTTTTGTGGTTAAAAGAGCCAATACATGGGAACCCCTGGCCCTGCCCTTCCTCTGCCCAAGGGCAGTTGCAAGCACTTGTTGCCCTCTCAGCTCCTCCGGTGGAAGTTCTCTGCTTTTGCATGGAGTCCATAAATGTGAGTCTGGCCTAGAGGTCACCGCTCATCAGCAGAGGTCGGAAAGCCCTTTCCCATCCTCACTCCTGAAAATGCTGAATACCAGGTACTGTAACCTGTAGTGTTGCCTGCAGCACATTCCTGGCCACCAAGCCGTAACCTGGGTGCATGAGGGGTCAGCACCTCCCCTCTCCCCAGCTGTGGTGTCCTGGGAGGTGACAGACATGTAGGGACTTTGATGCCTGCAAGTGTGGAAAAGCAGGAGATAACAGAACTCGATCCCTATTGGATCAGGGCAGGTTGCTGTGATACACCTAAATTTTGGGTTATGATTTTGTCTGAGGCTCCTCTTAGATGTGGGTGGTGTGCAATCTGCACAGCTATAAAGACACATCAAGAATTAAAATAAAAGGTGGCCTCAATCTTTTCTAAAATATCTGAGGTCTGTGTGAATTCAGAACTTCCCAGTGGATGCTCAGTTTTCTGTTGATGATCCTGTCAGTGATGCCGCCCACTGCTAGTAGGAGCACCAGGCAAACTCTTCCAGCTCTGCTCTGTCAGAGGCCCTCAGCCATGCTAATGCAACAAAACCTTTGCTTAAGGTGAAAGACTTTTCCCAGGATAGCATTCAGGAAATGTAAAGGCAGGGGAAGAAATTAAATTGAGGAAAAAAACACTCCATACACCTTTATTCCCTTCAATTACACCACCACAGTCATTTTCTGAAGAAGCCTCCTTAAGTTTCCCCAACCACATGAGCCATTTTGTCTTTGAAAATCTCTTCAGGCACATTGGTTTTGTCTGCTCTTATGGACAAACCTTATCCTTCCATGTTTGCTCTCACCATATAAAAGTGCAGACTCTTCACAGTGGTGCACTTGACTGACTGAACTGGTGGGGCCCACCCTTAACCATGTGGCAGATTGGTGCTTCCCTCTGGCATCACCTCCCCAAATTTCTAAGTGTTAAAGCACTGAGGGACCTGTCCCAGCAGGGAGGTGCGCTCCAACCAGCAGAAACACACAACAGCACAAGTATTTTGCTGTGTCAAATCCCTGGCAGCACCGTAGCCGCATATTTTCCCGATGGTTATCTCCTCTCCCAGGGCGCTCCGTGGGTGCAGCGCAGGGGAAACGTGTTTCGCCAAGTCAGCGCCAACCCGCACCAAGTCACCCTTTCATTCAGCAGCAACGAGGTCTCAGCATCGATTCCAGCATCCCTTGCAGCCACCAGCCCTTGGCATTCCCCACGGCAAAAGGGAAACACAGCTCACCCTCTGCCGTGTCCGCGATGGGACAGCGCCTTTTCCCTCCCCTCCCCGCGCCTTGCGTTCCTGCTTTTCGCCAGCTCCCAAGGAACAATCCTCGCCTTGTTCCCGCTCAGTGACCTGGCGCTGGGATTAACACGCATGAGCGGCTGCATCGTCTGCACGGGGAAAATGCCGGGGCTGCCGGGGCATCGGTGACACCCGCCTTGGCCCCAGCCATCTGCACCGCCCGCAGCTCTGGGGTGCCTGCAGCTTTAACATAACCCAGAAGAATGATGCAAAAAAAACCCCAAACCCAACCTACCCTGGGTTTTGAGAGGGTGATCTATGCAGTTTCTTGGGTGGAAAGGGTGTCTGCACAGACAGTCTCATGCTGAGTTGCTGCTGGGGCTGACGAGATGACTGTACAGAAGAGGGGGTCAAATAGGTGATATTTAGAGCAGCAGAGCCCCTGGATGGCTTGCCTGCCAGCTGTGAGCATGATTTCCATCATCATCATCATCATCAGCATCATCATCAGCATCAGCATCATCTAGGCCCCTTGTAGGGTGCTGCCAAGAAAAACAGCCCTGCCTGAGGCTGTGTGGCCCAGGAAATTTCCACACTGGGAGCGGGACTTGGGGAATGCAATCACCAATTGAGGGAACAAGCTAAAGACAGCAAAGTGTTTTGCCCTGCTCACCAGCCACGGAGCTGGTGGGAACAGTTTCCAGCCCCTACCCGGCAGCATTTGCAACCCCCAGGGAAGGAGTCTGCCCTTCACCCCCTGCAATTTTCTCAGGGCTGTGCTCTCCAGCACTTCCAAAGGCCTATTTTTTTCAATTGCTGAAATGATGATGTGAAGGTTTGAATGTCTAGAATCTTTTTAGAAATACTGGTTTTACCCATTTGTAGCTTCTTGCAGACCTGAAGAAGTCAGGCAGCCACAGCTGGATCTGACTTTCTGCTCTGGCTGGAGGCTGAGGGTGGTTCTCCACTTGCCTTGCTGGAAAGCCCTAAGGGAAAGCAAGGGAGGCAACAGCATCCACCCACTGCTTTATTTGGCTGTCCCAGCATCACCGTTTTCAAGTGTTAGCAGGATGCTGCTGCAGGGCAGGATGAAGAAACACTGCTAGGAATGCTCTTAGAGCCAAACACTGGAGCTGCAAGCAGAGGGAAGAGCCATCCCACAGTGCAGGCCAGGTTACCTGCAGGTCCCTCTTGTGCCTGTGCAGACACACCAGAGAAGATCTCTGATAAGAACAACTTGGTGGTGCCAACCTCACAGGGGTCTTTAGGCATCAGAGCACACTTACAGAAGGTTATAATTTCTGTCTGTATCATTTCATCTTAACCCCCAGGCACATTTTGGGAGTGCCTCTTGCCCCCGAAAGCAGGAGCGAGGCCTGCTGCTGTGGGCAGTGTTTGAGACCCCTGCCTGACTGGGTAGCAGAGGGAGGGCTGCAATTACATGCTCTGTACTGCTGCTCCTCCATGGCCTGTGCCCTCAGCCTGCTCATGATCCCTGCAGCCCAGCAGAGGATGGGAGCCATGGACAACCAGCAAAAAAAGGCTCTTGAGACACCACATCCATCCATGCTATTCTGCTTTCACAAGCTTCCGCAGCAGATGTAGTCATCAAAAGATTTAGTTCCTAGTCATTATTTACTGTATCAAATCAGAAATCTCAGGACTGGTTACAGAAGAAGGAGTTATTATAGAAGAAGGAGTTATTAGCTGTCTAGTAATTTAAATGATCTGCTCCCCCTTATTCCACTTTTTGTGGAGCTATGTTGACGCTTGAAAAAAAAAAGTTCTGTTGCTATAGCTACCAAGATGAGCTTCCAGTCATGAGATTATGATCAATAAAATATGCCAGATGTGTCTCCAAGAGCTTTCATTAATAAAAAACCAAGTGTGTTGAGAATCTTCAGACTGATTCTAGGGGACACAAATGAGCTGCTTTTAAATATCTAATGTGATGAAAAGTAAAAAGCAACTAGCACCCTTAAGATTTTATGCCAAGCACTAATAGTAGCATTGCTCTCACTGAGAACACATGCACTAAAATAGCCTTTCAGAAACACACAGCCCAGAAAGCTGAGCACAAGTGAAAGGGGAACCCTGTGTTTTCTGAAGCTACCACTGGTCCTTTCCCTCCTGCAGAACTGCTGATGTGCAGAACAAAATCCCAGGGCATGTTGTAAAAGCGAAGGCTGAATTTCCTGTCCTTGCAAAATTTCTTCTTCTTTGCAAGCTGTCTCAAAAACCTCAGTATCCACTTCCCTCTGGAGTGTTTTCCCATATGTACTGTAACTCCAGAAGAAAGATGCATTCATGGACCGGTCCAACGAAGGCCCACCAGCCATGCATCAGCACATCAGCAGGAGGGAACAAAGGCAGCAGAGGAGAAGCAGAGAGGAGGCTCAGAGCCAGGTCTTGCCTGAGGGCCAGCAGCTCCCTTCTCAGCACCATGGCAGGGTGCTGAGGGGCTCTGCTCACTCTTCACTGGCCCTTGGAGTCTCCCTGCAGTGGGTATCTGCTCTTCTCTACTGAAGCTCTTTTGTGAAACAGTTTCCAAATACCTCTGGTCTCCTTCTGCCCAGACTTGCTTGGTCCTAGGTTCCCAAACTCTGACCAAGAACCCAACAAATTCCATCCTTTTCCAGGCTGGCAGCATAGTTTCTACCAGCTTTATCAGCCAAGCATACAAACCAATATGAACCTTCTCTTCATTTCCACATGTGTTTACACTCCTGCAGTCAGTTGTGGATACAGTTCTCCTCCCCTGACAGCTCCTGCACAGGTTCCACATAGAGTCAGATGAAGAGTAGAATGAAAATTTTTATTAGATTTGATTCACGCTTTTATGCTTATTTTATGCGTTTTGGCTCTTATTTTTTTAAATTCATAATCTCTCATTTCCCACTTCCCAGCTCATTTTCACCAGCTAATAAAGGTTAATAAACTCACTCCACGTTTGAATACTGCATCTCTGATTAGCCCATAACAGGTGAGGTTCATGTCTGCTGCCATATTGTGTTTGAATTATCCTGCACTGGAACTGGATGCCACCGTTTGTCACCGTGGGAATGAAACATTAATTTAATGCTATCTGCATTTATTAGAGAGCAAGCCCATTGTACAGGCTGCCAAGGGAAACTGACAGTCCTCTACAATAATGAGCGTGGGGGAGAAAAAAATCCATTTCTCATGAGGAATGACTCTTCCCACCTCTCGCGTGCTGCTCAGGTTCTGTGGATCAATGGAGACAAGTCAGCTGGAAATGAGAGAAAAATACAAAAACGTCTCAAGCTTCACCTATGAGTGGATTTGATAATGATTCACCCACTGCACAGGTCTGACTTTCTGCCATTAATTCATACCATTAATCTTGCAAGCAGTTCGAATAAAGAAACCAAATTTTGCGACATTTTCAAGTATCTTCCTGTAAAAAATGTGGTTTAAACAAAGAGTGGAAAATGCCTAGGAGAATATTCTGGTACATATTCAGGAACATTCAGGAACATAACGTGCGGCTTTTCCCAGTGTTTTAACGCCGGGATTCAATCCCGCGCAGCTCAGAGGGCCGCAGCAGCCCAGGCGGGCGGGCAGCGGCGCCGGGAGCCCCGGGCCGG
>VXAD01003536.1:310776-348934 GCA_013399195.1 Dicrurus megarhynchus
AACCTCAGACCTAGAAAGTCACACACCAAACTCAAAACCTTTATTACTCCCCCACAGCCTGGCCTGTATTCCTTCCTCTCCATGTCCCATGGCTCAGCTCCTCTCCTGCTGTGTAACCCTGAGCACACGGCCCCATGTTCAAGAGGAAAGCAGACCTGTAGGAGCAGCAATACCAGCATCTTTCAGGAAAAGAAGGCAGCTCATCCCTTCCCCCAGCACAGGGACAAGACACTCGCACCCGAGGTGGGCAAAGGGGAGCTCTGCAGTCTGAAGGGGGAGGCGACAGGGGCTGACCTGGTGGTGACAGGGCCAGGACTCGCTCTGACCGCGTGTGAGCAGCAGGAGCTGCACTGCTTCTGCAAGACAACCCACCAAGCAAGTGTGAGAGGATAGCCTCTCCTACAGGAGCTTCCCTCTTCCCTCAGCAGCAGGAAAGAGCGTCACCCTGCTGCCGCCCCCTCTGCAAACCAGCCCCGGGCACCACGGTCACCAGGCTGCTGCAGGCACAGAGAGGCCTCGCAGTGAGCTGCGGCTGAAACGAGCCTTGCTGGGCAGCAGACTGAGCTCTGTCCTGGCTTCTGCTGAAAGGTATTTCCTGCAGTAAAAGCATTTAAAGAATCATTTACACCCTCTCAGGGAAGATCATCACAAAATACCCTCCAAATACTCGCTTGTTTATAGGATGCTGAGTGATCACTTAGAACATCTGTCCTGGCAGCACAACACCCCCCGGCTGATCGGAACTGGGCCTGTTGATGCAGGTTATAAGCAGACGGCATTTACACTTCACTGAACTAATTTACCTTTACTTTTTAAGGCTGCACTTGACAAAAGCCAAATCAAGAATCCACTGAAACAGCAAGTGGCTTCACAGGTCTCTTCAATACGCTGTTATCAGCTGTGAAGTGTATTTGTCTCCAACTGTAGGAGACAGCTTAGCTGACTTAGAGGACGGGGGTTCCCAGGCATTTGTTCCTCTCAACAGGAGCTGGAAAGAGTTCTCTTTAACACACGCCCGGGGGCACCTCCGAGTCATTTCCACGCCCAGTTTTGTGGATTCTGGAACGCGGAGAATGTGGGTTATGCTGCTCTCCTTGCTGCAGGTACATATCAACACTTCCCTTGGTACTGGAGGTGGAGAGAGGCGATGGATTTAGCTCCCTTCCGCAACACCGGCGTGCCCACACCATGCAGAGTACAACCTGCAAGACATCCCAGGGTGCAGATACGCCACGCCTTGCTATGCAACGCCTCAGCTTTCCTTTTATATTCATCAGCCTCTTACTTTCCTTTTCAAATGCAAATAGCTAAATAGGCTCTTTTCTTTCGTTCTGTATTTTCCTTCTTCACGTAACTCTTCCTCCGGCCATTACACTGGACAGCGCAGCTGACTGACTGGTACCCTCTGCCCCTCCAGCTTTCGCAGTGAAACACTCAAAGGAGTCAGCGGCTCAAATTGCTCTCCCTGCATTCCCCCCAGTAAGGGCTGGTTAAAGATAAAACAATGAACAGCCCTGTAGGGAGTTCAGGAAGACTCGTGATCTCAAAACTCCCCAGGCAAAAATCCTGACGTACCCATCAGTCCTCAGTAATCGTGATCCAGAGGTGTTTTCTGTGTCGTTTAGTGAGGTTATATTACGCCCCTAACACGTACTTAAGTGGCAGTTTTGCACATAGCACACATTAAGTAGTGATTCATTTTGACACTTTAGGACCTAAATGGGTGTTAAAACTTCTTGGTGCATTCAAGGTGGAAGTCACCTAGGCCAGCCAATGAATTCCTTATCAGTTCGACAGTGCAGGTAACCACAGCTTTTCCCTGGCAGAGATGCAGTAATATTTTTTCCTCACTTTTGAAAGTAATTTTGGACCATTCCATTGCTCATAAGAAACATCAGTGCGAAAGATTTACTTTCCTTTCTGAGCATCCCTTGGTGGCCGTCTGCAATTAAAGAGGTCTGAGTGGATCATCCCCTAGCAGATACAGAGATCCATTCAAAAGGGAGCACTGTGACTGAGCCATCTTCTGTTAACAGGGCACACTAGGGAGTATTTTACAGTATAGATCAGCTCACTGCTGAAGTTTTACAGATGCAATTTCTCCCTCCTGAGATCTTTGCTTTCACATAACTGTACTGGCAGACTTAAATAATGACCTCCTTTATGCTTTTTATATATTTGTATATATATCTATATATCAAAGCTCTATACATCTAGCTAAATCTTTTTCTGTGGAAATTATCCAGAAGTTGATTGCAGCCTTGCATAACTGCTCCATAAAAACATCAGTTCAATAGCACTCAGAAAAAGTAGAATCAACTATTACAGATACTGGTAAAGGAAAATTAGTCCCTGAAAAGGAAAAGAAGCCTACAAAAGTCTAGGAGGCACAGAAATACTGGAACTGGATTAATCTGCCTCAACCAGAATGAGGGGTCACCAAATCAGCAGACACCAAGTTTAAAAAACAGAGGTTCACAAAGCAAGTGGTAACTCATGGTAATTCCTGTGTAACCAAGTTTACATGGATTCTGGAAACAACTGTCCAAGCACATGGATAAAAGGAGAACTCTGAGCATCACCACACAGACAACTGATACCACACTCAGGAGAGCCCCAAGCACAACACAACACACCTGGAGAAGATTGCTGCATCATCACATTTGACTGTTTCTGGGCAGCCCATAGATCTGGCACCTGTGTCACACTCTCCGTGCATCCCAAACAGAACCATGCAGTGTCACCTCAGAAAGTCTTTAAAAATGGACTTTAAGTTGCTCAGGAACCAAATGAAATGCACAGCATGTACCCAAACCCTTGATCAGATTCTAAACTGCTTCATTTCAAGGCTTTCATTTCAAAGGAAAGTGGGGAATGCAAGTGCACCTCTGCTTCCTTGACTGTGAGCAGGCCTGAATTACAGCAATCTCCTCTAGTTCTTACATCTCCTTCTGCCCTTGGAAAGAAAAAAGTATAGCTGCCTCTAAGCTCGCTTCAGCTTACTCTAGAATGCACCCATTAAAAACCCAAACTGCGATGAACAGGATGCAGCAATAATCTTACATTATCTAACTACCCATCACAGCTAAGAAGTAAAACATAGACACACCTTAAGAACAGGACGGTTGGGTTTGTTGGTGAGGATCTGGGCATTTTTCAGGTGTTTTTTTCTGAAAAGCAGATGAATATTAGGCAGCAATCAGTACTCTGGAAACAAAAAAAACTACTTGGAGTAAAAGAGGAACTCTCAGAGAAACAATGCCTGTGGCTTGTCATGGGAGAATTCTTTCAATTCTTTTTTGTCTATCCAAGATGGCTAGGGTGGAAGGTTAAAAACAAAACAACAACAGAAAACCAAACCATACACAACTAAGAGAAGCCATAGATAGCTACTGGCACATTTATGAACTAAAGAAAGCGTGTTTCTTCAGAGAAGTCATAGTAATCCCAGACTGCAGGGGTTCAAAGTCTGATACACCATGGCTGCAACCAATTTCCATAAGCATCAGCTGGAGGGGGTGTGTGTTTCTGTTTTGTTTGGTTTGAGATTTTTGTGTGGGTGTGGTTTTTTCTGTCATGAACAGTCTTCTGAAGACTAAGACTTAAATATCCAGATTTCTGTGTGGGAAAGCTTACTTGTACTAACACAGGCTTAAAGAGGGTGGAGACATCAAGTGATCACAATTTAGAAGAAGAAAACTGGTTGTGAAGCCAATCAAATGAAAAATAGTATATGGAGACTATTTAAATTTTAAAACCACATGTAGAGATAATAAATGGAATAAATGCACAAAGAAGTTCAAAGATTTTTCTCCTCTTTATTTAAACACAAATACATTTACAGCATGCAGGTAAGTTAAAACTATATGGCGTCTTCCCCAAACCAATTGTTTTAATGCATCTTAAGTGTACTGAAGTTAAATCAGATTCCACAGGTAGACTTGTCCTCATGTCAAATTTAGAGTTACACACAGTAGTGAGTCAGCATTTAAGTTATGTAAATAATTTAGTTGTTCACCAGAAATAAATATTATTTCACGAAGTTCCTATCCTAAATCATCTTTTAAAAATATGATCTAGAGGAACATAAAAGTAAGAACCATTCAAAGACTGCAAGTTGAAATAGCAGTGTTGAACATTCCCCGTAAAGACTGAATATTTTCATTTACAAAATACAGTAATTGTCCTGTCTGGCTGACCTATGACAGCCAAACCAGAAAGCAAAGAAAGTTGTGTGTTTTTCTCTTTTTTTACATTTTAAGAGGCAGTTCTTGGTAAACTTCATAAAAGGTTTAAAATAAAAAAAAGTTTAAATATAAAAAGGTGATGTACACTGAGCTACACACTAGTTACTATTCAATCTAGTTTTTTAAACACAGCAATTTTCAGCACCAAAACCCATGACAATTACCTACAGGAATGAAACCCCCATTCACAGGCATGAGAAAAAAATCCTGCTTCATTTGAGTGTGTTGGTTTTTATGATTGCACATTGACAAATGAAGGCCTGAAAACCTGTAGTTAACATTGAGAAAGATAATGGACAGTGTTGATTCCTTGATGACAAATTTAATTAAAAATATTTTGTTCTTTTTTTTTTCCTCAGTATGCTGCCTTCAACTGTGCTCTAAAACAACTGCAAGTTTGGAGTGCTTGGTGGCCTTAGTGAAGAAAACTGTCTTAAAAGCTGAAAACTCCAAAATAATGGGATTTCCAACTGATACACTCAAACTTTAAAAATCAAACTATTAAAAATTCAGACTACTGTAGATATAGAAAAAAAGTGGTTCAAGGTCTAAAATTTGACTATACTCCATCATAATATAAATATTTTGCCTATTTTAAAATATAAAAATTGAAAGTGACTTGCTGTCTGAACAGTCACAGAGTTTCTACTGTTTCCACAATAACTGAATACCCAGCAAAAAACTCAAGCCAGAACAAAAAGTTGTATCAACCAGGTCTGAAAAATCCATTGAATTTTTCCAGCAATACTAAGTTCCTTCTTTCTTAAAGACCTGGTAACTAGTTTCTATACAGAAGGCTGTTCTAAAAATTATAGTGGCTAAACCCTATCAATAAGTAAATTACACCATAAAACTTTAAACCCCGGATTCAGCTCAGTGAGAGTACCGGAGCTCAAAACAAAGAAACAAACAAAAAAAAAAATCAAAACCCCACGTTTCGTTTTGTTAGCCACTTTACAGGACTTTATTGCAAAGAGAAGAAAAATATTCAACAACTACTACTTCGGACATTTCATGTACCTACTTACAAATGGATTACAAATACAATTCAGGGTAGCACTTTTATTTATTTTATTGTTATTTTAAACACATGCCTCTGGCATTTCTGGATACATCAGTTTTAAAAAGTTGTGTGTCTTTTATTTACTTATCTGAATTCATTGGCCTGTTGCTGAGAAAGGCTTTTTAAAATTGAAAATCAAAATTTTAGCCAAAAATTCCAGTACTGTATGTAGTGGAATATAAAGTTACATTTTAGATTGCCCTCATTTCACTGTCACAAAATAACGAAAGTGAACCGTCACAGATACAGACAAATGGACAGACAGGCTCATGAGAATGAAGCAGAATGTTTTCACTCCACCAGACTGTACTGTGTGCAGAATCAGGAACAGGACAGATGGGATAATCCATTGCCAAAGTCTTTTTTGTAAACTCAGGTTTACTCTTATTACTGTACAATATTTAATTCTAAGTCACCCGGTGGCCGGGCATTCAGTGAGATAACAGTTACACAGCCTTGTTCGTACTGAACCCTTTAGGCCGGCGGTGTTGCGCTCGCGGTGCCTCGCGGCAGCTGTCATAAGCACTTCAGGATCCTCACACTGTACAAACACAGTTAGTTCCAATGCTCTATGCAGCATTCCAAAAGAAAACTGTAATGTAGAGTGCTGCCCTAATTCAGTGGGACATGTAGTGTTATGTGAAGTGACAAAAATGAAAGTATACTTAAACACTGTTGCACATTCCCTAAGACAATAAGATGTACACAAATTAAGCTAGAAAATTTGAACTAAGATTTTCTCAACGTACATTCAGCTTGGCACAGTGCAGACTAAATTTAAGACATGAAAGACAAACTGTGTAATAAGCAGAGCTACACTTTAAGTAACATGTCATTTTTCAAGACGCCAAAATTGCACTCTAGTTGGTTTTTTTTGGGAATCAGTTAGCAGAATTTGTAGAAGGGGGAAGAGCTGTACAGGCCAGGTATAATTTATACAATTTTCAAAAAATAATCCTACAGTCCCCAAAAGGAGAGATTATTGTCATGGAATGACTCCCTCTACACAATATCCAATCCTCCTCACGCTGCACTTACTTTTCAGCAACTGTAAATGAGAAAAAAAATCACAGAGTTAAGCCAAAAAAGCAAAGTTATTTACATTTACAGTAGACCATATCACTATTTACACGGCCTTTAAGAGCCCAGTTCTTAAACCACTCAGGTAAGTGCTAATGAAACATCCACTTTAAAATAAATAATAACACAACACAAAGCATTTAAGCAATGCTGTCTGCTCCCAACGAATTTACAGCACGACAAACTGACGGGGTATGCAATCTTGACTGCAATAATGGAGTAAACATTACAGACAGAAACCACTTACAGCCCAGCTCCATTTCCCATGACTGTTGCTGCTTTTCCTGGCTAGTGGCAACTCCTTGGTCATTCAAACTAAATGTTATTCAAGGTTAAAGTACCCATCAGCTCAACCTCTTATTTACTAAGAGACATTACTGAACAGAACCAGGTACCCTCCCTAGTACTACAACCCAGTTTTCTCTAAATTGGAGAGAAAGCTTGGATAAGTCCGTCAGCTAATGAAAAGAAATGAACAGCAACAAGATTCACATAAGCTGTTCTGGAGCCCTTCAGAAGAGGAGCACCCAGGTTTCAAGCACCCCACCCCATTTTAGATGTACTTCAAACTGAAGATGCAGATAACCTTAACTAAGGCAGTGTCTAGAAGACGTTTATAGACACATTCAAAAGTGAAGATGACAACAGAGAGCATAAAGTAAAGCATTACTGTTAGGTGAGCAACAGATAACCAACTACAAAGCAGATATTATTTTAAAAGATTTATGATTCCGTAAAGCAACTTAAACATATAAAATGCCATACTATGTGTATGGGTATATAATATAATAATGTATATAATAATACTATGTGTAGTTACTTTGGAGATTAGAGATGTTTTCAAGTGCACACAATTTCGATTGCTGTAATTGCATTTGAGCTAGGCTAACATTTTAAGTTTACTGGATGAGGACATGAATGCTTCTGTTAAATAATTCCAAATCACTGACACATGAAGCAGTGTGCAAACACAGAAAGAGAAGCAAATGAATAATATTTAAAAATACGGTAAATTTTATTTCATCACTGAATGTTTTCCTGAAGAAAACCCTACTAGCAAGACAAAAGAATTTGAAATGTCCACTCCTTTCCCAAACAGTGGCTACTGTCTTTGACTGGTAACTACCTCCAATTGGTTGTCTCCACATTTTGTTCTACCCCGGCAGAACACCATCAGAATTACCATTTTACAGCAAACACGTTTTAGAAGAAAAGCAGCAGCATCTTTATTCAGATGTACATTATACTGTTCCACTGGCTATAAAATTCTGTAAAAAAGGAGGAGTTAATCTGACTATTCAAGTGACTTTATGCCACAGAATGAACTGTAATAAACCTAAAACAAAGTAGTTTGCTCACACATTTTAGAAAATGCTACAAGACAAACTTACACTTTGTCTTGCCGTCCACCTCCACGCAGCACAACTGGCTGGCTGTTCTGAGTGAACGCACCTCCACCACGAATTGCACTTGGATGAGTTGGAGAAGCTGCTGGATGCTGGCCAGGGCGGATAGGCTTAGCTGCATGGCAAGAAATGTGACTTACAAATACATACACAACAATTGTACCTTGCATTACTCAAATTTACTGATACCATTAGCCAAATGTAATAATCACAACTGAATGCACTCTGAATAAGAAAACAAGTTTAGAGGATGGCATTCTGAGAACGTAACAGATTAGTGTCAGCTACAACAAACCCTGGAAAACAGACAAGGTTTTGCTTTTATTGCTCCCTGTTAAAGCTTGCAAAGCTTCTGATAAAGATTATCTTCACATGAATTATCTGTCCCACCTCATGTATTACCTTCTACGAATCCTATTTTTTGGCAAAACAAACTCAAGTAAGACAACATTAGACAGTTTCATGAGAGTTATGTATCAGTAAGGAATCATTATAGCTGCTGTCCTTCCCACATGTACTAGATTGATAAGTCACTAGTTACACTCTCTGCAGGTGGTTCTGTGTACCAATACTCCACAGATAACAGTGCTTCATCAACCTACCATCACATAAAAATAAAACTTGCTCTATAGCCAAAGTAAAAACCTGGCAGTTTTGACAGGTCATTCACAAGCTGCAAACACTTAATAAACTGTATTTTCAATCAGTTTTGCACTTAGCTCTTAACAGAACATGCATAATGTATGCGTAGGATTTCACTAAGTCCTGTAATATTAAAGAGAAGCACCTAAAGTTTCAGCAGGCAAAAGTGGATATAAAGAACCTACAGACAGCAGCTGCAGCAGAGAAACACTTCTCAATTACTGCCTTAGAGGATGCTGATTTCCAGTAAGACATAACTAGTTCATCTAGATATTTAAGCATAAGAGGTTGTATACCTCAGGTGAGCTCACTAGAGAATTGCTTGTTTTCTTGGAGACCACTTGAGAGAAAATTAAGACAGAAAAGCACCAGTCTGCAAGCTGCCACTTCTTGTGACCAACATTTTGTAACTATTTTGCAACAGCTCTTTGCAGACCTACAGAATATGGGCAAAATTTAACTGCAACACTCATTTCAGTCACATTAACATTTAAGAGAGGTATACTGATGCCTTTAGTTCTACAGCTGTAGTGTAATGTGCACAGTTAAGTCCTCCACAGGTCACACACCTTCTCAGTCCTCAGCACCTGACAGAGTAATGGCAGGTGGAGGAGCAAAGGAATATGATTATCTTCCCTCCACCTTACCACGCCTTTCTGTTTTTCCTCTACTTTCCCCCAGAGAGGGCTGTGGATACTGTATGTTTTGAAACAAAGAACTGAAAAGGTAATTAAGGATGGTTGTGGGTTTCTGTCTGCCCCTCTTCCCCATAAGATCAAGTCAATTTTGTTGAAGGTGATGGCTTAATCTTTCTTGTTGCCTTGAAACACCTATTTAGTTTTAGAAATTGGAATGGAATTGTAATGATCTAAGAGATTAAGACTCACACGGAGTGTACTGTTTCTTCTAGGAAATGTAACATATTCAGGCTAGAATTCTAGGCTGGTAAGCCTTTTCCAGAGCCATTTAAAGTAAAAGAAAGCCAAACAACCACAATGTACCACCTGCACACACAGTCTGTTAACCAAAATGTAACTCACAGTAGAACATAGATCACATTCACATGTGCAGTTTCAATGAGGGCTGAAAGATACACATATACACAGAGATTAAAAAAAAAGTAGGAGACAGATAAAGCTTTAGGGGGCAAGGGATTCTTTACTCACCAATTTGTGCTGAATGTCCTCTTCTGGCCATATTCTTGGATCTTACAGCTTCCTTTATACGATCTACTTCTTGCTGATACCGCTTGCGATCACGAGAAGCGTTCTCTTTGGCTTCCTTCAGTGCAGATTCCAAAGCTTTAACTCTTTCAGCTGTAGCTCTAAGTCGCTTCTCCAGTTTAGGAAGTTCGCAGCGAAGATCAGCATTATCACGTACCAGCTACAAAACCAGAATTGATTATTTCCTTGGTATCTGTCTTCATAGGGAGAGCTAACCAAATAACCTCCCCACCCCTGAAGAGGCAAAACAGTAGGGTAACTATACTAACTTTGCTTAAGCTTTTAGTAAATCTATATAGTGACATTAAGACTGTCATTTGAAAAATCAGGTACTGTGGAAGAACCTGCTATGCAACAGAGGCACCTCTTCCATCAGAGACAGGCAAGCATCCCCTAGACTGATATATGAAATCTAAACACAAACTCTCAGTTTAAATGCAGCTATTTTGTTATACACCCACATTTACTTAAAATAGGTAATTAATTTATGTTACAAAACAATAGGCTAAAGTTTTCCTGTATCAAGAGACACACTTAAAATGTAGAAGTATTTACTTTAAAAAGTTACTTTATGACCAACAGGTAGTTGCTTCTGTAATAATGAACCTGGAGTAGTTTTATTAAAATTTGAAATGAAGTCTCACTGTACCTGCTT
Source organism: Dicrurus megarhynchus (assembly GCA_013399195.1). NCBI lineage: Eukaryota > Metazoa > Chordata > Aves > Passeriformes > Dicruridae > Dicrurus > Dicrurus megarhynchus. Next base: position 321,093 of record VXAD01003536.1, read on the forward strand.
GTGAACCTTTGTAAGCTGTTCAAGATTATTCTCAAGGAAGGAAATCTTCTGTTTCTGTGCAGCACTGCCTCCTGTATCATCTGAGTCGATCTCAGCACTCTGCAGTAACAAAGGCATGGGGAGGAAGACAGGAGGCTGAGTACAAATCTCAACTTGCATATTAGGATCAAGCCAGAAAAATTACACCAAATAAACACCAGTTACTAATTTAGTTCTAAACTAAAATTTATGTAACATTCTCAGAAACAAGCTTCACTAAAACACCGCATTACCTTTTTCACTCTAGTAGCCAGATCTTGAACAAACAGCTTCCGAAGATTGTGAAGAGTCTGAAGTTCTTTTGCCTACAGTTAAGGACAAGAAATTAACAAAACAACCCAAACAAACTCTGAAAGAAAAAAAAAAAGACAAATATTGACATTTGCTTTGGAATATATTCTGACTATCTTACCACAGTCTCTTCCAAACCCTTTAAATCTTGCCTCGCTTGTTCCCGTCTGTCCTGCATAACCCTAAAAGAGAATAAATTGTTCCTGAAATATCCTAGAAAAATTAGAAAATTTAATGTTTTAGAGAACTAAACACTGTATTGCACAAATGAAAAAAGTCTTTTGGTTGAAGTCTTAAATTAAAGAAATAACCAACAGATGACACCAGACTCAGAAATCTGTATGGCATGGGAGGATGGGATTGGGGGAGCTGCAGAAGGAAAGAGGGATGTACTTTTAATATTGAATAAAAACAAGTACATTCAGATGCATAAACTATAAAAGTTTCTAGAATAGTAAAAGACAAGACTCTCAGAGTCAGCTTCAGAGTGAATATTTGGGGATATCTTATCTTACAAATGCTCCTAGCTCTGACCAGCCAAGATGATAAGTATCATGTGACAGATTAAAAATTTTCTCTTTGTTTTCTTTAGCACCTCACCCTCAACACACTGGCAAAACCAGCATCACAAACAACAGTGTCAGTGCACAGGAATATAACTTGATTGTTATCAGCGTACAGAGCTGCCGTCTTGCCAGTTAACATGAAAGCATTTTCTGCACAGGAAATGTTCTTTCTCAGAACTGTAAGTCAGTGCAGTTATTAAGATGACAGAATATAGGAAAGGAACGTAGACTTCTCTTTTTATGACCTGAGATTATAATAGAAAGGCCAAGGACTGAATGAAAATGAAGTGTTCTTGTTAAGGAGTTAAAAAAGCTTCTTTTCCTCTTGAAATTTCTCCTCACTCAGTTTCACTACTAGCTCACAGTCAAATAAGTAAATATTTGATATAACAAAACATTCCTAATAGTGTCAGTATCCTATTCATTTTCCAGACCTCTCTGGATAAGTAGTTCCAGGCATCTTATACAACTCCAAATTGAAAAAATTAAAGTGAATAATCTGCATTGTTCCTGGTCTGTCATTTGCCATGCACATTTATGATATACAATGGAAAGTAATTGGATTCAGAAAGGCTGGGGGAAGACACAGAATACAAAACTAATTTTTAAAACTTCTTAGCAAATCTTTTGAAGAGGAATGTTTCTATACAGCGAGTGCTTTAAAGTGGTCAATGCTAGATGTAGCTGAGCCTGCAAACTGAAACAGGAAGCAGTAAGGTGGTACGTATAGCAAATCTTACAAGACAAGAAAACCTATTGTAGTTAATGTAAGTTTTGTAATCATTGTGCCATATAAATAAATCAAAATAAGACGGATTCACAAGACCAGAGTACTGTTAAAATTTTAGTCAGTTAAACAGGATAAATGAAAAAAAATTAGAAAAAAAAAAAGCAAGCGTTGCTTCTTGGTTACCAGCACAGATCAATCAGGTCCCTCTGATTACTTCAAATTCCATGACAAAAACCCCTGAAAACCACTGTGTTTTAAACATAGCCAAAAAGCACTTTTCAAAAAGTACTTTTAAGTATAATGTATTTTTAGCTTCTGTAAAGATAAGTGTGTATGTGCCAGAAAGGGGTTGCAACCGATACACTTAGAAAGATTTTGAGGGGATTAAGGTCAGATTTCTAGAAGCTGAGAACTTTTGTCCAACTTGACTCCTGGATACTTACCTGCAAGCAGAATTTAATTCCAATTTTTGCACTAACTTTTGAGTCTCTAATTCACTAACACATTGTATGTAGTCAATCAATGAAGCGTGCAACTGTTTAATTTTAAGAATAAACCAATTAGAGCCACCTAACAAGTTAAATCACATAAGAACCATAAATAGACTAAGGGAACACAAGAACCAGAAAAAGAGTAAGGGAAATTGTTAGAAGACTCTTGCAGTCTTACAGAATGCAATATATAGCTGCAAATTGAAAAGTTAATTACTCCAATCCACAGCATATTAAAAAAGAAACAGTTGTGGCCTTTGTATCTTTCATAATTTTACTTCAAATTTTAAGTATTCAGGCAGTGCAAAAGTTTTAAAAAAGGTTCAAGAAGGCCTCTGTTTAATAAGCATACTATAAAGTGAAAGGCACCTCATCATATTAGGTCACTAGTTTATAGAGTAAGCGTCCCCACACACATTTGTTTTATGTGCCATTATCACTTACGTAAGCTCATGAAGTTTTCTGCTTTTTTCCTGATCAGTCGCCTTCAGCTTCTCATGCTCCACTCTCAGACGCTCCTGTTCAAGCATCATCTTCTGGTTTTGGCTGAACCCAGAAAGTAAATATTTTCATCAGCTGAAACTCTCAGACTCCACATTCAGTAACAAAATGGAAGACAGAAGGACAGTTCTGGAAGAAACTCTTGCCACTTCCTTCCCATTGTACTTGCACTTCTGTACTTGCACAGTCCAGAGACACTTGGCACCACTAAAATAATGACAATTACTTACTCTTGAAGCTCAGTGATGAGCTTCTCCTTTGCATCAACTTCATCTCTCAGGCTACTGATTTGTTTCTGATGCGTCTCACGATGGCTCTGAATTTGCTGCTCCACAGCTTGCTGTTAGAAAAAACCAGAACACATTAAATGCTCTGAGTTACCACCAGACTTCACTCTGTGGGGATTTGGGTTATTGGGGTTTTCTTTTTTAAACAATGAAATTGGCTTACCTTGACTTCATTTGCAGTTTGAACCTTATTTAAGTGCTCTTTCTCCATCTCATGGACCTTTTCTAGTAGGGGATAGAGAAGAAAAAACACATTTCAGCCAGGTACCTAGGCAACCACATGGATGATGGCACTAATTTTCCCTTCCCTTGCCAACACCTTACAATTTGGAAAAAGTCCCCTCCCACCACAAAAATCAATTAAACTAGTAACACCTTTAATCCTATCAATAACAGTTCTTTCAGACAGCAAACATATTTTACCATGGATTAATTCTACATGTTCAGTAGCAAAAAGCCTTTCTATAGCTCTACCTTTCAACTTAAACAGAACAGAGCAATTCCCTATTTATCACTATATTCTTAAAATGGTGGTGGTGGGTGGGGTGTAGGGAGGCACATCCTACCCTGTGCTCGGAGTTGAACTAATTCTTCATTAAGGGAATCCACAGATTCTTCCAGCTGCCTCTTTTTCTGTTCCACATTCTGAAGATATTCAGTCAGCGACTTGATCTTGGCTTCATGCTTGTGGAATGAAAACATTCATTTACTTTGGAACTAGGTACCATGGAATTACATCAGCATAAATGGATCATACTTATTTTTTACACAACAAGTAACCTCATCTCAAAACAAAAATGGTGCCAACTGGACTCTTAAAGAATATGACTACTCAAGTAGATCTGTAGCCTGTAAGACAAAGTCTTTATTCTGGACTGGAATGAAATACATTTTTGGCTGGGAGAAGAGATGTTTTGAATGTTAAATACTAACAGAGGCAAGAGAGGTCCACTGTACTTAGATGATTGCCCTGAAATGTGCTTCTCCTGATTTAAAAAAAGAGGATTATCTGTATGTAAAACAAAATATAGGAACATTAAACTGCATATGTAGATTACAGTTATCAGAAGTGTTAGAAGCCACATTACTTATCTTTTCTAAAAAACACATTAAAATGGCCTCTCTCACATTAGAAATAAATTTAATCTACTGTGCAAACTTCCTGAAATATTACTGTGCTATTACCTCTCCCACTTCCAGCTTGGGGCATTAGCAGGCAGAATGCCCACTAGTCACTGCTTCGGTAAGACTTGTATTTGTAAAGAATCCTGTGATAGAGAACACACGGACTCCAGTATCTAATATAAGTGCTACAAAAGCATTAGCAGGCTACAGATATTTTGCAGAAATTCTGACATCCTGTCACACTGAATTACTTAGAAGCATCCAAACCAAAGAGAGTCCTAAGGACTTATGGCTGTTCACTCACAGTGTGCTTTGTTAGGTGCCAAAAAAACCCTGCAACTTTTCTTTCCCTGATAGGTTAATGAATTGAATTTATAAAGAACACTGTACACTGTAGAAAAATATTTACCTGTGAGATCCGGAGCTGGCAGGCAGCCAACTCCTTTTCATTTTCTTCCATTTTCTTATTGCTTTCAGCTTGTGTGCCTTCTAACTGCTTGCAACGCTTCACCATTGTTTTTACTTCTGATTTCATTTTGCTAATGTACAGTCTTGCAACTGTGAATTCTTCATCTATCATGCCAGTTCCCTCGGGCTGCTGAAAAGGGTGGAACAGCACATTTAGAAAGCTCAGATAACAAAAGTGAACTAAAGGTGCACTGGAGCAGCTAAATGCCCAGGACACATCCCCAGCCTCAACTGACAACCACAGAACTTAAAAAAACCCACAAACCCTTATACTGTATTTAAGTTTTCTGATTGATTATTTAGAAGTTTGCACAAAGACGAGTTGCTTGAAGAAGGAATTACAATTCACTATTGATTTCTAATACTGCTTACATTCTTGCCCTATAGCCATCTTCTAGATTTATCTCTTATTTCATGCCCTCATTCTGTTTTTAATACAAGTATCACCCCGACTGTCACTGTAGGTCAATATTAGATTACCAAGACAATGCTGTTCATTAAGACCACTTCATATAGCAGTTTGACAACATGAATGAGAACACTGCTTCAGAAGAAAAATCATGCCTGCTCTTCCTTGTCTATGCATAACCAAATTCTGTCTGGGACCTGATTAAGTCACAGTATAAGCAATGGAGAAGCTTATGTCCGAATTATTAATATACATGAAGCTTCCTATGGTGGTGATTTTTACCATACTAAGAAAATGCCCCCACCTATCCACAATGTATGTGTTTAATACATGGCACTAAAGACAGCAGTGATTAACTCTTACCTTGACATCATTATTTCCTACTGCAATTCCAATCTCTGCAAGATCTTTTAGTAAGGAGGCCATCATTTCTGTTGCTCGTTTCTTTTGATGGTTGGTCATTTCTTTAAGTTTCTGCAGCTCTGCATCTATACTGGCTAAAGTGACCTACAGTAAAAGAAGTTACCCTTAATTAAACAAAACACACTCTTGCTCTTGGAATTAGTTTCATACTATTTACAGAGTACCAGCATTTCTTCTGAAAGAACTAAAAAATTACTGGGGACAGAGACCTTCAACTCACAAAATATAATCTTAAAACTCTGCAGCAAGATTAGTGTTAACACTGTTAAACAGCATTCAGAGTTATATACAACTAACTATTGCAGGGAATCACATTTATAGAAAAAGGGTAAATGAACAGCAAGCCCGACACTTTTCATCATATTTTGGTAAATGAAAACAATTTCAGCTTCATATGCAGAGCTCTTAACTCTTCCCTACTTGCAAATCAAAAAATGACAGTACTCTCCCAGTATTGAGATTTCATAAGCGCACCACGTACTCTTCAGCACTTTTTCAGCTGGTTTGAGCTGCTGTGGTTGTAGTGGCTGCAGCTCAGCAGCTCACATGCTCGAGTCCGCTATTTGTTGTCCAGTTTAATAAAAAACACCAGAAGTTTTACAGCAGGAATGTTTCAGGCAGAGATGCCAAAGGATGGTTACTGCATGGGTTAGCAGTGCCAGATTGGGATGTCTTAATTTTATGATACCTCTGAACAGTTGCTTTCTTGCAGATTGAGAGTTATTCATGATATTCAATGGATGTTAAGTTATAATATCTAGAATCACTACCTATAAGCTAATTAGAAACTACATCGATAAAGCAAACAAAAAAAACCCTGCAAAAAACAAACCATACATTTCAGAATCATACACAGCAAGCCTATTGCAACAGATTTTAAATGCTGCTTACAAGACCATAGATTCTCCGACTTGTGGCCAGCTTTCAAGTGATGTAAGCTACCAGTAGATTACTTGGCTCAGAATACTTAGAAGTTGAAAGAGAAGTTTCATGATCTTGTGAACTTCAATTACAACATCAGTGCTCTACCAAGTCAAATCTTACTAACTGAAACTTGAAAGCCACAATCACTAGAAGACCCAGACCCTCTTATTATCATCTTCAAGAACAGAGAATTCTGAGTGAGACTTGTGTCATTAATACTGTCTCCAATACCAGCAAACATACTGATCCTTTCCAGTACTTAGAATTTTAGGATAGTAGGTAGAGTATTAACTGCTTAAAACTGATTGAGGTCTGCTGAATAACTGGCTACCAAAACTGTCAGTCAGTTCAGCAACTTTGCAGGTATGTAAGGAGGTGCACAGTATTCTGTGAGACTGATGCTGCATCTGTATCTTAACCAGGGTTATCTTTTGGAATACGTCCTCAACTACTCCTTTCAGAAAGTAAACCAAACTGCTTGTTTTTGAAAGCATGAAGGTAAGTTATTTCACATTCCATACACACAGCAGGCAAATACACATTCTTTTCAAGAAAAGCTGCAGCACGCTCACTGCAACTTCAAGATTGGAAGAAGCAGATTTTTAAGTCAGGATTTCCCCAACTGCACCAGGAAGACAAAACCAGCATGTAATGAAAGTGTTAAGTTTTGACACCTGGGATATTTCTGAACACTCTTTAGGTAGTAAAATGCCACAAGCGCTATCAAGGTCAATAATCACTATACATTTTTTCTTAAGCTTACAGCTTTTAGAAAATCATTCCCTGCAAAAACGAAGTAAGTTTTAGACTTAGGCTCTCATTTTCCCTTGTGAAATACTTTCACATAACTTTAAGAAATATGATTAAGGCAAACAAAGTCACACTAAGGACTGTCAGTAATTTCTTATCCCAATTTCATACCGATTTTTGATTGAGTTCGTCACTAAGCAGTTCATATTCCTTTGCCTTATCTTCTACTTCCTGAGACTTTTGATCATAGTTCACAGCTAGTTCTTCAAGGGCTTGTAACACCTCTTTCACTTCCTCTTTAGAAGCATCATTTTCAGCCTGAAGGCGATTCAACTCTGCTTGCAGGTTGTCTTGGTCCCGTCTGGTTGATGCCAGAAGCTGCAATATTGACAGAGTTTTAATAAAATTACAACAATAAATATTCATGAAGAAAATTCCACGTATGTCTTGAATTTTATTTATGCTTTTAGCTACTACAGTAGCTTATATCTACATTCCTAGCAACTAGCTTCATGCAATAAGAATACGAAGAACAGAATATAATGAACAACTAAATTTACCATCTATATTCACAGTTCTTTAAGTTTTTAAATACCTTAAAAATGGAAGTGATTACAAATGAAGATATAAAGGGATAGCAACTAGAAATGCACGTGAAATATTGCAAGTTCTCAAAAAAGCCACTGAACACTACTCATGAGTCTGAAATTGTCAACAGTCTAGGGACTAAACTTCCAGCATTTTAACACTTAGCTGCTGAAGAATAACTAGACAAAGGGTATGTGTGCTAAAGAAGCAGATTTATTTATTTAAATTAGATTCAACAGTAACTCCAGCTTCCCTAGTCCTTGGCCCATTTCCTTCTGAACATCTACACAAGGATTACCATTTTTTTAAAAGTTTGTACTACAGAGAAATATTTTTTCTAATAATTTGGCTAAATGAAATTTTCATTATTCATAGGCAATTCCCCCCACTAATTAAGTTATATCCCTGTCAACATATGCATACAGATCATTTGCACATTCTAGCAAGTATGGTCCAAATTAACACATAGATACTTCTTTTTTCATTATGGGCCAATACATTTCCCTCCTCTCTCTTCTCTCTATGTACAGCAACTGACCAGAAGTAAACCTTAAACAGATTTCTTACATTAAATCAAGTTACTTTTAGTTTTTACAACCTGCTAACTTTGCATAGGGAAGACAACTGCTGCTGTCTTTGCATAAAATACTTCCAATTTTTTCAATCTTCATGGATACTTAAGATCTAAGTAGACTGGTTTAAGTTTAGCCATCAGCACAGTGGAAGCAGGAGGAATGAATAGGCAGAGCATTCAGATAAGGCATGGAAGAGAATTATTGTGCCATAGCAAGGTGTCATTCTATTCTCTGGTCATAAATTGTGACCTATTCCAAATACCTCCAGCTACTTTAGAGGAAAGACAAACAAAAATAAAGATGCAAGAGCAAAACTCACCTCCTCCTGATCCAACATCTGTGTCTTCAGTTTTTCTACTAGTTGGCTCTGCTGATTAATTTCTTCATCCTGCAGTTGAAATAAGACTGTGTTCATTACACTGACAAATACCACTCAGAAAAAATAATCTAAGAGCAGATGCTAGGTATCTAACTTTTCCCTATTCTGAGATAATTACACAACAAAGCAATGAAAGTAAAAACCAGTCCTTTTCATTTCACTGATTGATTCATTAGGCTCTTAACTCGGCATGTATGTGTAACACACCATGCTTTGGAGACAAAAGTCTTACACCTGTGCTTTTGCAAGTCTTCTCCAAGTTTTTCTAACTTCCAAGAGACAATATTTAATTAAAAGACTTTTTTCTATCCAAATTCAGTACTACAACTTAAATTTGAGATTATATTCAAATAAAATATCCAAAACATAGGAAGAAAACAGTTTTGCCTTCAAATTACTCCTTTTCTCACTTCCATTATTTTCCAGTTAAGAAAGGATACCCCCTTAGCACCAGATAAGGCAACTTTGATTTCTCCTAATCAGAATTAAGAGCAAGCACTCTCAGCAAATACTTAAACAAGTTGAGCTAACAAACAAATACTGGCAAATTAAATACGGAATCATAGAATACCCTGAGCTGGAAGGAACTCACAAGGATCATCAAGTGCAACTCTCAACCCTGTGCAGGACACCCTGAGAGCCACACGCTGTGCCTGAGAGCATTGTCCAAATGCTTCTGGAACTCTGTCAGGTTTGGTGCTGTGACCACTTCCCTGGGGAGCCTGTTCCAGTGCTCAACCTCCCTCTGGATGAAGAATCTTTTCTAATATCCAGCCTAAACCTCCCCTGACACAACTTCAGGCCATTCCCTCAGGTCACAAAAGTGAAGAAATTTGTACCTGCCCCTCGGCTTCCCCTCCTGAGAATGCTGAAGACACATTATACAATAATATAGTTCAAGATATATTTTGAAGAGACCTTCCACTAAGTAAGAATGGCATACCTTGTCATCCAGTTGTTTGTAAAGTTTGGCAATTTCTTCCTCACATTTCCTTCTCTCAGCATCAGTGAAATTGCCAGTTACTCCAATTGTGGTAGCTGGTTTATCATTAGTAACAGTAATATCCTTGTCCACTGCAAAAGCTTCTAAGTTGGCCTTCTCCTTGTCAAACTGTTCATCAACTGGTACGGTCTCCCCTTAAAAATACACTTAATTTTAGTACAGTTAGCCATTACGTATTTCCCACAAAATTACCCTTGAGAAGTATTAGCTATTTCCTACTAACAGTATTGCAGTTAATAAGCAATTGAGTTCAGTTAATTACTTGGCAAAAAAAATGACCACTAGATTATCCAAACTATTTCCTGCTTACCACAAAACATTGTATTTCACCCAGTTACTCTGCTATGAGCTCCAAATTACACATCAAATCGTATCTTCTAGAAAGTCACCTAACTTTCCCAGAAGACAGAAAATTCTCCCTTTCCCTTGGCACTCTGTTTTGCTAGGTAGCCATATTGACTTTTACATTGCTTTGCTTCTAATTTAAAATATTTTCAGTTACACTTCTATCCTTTTATGTTCATAAAGCTTTTTCTGATGAGAACACTTTAACTTTACAGAGAAAAAAAACACCACATGCCAAGGCACTTCTCTGGTAAATTAAACTAAATTCCTTAGTGCTTTATTCAAAACATTTTATGCGGTCCTCAGAAGGTACAGGCTCTTTCCAACACTCCAGTATCTCATGTTAAGTATAGTTCTTTCAGAATATTGACATTTCAGGTGTGGCCTCATACCAGCTCTATAAAACAATAAAAAACCCCAACAAAAACAAAAAAAAAACAACCCCACATCCTACCAAACCTATTTCAGCAAACCCATTTTTTTCAGATTTATATCAGGATGTGGTGCAGTTGTCTGCAAGATTGCAAAATCATATTCTATAGCTGCCAAACTCTAGAATATATCTGCATGACCTATGTTCCTCTTTTTCTGAATTTATGGCTTCACTATTAACTTGCATTTTGCCAGCAACCTGAACTGATAAGAAGTTAATCATTCAGGAAGAATGAACAGGCACACATTTGGTACTGTCAGCAACTTTGGGGTTTGGGTGGGTTTTTTGCCTATTCACGTTTGAGTTTTAAATGAGGGCAAGACCTTGTGATACTGTTTTGAATCAGAAAACCAAAGCAGAGGAAACATTTTACTCAGTTTCTGCACTTACAAATAGTATCAGTTTTTTGTCCCCCAAAATAAAATTTTTACAACGTATGTAACTCTAGTCCTGCTAGAAAACCAAGTGTTGAACAATCTAACATGAACACACTTTCAGACATTTTTGTCATTACATGATTATTAGAAGCTGTTTCAGTTGCAATAAAGTGAAAAATATCACGCTCCGAAGTTGACTTAATACTATAGCTTTAATATCCTTATTTCTGTCTTGCATAATGCTCTTAGCTATTTCTGGTAGCCTGAAGACTAATTCAGTGTCTGTTGTCTTGCCTAAAGTTTGCAGAATAATAATGTAACTGCTTCTCACCGTTCCTCCATCTGTTGAGCTCATTTTCCAGCCACTGTATGGTGTTCCGCAGAGTCTTGTTTTTCTCTTTTTCCTTCTCATACTTTTTCTTCCACTGTTCTGCAGTGAGCTCCACGTTGACACAGACTGTGTTCTTAATGGTCTTTGCTCTACACAGAAAAAGCAAAAAGCTCTGAGACTTCATTTTTAAAGAAAGGAATTCAAGGTTATTAAATAATATGTCCACATACCACTGGGGAAAGCATAAACATTCCCACCTCTTCCAAAACATTATTTCTATTCCCTGTCAAGTTACTATTTTCTCAATTGGATTGATGCAACTGTCAATGGACAGAGTAACTTAACTTTGGAAAGCTGAGAAATCTCAAGCTGATTGAATTGGACAAATTCAGCTGCATATCTTCACCTGAAAGAATTCAGGTCAGGACAATTGCGCACAGTTTTGAACAAAGGATAGTATTTCACATCTAGCAAACACTGTCCAATGGAAAGCATAACACTTTTAGAATGCAAACCATCTGGCTCATCTAAGAAACAGCTCAGTTCAACCAAAAAGTCTAGTTACTATGTCTCCACTAACCAAAAGGTGTTACAAGCTACTTAGGTAACTTGCAGTTGTGATTTTCTACATTCAGTCAGGTGAATCCCACTAAATTAGGTTTGGAGACAAAATTACAGGCACTGATAACATATTTATGAAGTAATGTATGTTTTTCACTATAGTGCCATACACCTCACTTATCTCACTAGTTTTCCTGTTTCATCTCCTACTACTGAATATCCCACCCCAAAAGTCAGAACAGGAAAAAAGCTTAATGGCAGTTAAACATCTCCATTACCCTGCACCGACTCCTATAAGTACCTTTCTGAAAAATTTTGGTGAGACATTACTACTAAAAGAGACATGATTTTCTGCTACATTACATGATTATTACATAGCCTTCAGTCACTACAGCTGAGGGCTTCAGCATAAATTTGACATCCCTAGAAAGTTGAATTAATATACTGGACTAACTGTGGTGGCTGAGACAGAAGTGCACTCTGTTAACTCCTGAAGATGTCAAGAGCACAAGGCAGTGAAACTCCATAGCTGCAGCTGCAAAACACTTTCCAGTAGCTCAATCACTAAATAATAAAAGGAAAGACCTCCTACCTTCTAAAAGGAAACCAAAACCCTCCACTGCTGCAGAATGTTGCAGTCATTACTCCACGCTCACTAACTATTCATATTCTGCCAGATTTCTAATCTGGTCTATTTTCCATAATACAAAACTTCTCAGAGAAGACCAGTGGGAAACGATCTTGTTGGACTGAAGTGGGAGAGGTACACTAACAGCAAAGACCAGATGGACTAGCAAAACATTCACTGCTTTTGTAATGTGCTCCAGTAATTAATGTGATTCAATCTAGTGGTCAGGAACTGGAGTATAACAACGAAGCATCAATAATAGAATAGTAAAGAAGAGCTACCTAACAAAATACCTAATTTGAAATGAGTATGTATAAATTCAGTTACAAATGACACAGGAATTTACAAGTATCATCTCAAAGTTTACTGGACTGTTAGATACAGACCAGAGGACGGGCTCTCCTGGCAAATAAAGGATTCAGCTTATCAGGGGAGAGCTCCTTCCTACCTTCTTCCACTTTAGGGAGGGCAGGGGACAGGGAAGTACTTATAGCCCTCCAAGACTATACATTAAACCACATTTTGAACCAAATTATATGCTCCTCCTGAAAATACAGTCTTCAGGATCCTGACTGGTTTAAGGATTTTTATAAGTTAGGAGGTAAGACAGATCACAACACTTAACCACCTATACACTGAAGAATTACAGAAAGTAAGTAAACATTCTAATTAATTTGGTTCAGGAATCTTAATAGAGCAACTTACTTATTTCTCATTCTGCATTTTTTCCTATTAAGTCATTTACTCACCTTTGGCCGAACAGAAGAGTAGATTTAGTTTCAGATTCATTGTAAGAAGATGGAGAACAGCAAATAACAATAGTGGTTCTGCAGTTACCCCCTAGTGAATCTTGAAGGATTCTGGTCATTTTGCTATCACGATATGGAACATATGTCTACCAAGAGAATGGTTAAATGATCAGTCATGGGTTTTCAGATACATTGTATTTGTTGAAATATGAGCTACGCTTTTGCTAGGTACGACCTTATCAGAAAGACATTAAATTCTACTTTAATTCATTAATCATAAGACTGAAGATGCATGGGATGATAAAGTTGTACTTCTATGTTTGGTAACCTTTAGAGCACAAGGAAACTTTCAGTATGATGCTCGGATGCCTCAGCATTAAATGTAACTTACTAATCTTTACTGTCAATACAGTACAAGAGTACTGTAGAGTAATGGCCACCTGCAATGCGCTGGCTCATATCACTGAGATTGGTAAGAATTTCTGCATAACATGTTCAGAGATGCAAACTTTTAAGCACAAAAAGACAAAACAGAACACTTACACTGCTTTCAGCCAGTGCTGAGATGACATTTCCAAGAGCAGACAAAGACTTGTTGATGTTCTTGGCCTCATCCAGCACAGCACCTTCTGCTCCAGTTTTACTAACCTATACAATATTTCAGGACATTAGGAAATGCATCTTCAAAAACCACCTTCAACATTTATGATAAAACTTATGTCATTTCTCCACTTATAAGTCAGTCTCCCTAACTTTATGAGATACGCATAAGCAAACTCTTCCTCAGACTCTTTCCCTGATTCATTATCAATTTTTCATTCAAAACTCAGTGTCTAAAGATTTCTCATGTTTTTAACTGAAGTGAATATTCTCCCAGCAAAATACACCTTTTTGTAGAAGAGAAACATATAGCTAAAAAACTTCTATCAAATTAACAACTTCAAATGTTTTTTGAAGTTTGACAAAAAGACTGAACTCCTTAAAAGTAAATATGTATTATGAATAGTTTGTCCAGAGATCATCCTTAAAACCAAACTACATCTCTCCTCTAAAAACCCTAACAAAACAAATTATAAAACCCAAACCACATACCACTACTAGCCCTGGAAAATACAGCAGTCTTCATGAGCAGAAATTTGTGATTTTAGAGGCTGAATCTGATGTACATGAGTGCTCTAGGAACTTAAGTAGGTACCAGCAGAAATGTGAAAAAATCTGACATGACACCATTCTATTTACCTTACCTGTTTTGCCTCAAGGGCTGAATTTGACTTACAGTTCTATAACCCTCCCTTTACTATTTCCACCAAGCTGTGATCATGACTACAGTTAAACAATTCTACTTCCCTGTGTTTAAACTGATACACAGCATTAGAAAACTCCATTTATTTCAAAGGGACTGGGGAAATGCACAAAAGTAGAGTTTGAAACTAACAGTGAAAGGAAATACAGAGAAAGGAGACCTGCAAGCCAGCCCTTTTCTTTAAAAGAAAAAAAGACTCTAACTAAAGAAACACATTTCAGAATAAACACAGGATCAGAGACAACAATAAGGTCACAGTACAATGATGTAAGGAAAAACAACAGCAAGCAGAAATGATTGAAAAAACTGGAGACAAAGACAGGGACAAACCCAGAAGCAAAGATGAAATGTCAAAAAGCCAGCTCTTGAAAGACCAATTACAGTATGTATTTCCTCCCCTGCTATAAGCCACTGACAGGAAAGCAAGCTGTCATTTTAACCTATGTTAATCAGAACTTCAAATTAAGAAACTTGGTATCACTACATAAGAAAACCCAGATATTCTGCAACCATAAAACTTTATTCCTGTACCTGGCTAACCCACACACCTGTACACTTCTTTTTTGCACTCTCAGATACCGAAACTGAACTCTACCCTCTTTCCCCACCCTAGTCCAGATTTACAGTCACTGCAGAAATGCAGATCAGCTTAAAGTGGTAGTATCTAACAGCCAAGCCAGCCTAGGATTCAGAAATCATGTTTCAAAGTCAAAATTAACACACCTCAGAGATGACAACTGAACAATCAGTATTACACTAACGTAAAATACTTGACTGTATAGAAAAAACATAGAGCTTTTCAGAGCAGAAAAAGAAACTTAAAATTACCTTCTCACTACCTGCCAAGTCCACAAGGTAAAGTTTTCCACTTAGCTTCTGTTCTGTTTGAGTATTCTCTTGTTTTACATTAATAAGAAAAATACTATGACTTCGGGAGCTGTGTTCATTCATATCTATAATTCAAAATAAACACGTTGTCAAGAAGATTTGTACAACCAATCTCACTTAAAACAACACCTTCCCACGGTGCAGCAAGAGATCCAAAGCTACTGAAGCTGTATAGTGTAATCTCTCAATGACAGTAGAACTACAGGCAGCAAAACAAATGGTATCATCTAATTGAGTAAGAAAGATCCAGTTTTCTCTTGGGCTCCTATTAATATCACGTAAGTTCACTCATCAGGTTTGCTAGCTTGTCATCTATGAATTTCACACATTAATTTACTTTATTAGAACAGAAAGTATATTTAGGTCTTGATAGGAGAGTCTTTTGTAGACCTCCAGTGTACCACATTTTATCCTTCTGTGAAAATCTTAACTGGCAATAGCCTTTCATCCCCATCTTGTACTGCCCCCTCTGCTGTGAAACATTACGAGAAAACAAAACTTGTTGAATTTAAAGTACTATTTTAATCTATTAACAAAATTTAAGCAGACTGCAATCTGAATGAGAGTATCTGCCTATTTCTTCTTCCTTTTAAGTATAAATCTCTCATAGTTCTAAAAGTACCAGCTTACTGATGTTAAAGAAGCAAAGAACACAAAATAATATTCTATCCAAATTTCCTTAGTGCAGTCCCCATTTCAGATCCTTCTCACTTAGGAGCAATGAAGCAAAACTGAAAGACTGAATCATTCCTTAAAAGGAACACTGTATTTTTATTTTTGACCCTTAACTGAAGAAATGAGAAGAAAACCCTTATGTTTTTGAATGACTGTATATTCTCTCTTCCTGAATAAAGAACTAGACACAGGAAGATTGTGCAACATCCTCAAATTGACTCTGAGACTTGTCACCTCAGTTGCTAAGAATTCAAGTCTTAATTTGCATGCACCTACAGCTTTTCCTTGTCTTCTCTAACCCCTCTGGCAATTCCAAATCCTGCTTCTTGTGGGAATTTGGAGGCCTATGACATGGCTCCTTGCAACTCAGCTGCATGCTACAGCCAAAAATCTTGGGATCTTGGGATGCTGCTTAAATCTGCAGCAGGTCTGAATTCTGATCAGCTGCTCTTAGAATATTCAACAGAATGATCAAACTGTGGACAAGCCATGCTTAGATATTTCTAGGTTAATTGAAACAAATTCCACAAACTGGGATTTTGCACTATTCCTAAAGGAGAACTACACCTTTTTCTCCAGTGATTTATAGTTCCTCGCTGATGACTTACTTTCTCCTTTCAATCTCAGTGTAAGCAACATTATCTAACCAGAAATGAACTGAAATATTTGTTTCTGAAAGACATACTGAAACTGCTTATGCCAGACCTTTTCAAAAACCTAAATTACTTAGCTCACTATTTTTGCCTTCCCTACTTTTTTAAGGTATACCAGAAGCAAAAAGACAAATCACTGAAAGGAAACAGAAGATGATACTTACTTGTAACTGCTACGTGTCGATTTGATTTTCCTTCATCTATAGTATCCATAACTTCCTCTGGACTACATACAAAACGCTCTGTGCAACCCTTTGGAAAAAAAAAAGGGGGTTGTGAAAAACAACACCACACCAACAAGGCAGAAGTAAATGGTGCACACTAGAGAAGGGCGAGATGAAAATATATCAGACTGATGCTCACCTTTACATAGGGAACTCTATTTTTGTCCTCATGAACAGAAAGATTGGTCTTTGAAACTGGAAGAGAAAACATTCCAAAGCTAAGGCAAAACCAAATGAAAACACTGTGTACAATACATGCCCGAGCCATAAATGCTACCTCTCAGCAACACTTTACAAAAATTTAACATAGGAGAAACCACCACCACTGCAGCTTCAGTAATATTATATAGATGAGCTCCATGCTTTCCCATTATGATGTACCTTTATCATGCAAAGCATAATGAATACCTAAGTAACATACGGGTTTTTTTAATATGTTCCTCCAGAATAATTCATATGTTCAATACCAATAAAAGTCTTACCATCCAAAAGGTCCCTTATTTTATCCAAGTATATTTCAAAATATGACACCTAGAAGTAAGAAGAGGAACAGAGATACATCAGAAAGCAAAAATGCTTTGCTTCTTGATCACAAGGATCCAGCATGATTACTATGACGTCCCACATAACACTACATCCAGCTCCAGTTCTTATGGCTGAACTAAAATACACATTTAAGAAGAAACTGTTTTGATCAGAAGTTTCAATCACTATCAGCACTGCCATAGGTTATCGGCATAGTTTCCATCAATGTTCAATGGAACAAAATTAAGGCATTAAGATAATTCTTCTTTAAGAACAATCAGTTACTTCAGAAATAACTCAGGTTATCAGGTTTCCAAGTTACAGGCATTTGAAACTGATATAGAATATCCGTTTACCCACAGACTACCTACCAGTTTTAATACAGAGTAAATAAGTAAAAATGAAGAGAAGTTTACCTTAATATGAAACTCAAGATTCTCATCCATGGAGTAAATATAATTAAAAATATCTTGCACTATTCTTGGAATAATGCCCATTCCATCTGGGTCATGAAGCTTCCCCTTAACAGAAAAAGATACAATACCATGAAAAATTCATACTCAATCCAGCATACAAACAGTATTCAAACACAAAACATCTGGTTCAGGTTAACAGACAAAATGCTGACAAGTATGATGCACTCACTCTATAAAGTACAGTCAACCATCCATTTAGCCCCAGCATTCCCCAGAAGTGGAAAGAAGAGCCTTAGAACTCTCCCAAACTACTACAAGCGAAAATGTGCTATTGATATTATTCTTGTTTTTCTCATACTGCTACTGAGGGCTGAAAAAACACTAATTGCCATTCTCAGTCCTAAAAAAAATAATGGGGTATCAAAACGTCGCAAGAAAAAAAGCAGACACCTTATTTCTACAAAGCAAAGACTATTGTGACGAAAAGACATGACAGTGACAGTAAGAGAGAATTATTTTAACATTTCTTACTTCCATAGTGTGTGTCTTTCCAGATGATGTTTGCCCATAAGCAAATATTGTACCATTGTATCCCTCAAGTACATCTAAAGGGAAAGAGTATTTTCATTAGGTTCATTTCCTTCTTCTAAAGATAAGTTGAATTAAACAGAATGCAAGCAGGCGGGTCCTAAAATGTCCAGCAAGTTAAATCATTGAATGCTTGGGAACCTTGTGCTAGAGTTAGGGGGAGGGAGAGTGTTCCTCCCTACATCTTTTAATGCATTTTGCCATCATTGACTGCGTCTTAGAAGTCACCTGTACCAGAAGAATATGTTTTTTCAACAGAAAAATCAGGACTTAACAGTCAGGAACAAAAAGGAAATTGTTACAATCGCCAGGCTGAACAGATGGTCTTTGATATCTCAGAAGAAACCAAAGATGAGAACACCATCATATTTTCTGCCTTCAGGAAAGTTTAATTGTCATGAGAATGAGCAATGCCCTAAGTTATAAACATCTTGCTCTTAGGCCATAAGCTTCTATTTCAAATTATGAATGAACCAAGCCAAAGTTTTGGACTGAGGGGTGAGGGGCTGGAGGGTTGGCTTGTTTACATTTAAGTTACTGTAGAATCACATCCTGCAAGCAAACTTTTGTTTTCCAAAAACAAACTCGAGTAGATACTCCAAATGGTGAGGTCTTTGACACTCCATCATACCCATTAAGCCATTTGTCTCACCACTAGAACTCACTTGCCACTTGATGCAGCACAGCTGAGAAATGCCACACAGAGCTCAGAGTTTTACATGGTGAAAAGGGGCAGTATTACAATTCTTGGCTAAATCCAGTTTTTAAGAAGCAACCTTCTGATCTGAGCCTGATTACTGTTTAACTCATTAAATGGTTAAATACTTGCAGCAGCACTGGGTTTCCCACAGCAATTCACTCTTCCAGTGATGAAGACCCCCATATGTTTACCCGATATTCTCTTGTCACTAATAGTTGACAAGGCTTTGTAAAGCTGTTTTGAAAGTTGGGTCAATTAGAACATATTGATGCCCTCAAGAAATTAATCAATTTTATTTTCAGGGAACTAGTTAATTGCTTACTGCAAAAACTAACTGTAGCATATCCTTCTTTGTGACAAGGATTTTCTGAAGTTATTAGGCTAATTCTGACAATTCAGTTTTGGAGAAACTCTTCACCCTGACATGCACAGCAATAACTCATATTTCAGAATTTTCATTTCCTCTTACATTCTTCCAAACAAACTTCTGTATGATGTTTTTCACCAGTAAATTTGGGGAGTTGGGGGGGATATGGGGAGAGCAGAAGACACACCTCAAACCTATTAATAGCAGTTATTATGATTAATTTCTGACAAATTGTTTCAAACTATCATTGCAGAGAACTGTAAAAAAACCCCTAAAACATAACTGGTAAATGTTATCAAATGTTGCAATCAACTGAAACAGCAGGTTAAGCACTGACACAATTTAATAGCTCAACTACAGGATGACTGTAGAGTGCTACAATCTATGTTAGCACTTATTAAACATTCCGAAGATAAAAGGCAGCAATAAAGTATTAGTTTTGAACAACGAAATCCACAGGAATATGGTATTTTCTTATGGTAAAGTTGCTCTTCCACCTTACCTTTGACAATCTTTTTAGCACAGTCATTGTATACTTGTTCTTGTGATGTGTTTGACTGGAATACACGGTCAAATATATATGGCTTGGACTATAAAAAAAGAAAAACAAAACCAAGAAGAGTTATCAAAAAATGCTGGAAGCAGAACAGGAAGGTGTTTGTTAACAGTTTAGAAGTATGCTGCACTGTCTCAGCCCAATCTTCCATTTTAAGCACTTGAAGACTGTAGCTAGGAAATCAGCTTACATAGTGCTGCCTAAATCTTCACATGCTTACTTACAAGTAATTAAATATATTACTTGAATTAAATATATTTGGTTTTAAAGTGTCATCTAAACAGTTTTGCAAAACTACTCTGCCACATGACCTCAAGTTACGTGATTTACAAGGTGAGCCAATGCCTGGTCTGTACATCTGAGAACCCCTTATTCTCTTCTACTGTGGTAGTAGGTTTACTCTGGTAAACACAAATTATTAAAAACAGCTCATACCCCATGACACAGAGCATATGGCTTGATATTATTTGTTAAAAAAAACCAAAAAGAAACATTCAATGCAAATTATTGTGCCATATAAGATACCCTTAAAATAAAGCTCCCCAAGAGAAGAAAAGGCTAGATTGGGAAGAGAACCTTTCACAAGACTTGTTTTGGAAAAGACTATATGAGGAAGATCTGACAGAATTTTGAGAGGACTGCTGGGTATTGCTTTGTTTTAGAAAAGAGATTTTCATAACAGTTCTAAGTAACTGACAATCCATTAGGATACAAACAATTATGCTCATCTTAAAAAGCTCAAATTTTTGTAGCACTTTCAGAGCTTGATTTTGTAGGTAGCCAAGCAGATGGGCAAAGTTTACAAAGAACCTAGGTCATTTAACATTGTTAAGCTCCCTGCAACTGCTAAGTGTTCCATTCTGCCTAAATTTAATTCACTATCATCCTCCTGCAAAAATATTCTGGAACTGGCTGTCTGGCAAAGAAGCAAGTATTGCTTCCATCTTTCATCTGCCCACGACCGCATCTCCCCTCCCTGGCCTGACCTTCCATTTGTCTTTTAATAACATCTAGCACCATACCAAACAAAGCTTTTTCAGACTAAACACATTTATCTGAGGCCTTGAATTCAGGGTGAGCACCCTCTTGGAAAAACAATTACATGTTCACTGTATAAATATGTTCAAGAAACCACAAGACTCAGTAGGCAGAAACTGTCCCTAAGGCACTGAAGTTTGTCAGAACACTTGTTTCACAGCAGGGAAACACCACCTTTCTCCATTACTCATTTCAACTTCAAAGACACCTCAAATCCCTATGTTCTACAGGTAGAAGAATTGAGGCCATTAGATACACCAGGAGGGAGACAACTAACAAGTTCAAGTAACCCTGAGGTAAGAAAATGAAGACTGAGAACACATTACACAAAAAGGAAAATCCTATAGAAAAGATGACACCATCTTTCTCACTAGCAGCTGTAGTTTCAAAAAGCCTCAAATTTCACACATATCAATCAGCTACACCATACACTGCAAGTCAGCTACATCACAAAACATTAATCAGATCTGTTTCATGCTCAAGTGCATGTTTATAGGCACTGAAATAATTCCATTGTGGAGCATCCTATTTACTGCAGTACACTGGAAAAATATAGTGAGAAAAGTGATAGTGTCCAATGTCATTGTAAACAATCCATGTGACATTAGAAATCTGCATGTTTGTACTTTAAGATTTAAACCATCCTTCAAATTATTGCTCCAGAAAGTACACAGGTGACAATCATTCCAATTAATTGATTTTAAAAGCACTAGGGAAAGGTCCTGGATACAATCTTCTCACTGTCTATGCAGCAATTGTTAACAATAACTAAGTATTTCTCACAGATCACAACATATCTCATCTTTGCTGTTACCAAGAGAATACTACATTGATGAGAATGGAAAAGTACATTAACATGTAAATGTTATTTTGTATAGTATATGTGTTTGAATGTATAAAAACACATCATCGTGTATTCATATATTACTACAGAGTATTTCGGATGCCAAATCGTAGAAAGATCCCTTGTTTAGAAAGAACTGTAGGCACGACCTACACTCATCTGCAACCATATTGCAATCTTCAGGTATTTGCAGAAGGTTCTAAAAACGCTTCCCTTCTCTACATTTTTAAACAACATTTAAAGAGGTTTAGTTTGACTGAATTGAACTATCCTTTATCTGTGTTAAAGAAAAATATTACTAATTTGAGAGTAATCTGTAGACACAGAATACTTTTAGATTATCTACTCTCCAACTGCCAATTAAATGCCTCCAGAAGAGAACAGAGCCAAATTACTGTATCTCATATAATTACAGTCACTTTTGTTTAACACGTTAATATAAAAAACAGCACATATGATGAATGCCATGGACTATTAAGCACAGAAAATCAAGCTGCAAGGCCTTCATTTCGGCAGTATTGCCTTTAATTGATCTTGTTTATTTATACAGTGAAAGCTGCTAAGCACATGACCAATTCCAATTTCCCTTAACAACAGCTACCAGTATATAAAATTTAGTAATCTCGGCATAAAGAATCCTCACAAGGGGTCCTGTTGTCACTTGTCACTTCTCCATCCTTTGCAGGTGGAAAGCGGAATATTTGCTTACATGTCCTCATTTTTTTAACACACCTATGAAAATCCATATTAGTGGCATGTCCCTGCTCCATCATCACTGATTCAGTATCTATCTAATCAAGTAGGTTTAGACAAGCAGGTTCCAGGATAATTATGTTTTAAGAATGCAAATTACTCCCACTCAGTATGGTTTCACATCTTTGACATCTACAATGCTATGTCTTATCACTTCTCTTTACAGTCTACTTTCTGCAGTAAACAAAGCTAAAACAGTATCACACAGATTACCATGCCCTAGAAAGCCTCATTACCTCTAAGAGATTAATCAAGAAAGATTAAAGTGTCAGATACTTTTTCTACACCAGATGCCTTTTCTTCTCCAAGTAGTAAACAATCAGATCTAATGATGAACCGAAGACACACAAGGCCCAAGCAGCATTACTACATGGTGTCCATAACAGGGATAGTAGCTGTGTCATTACCACAGCATGAGGCTGCTTTGACATCTCCAGAAATTTTTAAAAACGGGTGCTCAAATGTTATTAAAAATTTAATAGATATGGCCTTACAAACAAGATATAAAATACCAAGCAAACAAGCAAAGCTACTGACTTCCTCTCTCGGAATCTTTCAGCTCCTTGGCTCACATTTCTTTTGTCTGTAGTCAACCACAAGACAACTTCAGCTCCCACAGTGGCCTTGTACTTGAAGGGATGTGGTCTCGCAGCAAAAACTTTCCAAGTGCTCTCACAGCCTTCAGAAAAGTGCAGCTGCCAACATGATTTAGCAGTAGTTAAACTGAATCTTAATAAAAGGATGACGCTGAAGTACACAGCTCCATAGCTAACTTAAAGACTAGTTACCCATTACATAAAAGGATGCTCATCCAATTTAAATTATACAAAATTTGTGGGGTTTTTTGGAAAAGTTTTTTTGTCAATATGTTCAATGAGCACTACAGAAAAATCTGCAATCACAACTACACCGAAAACTTACATCAAAGGTCCGAGGAATATTTAAGGTTATCTCCATAGAAGGAATTTTTAAAAAACCCTAATTACTATCGCAACTTTCTATAAAGTACAGAATTGGTTATTTATAAGATCACCTGAATTCATTCACCTTACTTTTTATGCGCTGATATCTGAAGCAAAGCCAGCAGTGAAAATTCACTTGAAAAATCAGTAGCATATTCTTCTATCACAACACATCCAGAAGCTCTTTAGTGTTTTTTGCTAGAACGGACAGTTAAAACAGTGCTACAATACCTACCCATGCTTAGCCTGTTCTTGGTGAAAGGTTAAAGTAGTACATAATGGGCTTACTTTGCCTTTAAGTTCTTCATCTATACTAAAGAATGCTCTTCCCATCAGGGCAGAATATGTTAAAAGAATAATCCAAGATGGAATAATTTCTGGAAAGTATGATGTCAGATACCTGACTCAGTTCTTCCTTTTACTAAGCTAAGGTATTGCTGCTTTGACACACCTAATCGAGTTCAGCACTGCCAATGGGTGAAAAGGCACAGCTACAAATTAATATTTTCATTTTAGGATAAGGAAAGAAGATTTTCTTCTTGTCTTAGCCCCATGCACACAGAAGTGCAGTTGATACAGAACAGTCAGTGAATCTCAGCCTTTTTTGTCCTCTTTCTTATTTCTGTGCAAATACTGCAACTCAAGTATTAACTTTTACAGCAGTTATTTATTGCTAGAAACGACTAAAACGTGATATAAAACATTGTGGCTAGAAACTCAATTTCCAGAATGGAAACAGACTGATTTTTGAATAAATGTTTCAGCCACACTTTATTTTAGTTAAAAAGGTTCTTCTAAAGAGAAAAGCAAGCACCGCTGTTATAAAAACCGTCACTGAATTTCAGAAAAACCCCCAACAAATACAAGCAAGGTGTTTCTAAGCAAGGGGCACAGCAGCCAGGGAGCAAAGCTCTCCCTTTACAGATTCCTGTAAGCCAGAATATTTGTTTTCTGCTAAATCATCACACCACTGTCACCTGAAAAGCGTCTTTGTTACTCAACATTTAATGGAATAAAGTAAGAAAAAGAATTAGAGAATAACACTGGAAGAATAGTATTATTTCAACTACAGACTGCAATTCCTGATTCATATTTGAAGTTCCACTGTAGACCTGATGCATTTTTTGTGTCTCTAATTAAACACTGCTTTCTTTTGCATTAGCAAATAATAACAATAATAAAGTTACTTTAAGAATGCATTTCACTTCTTGAATTTATACAGTCCAGTACAGCTTTCAGCATTTTTCTTTTGAAAAACCTAATACTAAAAGCTGCAGTAGTAGCAAGTGACCTTCATTACCTGATTCTAACAACTTTCTAACCTACCCTTCTCACTTACGATCCAATACTAGTTTAAAAGATAATGAAAAAGAATGCCAAATATCTCAAGCTCTCTCCAGGATTACACTAAATAAAAATAGTACTTAAACAAATATGAAAACACAGTCAGGTAGTCATGATTCTTTCCTAAAAGCCATACAAATAAGGAATATACTATGATTGTTACTAAAAAACATTTGGACAACAGAGACATACTGCCCATCTTTGTGCACACCAATAAGGCCACACTACTTCAGCAACTGGGTAGTACTGGTTTTGGTTCAGGCTTCAGTTCCAAACCCCCGAGCGTCACTGTATTCAGTAATGTATCTTTTAGGCAGTTTTAAGATGAATAGGACTAGACATAGAAAGGGTTTTAAAGAAAATGTATAGATATGTTATGCAGAACTATACAGCTGCATGTAGTTTTATATATAAAAAATCAAATTACCTAATCCTATATCAAACTGTTCTTCCTCCCTGTTCCATCTTACTCAAAAGCCTGAAACCCATGAGCAAATTGCTATCAATTTTCACATAGAGGTACATTTCTAACATTTAACATAAAAGTCATATAATGAGTCACCTTATCATCTCTTTTAACAAAATCCTTATATTTAATTAACAGGAGAAGCCATTAGGAAAAAAAAAATTATTAGAATATTAAGATGGAAAGAAGCCACCTTTAATCAATAAATTATGAGCTCTTTATTAGTTAAAACAGTTTCATCCTGTGGAAAGAAAATACTTTGTTTCAGAGTCTGCTCTTTAAAGCAGCCCAACACCATATGTACCCTCAAAGTGCTGTTACACACTAGTTACAGTTACAACTATTATTTTATCTAACGCAAATCAAAATGACTCACTTGTCCAGAAAGACAACGATGACATTAATTACATAGGAGCTAGGAAAAGAATGGAATACAGCTAGCTCAGAGATGACAGGGGAGTCAAGGAAGGAGGAGGGTTTGGTTATAGTCAGTGATTTCCCTCCCCACCCTCCTCGAGAGGATTCAAATCTGCAGTCTGGGATCAGCTCTGCTTCTGCTGCCTCCCAGTTTTCACCTCCCATCGACCATTACAGGCAACTCCCAGGCATTATTAAAGCAGCCTCCACTGTTCCAGCACCAACCCAGGTGCCCACAGGAGGTGCCAAGCCCTTCGGGCAGCTGAGCAAAGCAGCTATAAAAACCCAAAAGTGGTTCAATCACTGCTCAACAGGCAGCCAACGTGACAGGTAGCAATCAAGGCTAGAAACCAAAGAGATGAAGTAACCAAACACACATTTTGTGGAGGAAGCCTTTTAGACACTGTTTCATGAGCACTGCTTCTGTTACCCTCCCTGGGCAATTGCAACACACAGAAACAAGTGGTGATTGGCTACAGGCTCAGGTTAGAGGGTCCCTAAATTTGTATAAACTCAGTCAAGGTGAAAACAAAACCACCACACACAAGTTATTGTCCCAACAGTTTTAGAGATGCAAGTCATAATTTGGAGGATATCAATCTTGTCCTATAGCCACCATTACAAAGACAAAATCAGAGAGTATCAAACCTTTATTCAAATTTTGTGAAACAAGACACAAATACTGTCACTGCTACCCAATTTAATAATTTTGGGGGCATTTTTCTCCAGGTCAGAAATGGCAAGCCCAGGACAACTGGGAAATTTGTTCTGATTTCCACCAAGCAGAAATCTCCAAGTTACAGCTGGTAACACTAAACATCAATCCTGAGCAGAAAGCCCCACGTGATCCCTCAGGACCACTCCATCAAACTGTTCTACTCAGATACAGAACAACCTCGGCACAATCTACATTTTGGATAATTTTAAAGTGCACTTAAAGAGTCTTTTAAAAATATAAGCTTTAATTTATACTAAGACTACTGAAAGAAAACATGGAAAATTTAATTTTTAAGATAGATCACATCAAGGTTTCTAAATTAAACTGTGGATTATAAACAGATTATGCAGTGTCACAATGCACGGGTGATGAAAGTGAGATTATTCACTCTAGTTAAGTTTTCCATTTTCCAGATTTGGTTCCTTACTCTGAGTTTACCTGTACAACCTCAAGAAGAAGTGAGGTACTCCAAGACAGTAACTTGCCAGCTGAAATAAACCCAAATTACCTCATTTCACAAGCATGCTATTGTTCTTGTCACTCCAGACTCATGGAATTCCATATTTTATAGACAAATTCAGCTGAATATTAACAGACTAAAGCACTAGTATTTAGTAACTAATCTTAAAAAAAAAAAGTATTTTATTAAATTGCCTCCTGCATCTTCAGATACTGTGCAAAAAAGCTGTTACTGGTAGCCTCAAAAAAACAAAACATAAACCCCCAAAATTTTAACACAGATAACTGGCATCTAAGGTACTTTCAGCAAAGCAGAATCGAGCAGACTCTCTCAAGAAATATGTTTACATGAAAACACAAATTAAAAGTTAACAAAAATAAAACAAACATTGGGTTGTACAACACCAACTAAACAGGGCAATTAACTACTGTACTTTATTTTTATATTCCAGGTCCACTTTGTAGCTAAATATGATCCACTTAACAAAAAGGAGAGGATTATCTTTTGCCCTGCAACATCCATATTGTTTTTAACGGGCCTCATACCTTGCGAGGAGACTCCAGTTAAAATTCATTTACAAACACGTAGTAAAGCAAATAGTCTGTTTATTCTGATTTAACAAAAACAGAAAGAAGCTGTCAGCTAAAGACTTATGTACAGATCTCGAGCACTAATTCTCTGGAGCCTGCACTGTCGTTCCGCATTTCTTCCCCAAAACTCTCCGCAGATAATTATCCGGCGGCAGCTCCCTCGCGTGCATTTTGAGCGAGTATTTAGCGGTCACACAGCACGGCCGGACAGCCCGGGGACCGCCCGGCCGGCGGACACACTGCGGGGCTCGCCTTCACTCTGCACCTCGGCACTCGGGCCTCTCGCTGGAGCCTTTGTCAAAGGTCTCCTGATCTGCCCCCACCGCCCTGTCCCCGCAGCCCCACGCCCCTCTGCCCCCACCGCCTCCCGCCCCTTGCCCCG
>VXAD01003536.1:349245-436885 GCA_013399195.1 Dicrurus megarhynchus
CCTGGAATCATGGAACCATAGAATTGTAGAATTATAGAATTACAGAATCATAGAGTGATAGAATCATCAGGGTTGGAAGAGACCCTTAAGATCATCAAGTCCAACCGTCAACTCAGCACTACCGCTGTGACCCCTAAAGCACTAAACCGTATCACCCAGCGCCAGATCCAGACTCCTCAAACACCTCCAGGGATGGTGACTCCACCACGTTCCCGGGCAACCTGGCGTCATCCACACAGAATCACAGATTCAGTTAGGTTGGAAAAGACCTGAGATCATCAAGTACAACCTATGACCAAACACCATCATGTCAACTAAATGCCACATCCAGTCTTTCCTTAAACACATCCAGGGACAGCCATCACAGCCTCCCTGAGCAGCCCATTCCAATGTCTAATAACCATTTCCGTGAAGAAATTCTTTCTACTGTCCAGCCTGAACTTCCCTTGGGCCATCTTAAGGCTAAGTCCTCCTGCCCTGTCACTGGTTTCCTGGGAGAAGAGACTGACCCCCACCTGGCTGCAACCTCCTTTCAGGCAGCTGTAGAGAGTGATAAATCACCCCTGAGCCTCCTTTTCTCCAGGCTACACACCCCCAGCTCCCTCAGGCATGTTATCGGCCACAGGGCTACAGGGACGAGGCCTCGCTGGCCGCCCTGGTGAGGAGAGTTGGGCACCCATCCACGCTGCCACCTCAGCTCTGCTGGTGTCGGAGAGGTGTCACAACGTGGCCCTGTCGCTAGAAGGACGCCGGGCACAGCAGTGCTGGGGAGAGCACTGTATATGTGACAGAAAGCTGAGGGGCAGAGCGTGAAGTAAAGGCTTAAAGCAGGCAGTTGAGAGAGAAACCTATGATATTCGGGGTTTTTAGTTAGTTTGTTTACGTTTCTTTTCCTCTGATCGCTAAAAGGGGGAAAATCTGCATTGGTGAGGTGTTCACAGATGCCAGGGAGCTGCCAGTGTTCCCATGAGCCTCGTTGCCTGCGTGTGTCCTGGAGCTGGAACCCGGCGAGTGGGATCAGAGCACAGGCAGCCCACAGCCCGTTGTGTCACCCCTGGGATGGATACTGTCACCACCTCTTCATGCCAATTGAAAAAAAAAAAGAAAATCTGGACAGCAATTTTTTTAGGCTCAATTTATTGCAAGTTTTGTCGGTGCTCGGCCTCAATCGGCCTTGGCACACGAGCGAGGGAGGCCTCAGCGCTTTTGCCCATAACTCAGTCAGAGGTCACAAAGCTGGCATGTAAAGGTTGTTTATTCTAATGTTATCCATAGCTGCGATGTCCTGCACAGCAGCTGAAAGTAGCGTAGAACTGCCCACCGGCTGGGCGTAGCGAGATTTATATACCCCGTTACAAATCCAATTGGTGGACAATACGTGTCATTATTTACAAATTTATACCAATTAATTCTAACCTGTTCTAGACATGCAATTTCCTGTCTTATCTCTATTCTACCAATCAATTTATGTCCTCGTCACCGAGAATATGGAGGACAGTGAAGAAGAAGAAGGAGAAGGTGACCACACCCTTTAGACTCCATCTTAACCCCCCTGTACATGTCGTACCCCCATGTACATGTTATCTGATCTTCTATATACTACATTTCACCTGGTGAAAAGTGACTATTAATGCTTATATTAGACTCTTGTGGCTTGCAATCCATCTCTCAGAGTTGATAACGTTCTCCAAGGACAAAGATCAAAGGCAGTGCCCTCTGGGGCACCCCCATTTCGGGGTGTCAGGTCCCCTAAATTAGACAGAGACATGTCGTGGGTTCCGACAAGTTTGTTTATGTATTTATTACAGGGGCTCTAAATCTACTCAATCAAAACTTAGAGATTGTATCCAGACAAAATCATCAGGTAAACCATTCTGACAGAGATTCCCAAGAGTCTTACACCTTTCCAACTGTGCCTCTTACATCCAGGCATGAACTTTCAGACTGGAACAAAGTACAAACTCACAGCTTGGCTGAATTCGGTCAGTTTCCTGACAGAAATCACGATTTGTACTGGAAATTTTTCAAATAGCCTTGAAAATAATAACAAAAAAACCCAGAAAAAATAACAGGGAGCCTTTCTCTTAAGTTAGTATGTTTTAGTAGGCCAGAATGACTCAGAGGAGCAGCGTGCTTTCCCTTTACTTTGAAAAAAGTACTCTTTTTTCATTATTATAAAGGGGGGAACTACTGTGAATTTTAACAGGGACCTTTTGTAAACAGGCATCCCCCATTTTTAAGACTTCTCAGCTTGGGGATTTCAGTGATGTGCTTTTACTTAGGATAAGTATGCTAGGTGAACACTTCAAAGTTGCTCCACATGATAGAAGGATTACCTAATAATCTAGTTGCATTTATATGTTCTTTTTGCAGAGTAATGCAAAAAATATTTCTGTGCCTAGTTTATCTTATGAGGTAAGCTAAGTCTTCTAAATTGAGTTTGTGTTGTAACAAGTTTATTTTTCCGGTGTGATTAAAAATGCGGCAGGACTGTGCTGTCTTATGCAGGGCAGCAACAATTACCTGTCCACACCTATGAGCACATGTGGAAATAGTTGTCTGGAAAAGCCAAGATATAGGCTCAGTCTGTAGAAGATGCAGTGCTAGTCCACAACATCTAGCATATGAGATATAAACAGACATCTGTCTACAGTTTTCAATAGAATGTTTTAAACATAATTGTTATTAGGCTTTAAATGTCAGAAAAACTGGTTTAGTTGGCTGCTATTTTAGAAATTATTCCTTTGTATGGCAAGCAGCAAGATATATTAAAGCTTCTATCTCATCTATTTCTGGGATTATTCACAAGCTTATGGCTAGGAATGTTCTTATGCAGCTGCTGGATTTGGATCCTCAGATTTCCTATGACAGAAGGTTATGACTTTTACGAAAGGAGTGTGAATTATTTACTACTTTTTCAATTAATTTACTTTTGTACATAAGGAAAAAAAAATGTTAGCTGCATAGTAAACAACTTCGTGATTATTACTCAGAGAAGTACATGTTTCAGCTGCTGAACATCTTTTACACTAATGTATTGAAGAAACTTCTTATTATCCATAAGCAAAGGGGATGCATCTTTAGCTACATTTGCTGACATGTAGTGCCCAATGTAAGAACATCTCAGTCAAGGAAGAAACCTCATAATGATGTGATTCTCAAGAAAATATGTTCTTGGCCTTGCTTACCTGTTGAATGCTTGACAGAGCAGACACTCCACAAAGACAACACAGACACATGAGCAGATAATTACTCATTTTAACTATGTTGAAACAAAAATTGTCAGCATCTGTGAACTCTGTAGATGGAACTGCCCACTCTGAAGTGGTTGGTTCTGTGCAAGCTCATAGGAGAACTGGCTGATGATGTCCCATCCCCGCTGTGGGAGCCCTTGGTAAAAGAGCTCTGCTGAACCACACGTGTGCTCTCAGATCCCTGTCAGGGACTCTGTCATGAAGTTTCTCTTCTCTGATCTGTTGTTCAAAATAGCAACTGCTCCTTGACATGACCTACTTAAAGGTTGACACAACAAAGCTGTGTGCTCAAAGAGGGCACTGTGTTATCTCTACTGGCACCAAGATGTGTCAAAAGACCAGCCTTGAGGACTTGTGTTTAAAGATGTGGTCTCACGAGAACAGGGCAGAGACCGAGCATCCTGAAAAATTTCCCATTTTGTCACAATTACAGAACGTGCTTTCTTTGCCAATTGAGAATATATTTGCCGTCTTCTATGTTGCTTTGTAATGTCTGTAGCATACATTTTTTGACACTTGGGATAAAAGGCTGTTTTAAAGTAATATATTGTAATGAGAAAAAATTATCTATCAGTTGTCATAAAAAGTGAATTGTTCTGTTTGGTGTTTAAGCCTAGAATGCCCCATGTAGCTGACAAATAATTTTGGTAAAGTTTCTCATTAAAGACCAATGTGTTTTATTAAAGTAATTTATGTAAGGAATTTGTGTTGTTAGTTCACTAACCATGTTTCTTTCTTTTTATGATCTGTGCAATATACCTTTACAAATTCTTTTATGATTTACAGCTCTTTTAGATCTTCAGTCTTTCCCAGCAATAAAAACATGTTAAGCAAAGGGAATTGGCAAACCTAAGCCTTACAGAGAAGCTATATCGGGATAATGATGTAATTAACCATCAAAATTGTTCCAGCAGAGCAAAAGTGGTCTTGATTTGGTCTTAAAAGAACATTACATGTTTGAATAAATCTATAAACCAGGTGTTTGTGGAGAAGCAAATTAAAGCTGCTTCCTCCTGCCCTTCCAAGAATTAAATTCTGAGATTCATTCGTTGACAGTACTTGTTGACATTCAGCGTGCCTAATGCAAACACAAGTACTCTTCTCATTTTAATTTGCAGTGTGCTGGGAAAATATATTTTATGACTTCTGAGAATTTGAGGTGCATTCTAGGTCAAATTTATTCCAAATTTGCAAGTCAATTTGCAGGACAAAAGAGTGATTAATCTGCCAGAAATAGTGTACCTCAAATAAAATTCTTTGTTGCTTGTAGCGCACTCTGTAAATAAAGGCTATTGAGATGACTTATGAAGACTAGCAACATTGCCTGACACTGGAAAAGTGTAATTAAAATTAACAAAACTTTATGGCTCAAACAGGTTGTGCAAATATATTTTAAATCATATAAGTATATTTCAAGTCTCTTTACCAAGAGACTGTGTCTGGTCAACTCAGCTTGAGGAACTCACTAACTGATTTATTGAGGTTAGAAGGTTGGTGGGTGGAGTTCAATGGCCTAAGATACTGTTGGAGTCCAACTAGATTATTTGAAACTCTTATCTTGTTGCAAAACACTAACGCTTCTTTTCATGCCAGCAAACAATATGATATGGAATGCATCTCATGTCCAAATCAAGTTTAGGATTTTGTGTCAGCTAGAAGGATGAAAAGTGTGTTGAGAGTGCTTCTGCTGATACATAGTAACTTCTTCTTCGCAAAAATGTAAGTAATTCTAAAAATCATCTTTATTTCACTTTTTAGCTGGAAATACATAAGACTCAAAAACCCTCTAATTTGTTCCTAATCACCAAGATCATATTTAATATTCTGATAGTGATAGACTAATTAAAAACAAAAGTAAGCTCTGGGAATAATGTCACATTTTAGATGTTTATTTCAGCTAATTTGTGCAAATTCATGCAAAAAAATCTGTCTGCTCACTACCTAAAGCATTGACTCCAATTCTCTTTGAAGAAGAAACACACTTTGGGGCCTTGTTTATATTCTTAACCATTAAAAGCATACAGCAGATGTTGTCTGAAACATCCCATCATAAATCTCTATTCTTAGTTGCTTTTCACTGTTTGTAACCCTTACTAAATTGACCACTGGACTGTATCTTAGCTTGTTGGGTGCCTGCCTGAAGCGAATTTTTTATAGTTGTAGCAAAAATTGATAATTAATTAATTTATTTTAAAAGTTAAATGAGATATGCCTTGTTTTCCATTGTTGCTAAGGAAAACTCTTAGAATCCTTTCCTGTTGGAGTTATAAAAGAGAACCTAAAGACTGAAATTCAGTCTCAGACTCCTGTAGGGCTCCTGTAGGGCTCTGCTTTTGATTACCTAAAACTACTCAAGGCTGACACTGGGGGAGAAACCTCATATGAACATATTCTTTAGAGTCCTGCTGAAGCTTTTACTAGAATTAAAACCCCCATCCCATACCCACTGCTGTCTGTGCTTGGTGTATGTGTGAGAGTCACTGAACAAATGATCTCGCTCCATGTCTCGGCAATGGAGGTTTAGCGGCCTTTGCTTTTTCAGCCTGTCTGTTTGATCTGGGAGCAGAGCTGAAGGCAAGGAGCATGACTCTCTTGAATTCAAGAAAAAGGTGCTTTATTTACAGAAGGAAATGAGAAAAGTAGTTGGGATAGAAGAGGCAAAGCAGAAGAGAGAAGTTTGGGAACATAGAAGAACCAGGCAAAAAAAGCCTGTGATTTCTGCAGGAGTTCTTTCAGCATCAGGAGTGGGATTTAAGATCCCTCATTTTCTACCGTCAGCAAAGAGACATGGAACAAGCAAGTGAAGCTTTGCACACTCGAAGGGACACCATCCCATATCTGCCATAGGCTTTGTTAGTGGTAGGGGCAGGGGCAAAGTGTGATCATTAGAGCATCTGTGTGGTTTATCGAGGTACTCCAGAAAAGAGCTGGCTCAAGTGCTGCAGAACAAAATTCATGCCAGTACTATAATATAGTAATACATAGAAAAAGAGGGGAATTTACAAGCTTTTTAAAGGATGATGAAATGATGCACTGAACAAGCTTTGCAAAAATTAGCATCCAAAGGGTTCAAAAGAGCACAAAATTGTTCTTGGCTGATCCACCTGTAAATACCTGGTATTGACAAGACTGGTGGTCTCACAGTAGCCTGATTTCAAACCACTGATGGCTATGAACATTATTGCTTTGCACCTCAGGTTGCATACAGAAATGGCAAGAAATCCCACTGAGATGATCATTCTGTTACATACTTAGCTGGTGGGGAAACTACGATTTCACGGGAAGCAGAAAATACTACAATCTTACCTGAAATGTAAAGTGAAAGTCAGCCTCAGCTATGTAATGTAACACCAGTGCATTCTGAATGCAACACTTTTTTTACCTCATTTTGGATTTGCTCTTCTTTTTTCCCCCTATTTGTTTTCAATTTTGTTTTCTCTTTCTCTTCACTGCAGCACTGTTGTTCTGAAGGAGCATATCCTAATAACGTTGCCTGGAAGCAGCAAAATTATGGATAGAAGGTCTACATTTGAAACTGCAGCCTTGCTTATTTCTTCAAAATGCAGCCATGCTTTTTTCTCAACTTTTAAATAGTAAAAAAAATTTAGGGGGAACAAGTTACATTGTAAACTTTACAATCAAGAATAGATCCAAAGATTGTGCATCCTTTAAAGTGTCAGTCACAGCACCTCATTGGTGTGGTGTATAGATAATCTTGCTTTATTAATCTAAGTGCTTTTATGTGCCAAAAAACCCACCACTCTAATATAATCCATCTTAGGTCATGGCTAATTTGCAGTCCTTCAGACCCCAGACTTGGAGAAAGAAGAGTACAAAAAGTAGGTTGAAGGATAAGGAAATGTCAAGCTATGTATTTTATGCCCATATATCTATATGACATGTATTATCTATCAAAATACATTACTCATATATCCTGTGTACTTCACAGCACATCAGAGTCTGTCCAGTGGTCTTATGTAGCTGGCTATAAGGGTGTCAGAAATTACATGTAATGTCCCATCTTGAGTGTGGAAAAGGTCCCCCAAGGCCCCTAGATCTTTTTTTTGTTTGTTTTCTTCCAAAGCTTCTGTCTTGAGATTGTGCAGGTAATTCAGCAAGATCTTATTTTCAGTGATTGAGAAAAGGCTTTTGATGGAGCTTAAGGAGTCTTTTCTGGCACTTTTGCCTCCACTGTTGTTAAGGGTATTTTATTGGGCACTTGCAAAAAAAATCTAAATTCATGTGTTTTCTGAATTTGAATTTAGAAGTATCAAAGGAATAAAAAGCCCTAAATGTAGCAGTTAAAGCCCCATCTCTTTATATGTTTTTTTTTAAATCTAAAGCTCGAAAGACAGTAATATTTGGGAAGGCCTTACTGAATTCTTGAGGAAAGACCTAAGAAGCCTTCTTGAACAGGGGTACCATCTTGCCTTTCTTCCTGTTTATTAATTCTTGCAGCTAACCAGCCAAGCTTGTCACGCTTCTATCAGCCAGTGAAAATTAAAGTCAGAATCAGTTTAAGATAAATGGGGTTTGCCTCCCACTGATATTGTTCTGAAAAATTATACCTGGCTAGATCTTTTTGTCCAGTTCATGCATCAAAAAACATCAGAGGCTGTGACTGTTGAAGTAAACTGTGTTTTTCACAGTCACTACATACAAACACACACACACACACACACAAAGGGACAACGGTAAAATTCGTATTTATTTTGTAGGGCTAATTCTGTTTAAAAAGATGACCATACACATGGTTGCTTTTTATTCAACAAGCTTGAAATATGCTTATACTCAAATTCATGTCTAAAATCTCTTGGCAAAATTATATTTTATGAATCTCTACTTTAAAGCTTTGCAGAAATAATGTTGAAAGAGAGGAATCTACCCTTTTTTCTAGTTCTTTTATAAGCAGAAATGTTTCAATTTTGACATTTATTGTTGGTGACAGTACATGAGGTGAGCAGAACAGAGCTGAATTTCAGAGTTCAGTTTACAACTGCCAGGCTGAAAGTGCTTTTTCTAGTTGCATGCTGAAGAAACTTCTCTGGCAATGGTAAATGCACCATTCGTGAGGGGTGAGAGGGTGGGATGACTGCACTTCAAAAATCAACCTTTCCTGTGAAGTTCCTGCTGATCTCACACAGACTCACCATCCTGACTTCCAATCCTCCCATAAATGGATGTGTGCTGTCCTAGGTGGAGGGAGTGAGGGGGTGTGGGGGAGTGTACACATGCACATGTATTTGTCATAGTGCAATTCATAGTGTTTCCTCCATCTCAGTCATGTTTTTATCAAGCTCATTTACCATGCTGTCCACATGAAACAGTAGAGAGGTTACACCAGATTTTCAAGCTGTTTAGCAAAAATCTCCTATTTTTTTTTCTTTCTACTCTGGATGTTTGCCAGCTCTTACGACATGGAGTTGGTGTGTGGGAAAAAAGGAGTTCTTAGTGGTTATACAGGAGCTTTGGTGCTAAAGTGCTGATTTAGCACACTAAGGAGTGGCTGAGTAAAGAAAAGAAAATCAGGTAAGGGATGAGACGGGTACTAATCACTTTTTTTGGCAGCATCTAAAGACCTTTTGTCATCCTAAGTAAACTTCTGTCTCATCCTTATTTCATTCATGAAGGTGGTCACTTTTCAGCTTTAATACAGCTCTACCCTGTCTACCCAGCCCTGTAATGGTTTTCCGTGATACATTTGTTGCTTCCCCAGTGTCCAGCAGGCATCTCAAACAATTCAAAAAAAGTATAGGTACTAACAAAACCTTTCTTGCCCCTACATATTTAATTCTGTCTTTTTCAAGTGCCTTCACAACATTAAAGATCGTTGGTTTTGTGTTTAATGATTTGTGTGACTTTGCTGCTCTTTTTAATCTGTCCTTGCTTCTGCTCATGATTTCCTATTCTCTTTTCCTTGATGTTGAGCATAGAGTACAATTTGTCTCCCAGAGTTGCAGCAGTGCTTTCTACTGCATCACCCTAGCTATTAAATAGCCTGGAAGAATGACTTCTATCATGATGCCTACCAAAATGGTGAATAATATGGGCAAAGACAAAAGAACAGTGAGAACAATTTATGAAACCCCTTTATTTCTGTTATTAAGAAAACGGATTCATCTTAAAAGCCATTAATCCTTTTGACTGTGGTACTCTAAGTTCTTCTTTTTCCATAGACATCAACGACCTTGTTGTTTTCCTAATTGTTTGTAGAAAATTTTAAGGCATTGCCAGAAATACAGAGAAAAAATGGAATAGTGAAACTGAAATTGCCTTTGTGATTTCCACGCCTCTTGAATAATTGTATTCTGATTTGTCCATATGCAACTCTTTCAGAAACAATAGTATCATCATTCCTGGCAAAGAATACTTCCTTCCTTGGTTACAGCTCTGAAGACAGGGCTTGTACTTGGATGGAAAAATAAGGAAATACTCAGTCGGTATAGTCTTCATTTTTGGAGCCCCCAAAAAGCATTAGACTTTTCACTAGCTAAAATGGAAGAACACATAATGAACTTTTCAGTAAGGTTTGTGTCCATTAAAATGGAAAAAAGTGCCCCTTGCAATAGCTGGAACTTACATAGCATAGTGTGAGTAAAATTAAAATTTTCTTTGTGCCCTTTGCTCTGGCCAAGCATTCAACAGGCAGCACAGAAGGGTGATAGATCACTGCATTCCTCTGAATCCGGTTCAATGACGTGGGATTAAAGGTTTACCTTGAAGAGTGTGTGAGGGTTATGATGTAAGAAGAGGTTTGGGAGCTTAGAGTGAGGAAGCTGAAGCTTTATCAGGTGGTTCATTGGTCATTGCAATTTGGCAGATCAGCCTGTAGAAGGTCGTTTAGGACACTGTACATTTGAAGCCTTCGTGTCCTTTAGTTCCCTTTACCTCATCCACCAGACCTCTACCCAGTCACGGCTCTACAGAATGGTTACTGTGCATGGACCTCATAATCAGTGAAGTAGTTTTAGAATAACTTGTAAAATAATTTCATGCATAGACTTGAATATTCTCCAGAATATTTTCTAAAGTGAAAATGTATTTGAAATTAATTTAGTTAATGTCAAACTTGTGGTGTGAAACATCAATGGTCCTTGTATGCTTTAGGCCCAGTTTACATTGTACCTAACACTGGTCAGAGTTAGCAGCCTTGGAACAACTATCTTTATGGATATCAGAGTCCTTTTTCAAGTGTTTTCCCTGGAATAGGCCCTTCTATGTTTCTGTTATGCAATTCCATCTTTGTTTACCTGTTAGTACTAAACCTCATCAACATAATCTCCCTTTCTACCTGCAAGTCAATAATATTGGTGTTTTCCCTTTTCAACAGTTTAACTCCTCCTATTTTCAGAGATATCATTGACCACATGAACAATATGCTGAAGTAATTTTAGTGCAGAAAATTTCCACTTCTATTGTTATGTGTATTTGTCATTATTGAAAAGAAAAGAATTTGTTTATTTACTTTGGAAATATACTATAGTATTCTATGTGTGATATTAAAATAATATATAAATTTCTCACTGTTAATAAAATCAATGATCAAGTATCCAGAGCAGATATAATTCCCCAAATTCATTTAAAAATGGAAGAGGAAGGAATACTTCTTTAATCCTGTCACTGTTTCTGAAAATCCTCCCTCTTGAACATTATCATCATCTCAAGGGTCACAGTGGCATAGGTGGGTACATAGTATGGCTTGAAAAAAAATATGCCTGTATGTGTTTTGAATTTAATCTAGGACTTGTGACTTCAATTGTGTCAGTGTTTTATGCATGAATTGATTATCTGATTATCTATCCTTTCTGTGTAAGGATTACAGATCACACTGATTACAGATACATCAGCCCTACTTCCATTACTGGAAGCTACAGCCTAGTCTACAGAAAACAGCACTGGTCACTATTATCTTAGACGTATAATATTTAGCAGAAGGATGTAAGGGTTAACACAGAAGTTCGTACTGTTTAAATAGAAAACAAATGCATCACATTCCTGTTGTATTCCCCAAGGCTAGGTTTCCCTGGGAAAAGGTAGACAACAATGGTACATTGTTATAAGAAACTCAAAGTGTTTTAAGATGGAGGTTGATAAGTTTATGGATGGGGATCACAAAACAAGATAAGAATGACTGTGGAGTTGGAATTAAAGCTTGAGATAACTGCTCATTTGTATCCAATTTATTGGTAGGGCTGGTACCCAAATGCCTGTTAGAGGGGAGATTCTGTGTGTTTGTAATGCTTTAGCCTCCCATTACAGGACTTCTGTTCTTAGCTCTGGTAGTCAAGTGCGTGCTGGGCTTAGTGCTCAGTGAGAGGCACTGCTCTTGTTTCTGGTGTTAGGAGCTCTTGGAGCTTCTTTGGATCTTTTGGTCAATTTACTTCCAACTCTTACTGCTGTAAGGGTGTTGGGAAATGACCATGCCTGCTTTCTTCTCATGGTACCCCAGACGTACAGCTTTACTCCTTTTTCTTTGTGTCTCAGGCCCACAGGGAATCAGGAATAGTGTTCAAGCTGAGGTATGGGGCTGTTCATGGAAGAGTTGTATGGATCTTTTAAGACTAAATATCTGTTGCAGTGTTTCTTGGATTGCCTGGGACATCATTCAGTGACCTAAGTAGTCTTTTTCAGTCCTCTGTTTCTGTGTTCTAGACTGTACTAAGACCTGAACCCAGAGAATAATGAGCAGTGCTTGTAAGCTTGGAAGGCTGTTGGTTGTGCCTCTGACCTGCCTAGGATCTGCCTGCTCTTCTTCTTGGCCAAATTAAATATTTCTCAAGAAATCCCTACTGAGCATTTTGTGGACATTGAATATGTCACAAAAGCTGGTTTTTGCTGCAAGTGCAAAGTACATTTTTCCTTTGTCTTCTTTGTATCTAGATGTAGGTAGTGGCACAGCTCTTTCCCCAAGAGACAAGCATTCCCTTTCTTGTACTTCTCAGCTCAACAGCATGACTTGGTCTTTAAAAAAGACAGGTACTGGCATGTTGGTCACATCACGTTAGAATTAACTAAAAAATCCAATGTGATATAAATCTTCATTAAGATCACTGAAGGTTTTATGAGATATACAAGATTGTAGAGGAAACCCTTTCAGAAAATCTCGTATGTATTAATGAAAGTACAGCACAGTGCTCACACCAGTGTGTTCTGATGCATAGAAGATTTTTACTTTAAACAGCATTTCTGCTCTGAGAAAAAAATTATATGACCCTGACAGGTTTTTACTTAGGAAATCCATTTCTTTGTTCTCTAAAGATTTTATCTGCACACACGAGTGACAAAAGTAATTTTTCTTTGTTTTTTATTTCTGCTAGACAGGGTAATTATGTATTAGGTAATAAGCCGAATTCTGTTCCTTTTTATACATGACCAACAGAATTTACTGTGTTGCTAGCAAGGATATTTATGTAACTTAATGAGAACACTGAAAAAGGAGCAAAGGTTTGGTTTGCTTCAGACAGGCTTCCCATGAGATTACCAATATTTATTGCTTTGATCTCTCCTCAAGGTTGAACATTAAAAGAAGCAAAATAATATAAGCAAGACTTTAAAGTTGCTGTCAACTGATTAATTGATTATCAATTTTTTGAGATTACTTTGCTCCTGCAAAGAAAAAACAGCCAAAATAGTAATCTTTTATCTGTGGAAACACTGTTCTTCTGCTAATAACTTAAAAAAAGAAATAGCAAGGGAAAACAGATTGTCTCAGGAAACGTCATACACCATAGTATATAGGAACCTCGGTATTCATGTTCTGTAGTCTGGTTGGTGTCCAGGAGAGTCTCTTCAGCATTTTGACGGAGGAAAGCTGAAGTTCTGTCTGCCAGAGAGGTGTTTTGTTCATTTTTTTTGACCTTGCCTGGGGCAGGAGGCTTCCTAGAGTGTCAAACAACCAGAACAGTTAAAACCTATAGCAGATTTCACCTAATGTGTTATAAGCATATATAAGCTAGCACATAGTCTAGTGTTCCTAGTCTCCTCTTGTAGCCTACGAACAAATTTAAATAGCCCAGAAGGTGATCTATGTGATTGTAAGGTAGGCCAGATAAATTATCCTCTGGAGAGGCCCATGTACCTTCTATTGACTGTAAAAGAGCCCAAGTGAACTAACTTAGCTTAGATAGAATGAAGACTGAGCTGGACTCCTAACTGGGGGAATTTTAGTCAGATGCTTGAATTTACTCACAGAACTCTTAAATTTAAATTTGGATCCACCTTAAGAAGACTTTCAGAAAACTACAATAAGAAATGCAGCAATATGCAATATATTGATAAGAGCAATGCATCAGCCTCAGACCAACATTTCTAATCGCATGAGAGTCTCAGATGTGCTGTACACATTTGGTACACTCTTTAGAGCAGTTTTTTCCAAAGCAGAGGCTGTATTTGGCACTCACTTGAAGGAAAGCATTCAAATGATGTAGAATTGGATTGGTTCTCTGTATCTTGCAAAGACCAAATAGAATCCATTAAAACATTATTGATTCAAACTTTGTGCTGAAGTACTGTCTGAGAGCTCTGCCATTAGCCCTCTGAAAGCGCTGATTAGACTCTGACATGAGTGATGAGCAGAGAGAAGCTACCAAATGGTATTAGTGTGCACAGTGAAAGGCATTGGGCATTAGCAGGGGGCAGGACTAGATCCTCTCCAGAGCTCACTTCCAGCCTCAGCTATTCCATGATTCTGGGATAACTGCACTTCTGGCATTCACGGACTTAAAGCCCCTCTTCCCCGTGCCTGAGTTCTCAATTGCTTTGCTCACCCTATTATAGCATTTTTTCTACTAAAAGAAAGCCCAACTGAAACTAGATTTTTAAATATTTTAAAGAAATCTTTTACTTTTATGCCAAAGAGACAAACTTGGCAAGTGCCTGTGGTACATTTGAAAGAAAAGTAAGGAGCAATCAGATTCAAAATTGAATCCTTTAAAGATTGACTAAGCAGCCTGCCAGTAATGGGCCACTCTGTGCTTTCCCCACTAGGTGGGAACAGAAACATCAATATCAATGAATGCATGTCAGATTGAGTGGAAACAAACCCCAAGGACACAATAGTGTAGTAAAGTTATCTACCCACACAGTGTTAAAAAAATTGATCTGCCAGCGTATTGTAAGTATTTAATTGACACTTTGCAATGATCAAAATCAGACATTCCACTGACAGAGCACAGCATGCACTTTCCCTTTTAATTTATATATTGTTTGATGTGTTTATCAAAGTGATCAGCTTTTTTGGAAGGGATAATAAAGAAAAATTGCATGAAAAATAAGCTACCACGTGTTATGTTAGAGGATATTTTTGCTCTTTTCTTTGTCTTTAAATACATAGTTCATTCTCATAAAGATGAGCTTATAAAATGGTCCTTACTATAATTTACAGTGTTTCAATAATTTAGAACCAAATCATAAAATTCTCAGCATGTGCAACCAAAATTAAATTTATATAGAACAGCAGTATCAACATTTTTTAAATTTCTGCAGTATTTTCAAGTTCATTTTTCCCAGTAAGAGGATGTTTTCACTGCTGAGTTATAAGTGAACATAATGAATTCCACATCATTCAAGATGTAGGATTTGAAGATAGGAAATAGTTTAGTATTCCAATTCTATACTCCCTAAGCAAGCGCTCACAGTCTGATTCATCTAAATGCAATAGTCCTCATTCAAACCATCTCCATGAATTGTTTTTGTCCAGTTTTAACCCTGCAGCAATGCTTTTGATTTCCTAAAGAATCAAAGAAAGTTGATGAATAAGACTATGGAAGTTTTATTTACTGAAATCAAAATATAAAAGAATTCTTTTGATTGGATAGGTTTCCTTTCGATTTTTTTCTGCTTTGGCATATGGTGTTTTTAGATGAGTCAAATTGATGATTGATTAATAAGTATCATCTCTTAACATTACGTGCATATGATGACACACTGCCAAAATTCAAACTCTTTGACTGCATTACCCTGACTGATATTTTCAAATAATGTTAATGGATTTTCATGTCACAGAGATAATCAATCAGATGATTTGCCTTCCAACTGTGCAAATGAATGCGATGGATGCGTGTCATAGATGTTTTGTTATTTCTGAGGTTGCCACAATAAAATATCCCTTTTTGACAGAATGCTTAATTATTTTGTCAGAAGAACAAATGTATCATTGACAAAACTTGAAACATTTGCTCTAGCAAGCTATATAATTTCAAGTCACAAACATCAGGTCTGTACAACTGACTGTATTATATTGTTTTGGCAATATGCTGATTGCCAGGTGTCTGACAATCTACCGTGAGCAATTCTGCACAAACTGCCATGAGTCAGTGAAGGAAATCTTTTCATTTCATTTTCGTACATTTGGAACGTACAAACTGTTTTGTTTTCTTTTCTTAGGGCATGTATTTTAGCTTCTCAAGGTGAAATTATCATTGTCATCTCTGATATTGCAATTCAGGCTGGGAACGTAACAGAAATAATATGTAGAACCAGCCAAACTCATTCTGTGTGCTCTGCATCCACTCTGTTTTGTACCAGCAAAACCAAGTGTTGGCTTTTTACTTTTGCTAGTGGCTACCTTGGGATGCATGTAAAGAGACCCTTCAATAACAAAATGTAAATTAATAACATAAGTCTAGTTGCAGGTCAACTGAGATATTTTGCAGATGCATTTTCCTCTTCCCTTGTACGTCTGTATAAAGTTTGTAAAGCAATACAGGGCCCATCAGTGTTGAGACTGATTGGGTATTCACCCAACCTTCATGAAAAAAGCATTCCCAGTGCCTTTACAAGGCAAGAACTGCTATTTACAGAGGCATTAATGAGCCTTTCCAGCACTTTTCTCCCTTGCATGCCATTTCTCTGCCTGGGTTACAAGTGCAAACACAAATTCCCAGTGGCACAACTGGCAAAGGATCGAACACAGAGCCACACTGCTGATCTCTAGTTCAAGATGCAGATCAACTTATTTTAATCTATTTATTGAGGTGCCACACTTTTGCTGAGGAAGTCTTTCTTAAATTTAACACTTCTCAGTGATTTTCTGCTAGGTGAGATAATATCCAAATCCATAAGCTTTTCAGAAAGGGTTGCAAAGAGTTTATTCGACCTGCAAACACAAACCATCAGGCATAGAGTTGGTTGGGGTTTTTTACATTTTGTTTTACTTTGTCTTTTCTGCCTATTACTTTGGAGAGCAAAATATCTGTATTACTTAAACAAGCGATGAATCCAAAGCAGATCACATACTGCCTGTAAGTATTTAGAAGGCATAGCAGGTTCACTTCATGTGAAATATACATGGTAATTTCTTATTCTGATTTATTTCATTTTATTGACATCATTTCTAGTTTTTTGTCAGAGGAGAGGTGTTGAACATGAGCCAGTTTTTGTTTTTACAAGGCCAGGATTGGTTTCACCATTCAGTAACTGGAACAAAAAATTGGCAGTTGTTTGAGGAGCTTCCTTTCATGCTCAAACAATAATAAAAAAAAACCCTTCCAAATTTCTAAATGCCCAGGTGCTTTGCAATGGGAGGCATAATTTATGCTTCTAACAAACAGTTTGGGTCAATTCTCCCATTGGCAGCAGCACAATGCTACCAGGTATTTTCCTGGTGTTCTGCAAGGAGCCATGGGCCAATTACCAGTACAGAGGTGTCCTCAGAACCCAAACTGCCACTTTTGTCACACATGGCAGCAACCTGGGCAGCAGCGAGTGAAGCTTGAACACAAGAGTGACATAAACTTCTTGTCCTAC
This sequence comes from Dicrurus megarhynchus, assembly GCA_013399195.1. NCBI lineage: Eukaryota > Metazoa > Chordata > Aves > Passeriformes > Dicruridae > Dicrurus > Dicrurus megarhynchus. The sequence goes on from VXAD01003536.1 coordinate 366,246, forward strand.
TCATGGTCTTTTCAAGTTAGGTCTGAGATATGTCAGAAGTGGGGCTAAAAGGCTTCTGCTGCTTCTCCCTTCAGTCAGGCAGCTGCAGCTACAAATGCAGTGAGTGCAGAGGGCCCACAGAGACTGTTACTAAATTTCCCTTAGGTCTTAGTTTGGGCACAGTGGGACTGAAAGAAATGTCATTTATCCACATGCCCCTGAGCACAGCACAGCTCCAGTCTAAGGAATGGAGCTTTGCAATTGTCCTCTGAAAACAATGTTCGCCTGACCACAGCCCAGGATCAGTGCATCACCATCTTGGATGGGATGTTTTTGCCTGAGAAGCAGAACAGAACACTAGAAATTCTCATAATATTTTCTTGTTCGTTTTCTTTTTCCTTGTCCTGTCTTCATCCAAATTACATCCAGAGAATTCACTAGCATAGAAAAAGAAGTTTTGTTATCCTGCTCTCTGAAAAGAACTCAGCATTGCTGTTCTGGAATAGATCAAAGTAATTGGAGGAATTAGTCAAAGCTAGAACTAATTTCTATTTGAAAGCAGAAAACAGTTCCTGCTTCCTTGGTGACAGGAATATTCCTGTCTCATAATGCATCTTCGGGTACATTACGGAAGCCATAAAGATGTTTGACTTTGCTGACAGCAGAGTCACAAGAATAAATAAATAAAAATATCCTCAGCAGCCTGTGTGGCAATTATAAACACATGCAAAGTAGGCTTCTCATCATTATCAGTCCACCTCCTGCCAATTGACCCATGTGGGCATCAGGAAGGTCCTCTCATGTGATTTCTGTTTGAAGTGCTGAGGTGTTTTCTGATTATTGACAATAGTCTCTTTGTATGCTGAGCAGACCAGGGTGTACTCACAGTCAGTCAGCTGCTAGAGAAATTATTTTAAAGTGTTTTTCTGGGTTGAAAGTTGGAGAAAAAGCTATTGATAGAACTTTATAAATTAATTACTTTTTCCTCATTCAAGATAAAAAAGAAAAGGCAAATTAATCATAAAATCAGTAAGAGACATTTGAAGTTAAATAGATATATTTTAACCCCCGTGAAATATCCTGAAGTATGACTTAATTCAAGAAAGTAAACATAATTCTTCCAGCAGTATCACATGCTTTTCCTGTTTCTAGAAACAGAACCATAATTTGTTTTCCCTAGTGAACTTAGTCTGATTTTTCTCGAGAAGGGCATGGGTACTGTGAGTTCAAATGAACCAAAGAGGACAAAAAGTGTTTTGGTATTGCTCACCTCTCACAGGGGTAAAGAAATGAGTGATACTGCCAAAAAGAAAACGGTATAAGGACTCTCACTGACCTGTGATCTTTTCACAAAGCGCAAGAGATCTTTAGTACTGGAGTCTGGGTAGTGCAATAATCCTGCATCCCCCATCGCCAAGGCGAGAAGCAGTGTGCAGGGTGAGGGTGGGGACACCCGCCAAGCCCTCCTGCTGGACCCACATCTATCCTAAGAATATTTAGCCAACAGCCAAAGTTAGATGGGAACAAATGCCCTCAGCATGTCTCTTATCCCCACCCGCTGAAAGGAATCCTGCCCTTGGCACCACATTGCCAGGAGCATGGGATCGCCCTCCTCCACTTGCTCTTCAGCCTGCTCTGGTGCCAGCCAAAACAGAAGTCAGTCTATGGAATGCAGATTTTGGAAATTAAGCAGCAGTTATTCAGCATTTTACTTCCACTCTCCAGCAAATAGGTCTTTCTAAAGCATGGTTTTTAATTTTAAATTTTAAATTTGGCCCCAGTGCCTGGTCAGCAGTGGATTTAATCTGTTCAAGACATCAGGAAGTCTTTTTGACCTCAATTAGGGCTTTGAGGAACTAAGCTAGTAAGCGTTTGAGCCATTACTTTACCATCATAGGGACATATATATGTGTTAGAAACATGTGCTTTGCTAAAATGCTCTTGGAGCAGTTTCTGCATGCCTCTGTCCCCCCTTGGATCACTCTCGCCATTCTTTCTGTGCTGGCATTCCAAAGCTGCTGATTCACAGCCTACATCTGGTCCTGTAGCATTCTTGCCAACTCAAAGCCCAATGGATTATTTGGACACTTAACTTGCTCAAGTCATTCTCCCTCTGTCACTGACTTGCTTTTTTGACATTCTGTGTGCTATAAATACATTTCTGCAGGGCCCTTCCTTACTATATTTGATTAGCCTATTTGAATTATCAGAAATGAGGTGTTTTCTTCCTGTCTTTCATTCTTTCTTGCTTTGGCTCAGTTCTGCTGTTGAAGATGAGAAGAGAGTTGCTGATTCTTGTACAGAGGCCTGCTGGCTTCAGAGAGGCATGGGGTAGGTGAGGACATCTGCTTAGGAAGAGTGATTAGACCAAGGACTGGGATTCAGCTCTGTGAGCTGTGACCAGAGAGCGAAAAAGCTGAGCTTTCCAGATGTGTTACTGTGGAGAGTCACCTGGGATTTTTGAAATTTAACATTACGACATTTGCTTAGAGTTGAATTGTATCTGTGTTAATTTATAATTGCTCATGAGCTTGAATTCTTCGGTCATGTAATACAACTTGGGCATCAAAGTTAATATGTGAGATCAGATAGCAGCTGATTTCTGCCTAACTCGTGGCTGTAAAGAGTCTGGGAACAGTAGAAGAGTGACTATGCTTTACTACATGCACGGCAGGAGGGATGCCTTGCTTTAAATTCCTGCACTAAAACACGTGAAAATTACATGATTCATCCCCCCTCCATCAAAAGTGGCTGCGGTCCCATCCTGTTGAAATAAACCAAAATTTGCAAGTAATTTCAATGTATCTAGGATTACTTCCAATGAAATATATCCCTTGCCGTAACCAAGGCTGTTCTTTCCTCTCCATCAGTTTCAGTGGGAGTTCCTCACTGAAAAAGCTGTTTGGGGCATGAGTGGCTTTTACAGAGTGAGGTTTCTTCCCCTGAAATGTTTAATATGGGTAGCATCTCTGAAGCTCCCTTCATCAATGCGCTTCACAACTATTATTTCCAGCTTCACTAGGGAGAAATATTTTCCAGGGGTGGGATGTGAATTTAATGTCCATGGCCCTTCAGTCTTTTTCTGCTGAAAATTAGTTATAGTGCCCGTGTGGCTGTGCCATCGGTGGCAGGGGCAACGTGCTCTGGGAACAGGACAGGCAACTCCTAAGCCACTGAGAAACTTTGTACAGTGCTTTCAGTGAGTGCTGGCTGTTGTTCAAAAGACAAAACCAGCTGTCTTTCAAGACACCTGCCTATAAACTGACACAGAAGGCCACCATTACTGACGTGGAACAGCACTCATGTTATATTGTGTGCAGATTGAGATGGGCTAGACATTGGCTGTAGTGGTCCTTGCCCATAGCACAAATAAGGAAGACAATCCAGACTTGACAGGGTTCTGTGTTCCTGCAGTTGGGTGTTCTCAGCTGCCTCCAGTCCACAGCAAGATTTGCAATATCAGTTTTTTTTCCTCCAACCCATCTTTCCTGGAGTCTGACAGTCATGTGGGAATTTTCATTTTCAGAGATTTTCTTGCTAAGAAACATGTCTCAAGTCTTTGAAAAAACTGCTGAGTGTACATCCCACTGGATCAGAGCCAAAAGGCACAATGTGTGTGGGTTTTATTTGTTTTCAGCCAGTCATAACTTTTTTGCTTACTTGAGTTTAGTCTAAGGAAGTAGAAATATGTGGTCAGATCTATCCTTCAAAAATGTAAGGTGTTGATTCCAAGTTAACTGAAGCAGAAGGCAAATTTAGAGATCCTTGATCTGGTTGCTGTAAGCTTTGCTGTGCTGCCCTGCCTCCTCTTGCTGCTTTTCTCTCCCCTGAGCACATGCCCTCAGGAGCTTGACACTGCTCTGTGTCTCACACCACAGCACAGAGCAGCTGCTGTGCCAGGACAAATCTGCCTCCTGAGAAACAGTGGGGTCCTGGCCAGCTCAGGAACCTGCCCTGCATTGCAGACAGCAGCTGAGTGTCCATGCACAGCCTTTCCCTACCTGCAGGCTGAGCTCAGGTTTTCATCTTCCTTCTACACATTTTCCCAGAGCAGTATGCAACAGGAAGCACTATGATTTCCATTGCAGGAATCATCCTGGAGGTTTTCAGTCTCAATTATTTAAAGCAATTGTGACATTATGGCCAAAAATAAAGTCTCTATCAGCAGATGGAGCTGAGCTGAGGTCACACTGATCCCATTTGCCATATCCTGAATAAAAGCCTTCAAGACGAAACTAAAAAAAAGGTACTTGTGATGCTTCGCCAGTACTGAAAACAACCCAGTTTAGTGCTGGCTGTGACTGGTGAGACAGCTCCTCTCTTTGAAGTGTCCTGATATCCCTTGTGATATTCCCTACACAGGGAATGGTGACCCAGGAAGGCCTGCTGCACATCCTTGATGATGGCCCATCCTTTTCTTCCCACAGAGTGACAGCTGCTATCAGACAGTGCAGCTCCATTGCAAGCCATGGCGAAGTCAGTCTCCTGGCAGAAAGTCAGAGTTCTGTTCCGGGTATTTTTTCCCCCTAATCTCTGTACTTTTCTCACTAGAATTCCCTTTCCTGTACTTTCACTGAAACTTTCTCAAGCGTGAGAGCTGGCCAAAAAGCCATGTTCACAGTGAACTGATAGAAATTTGTACCAGGAAATGTAGTGGGAAGGACAGAGAACAGCAAAATTTATCCAAAATGACTATCAAAGAGAGGCATAAAAGCCAAACTAGGTTAGAGAGATGAGACTTCTGGGTGCCAAACACGTCATCACTAGAAATCTTCTGATAGCTATGGTATTAGTATTTTGAAGACTCTTGAGGAAATAAGTAGGTAAATGGAGGTAGATGCTAAGTCACTGTAGGAGCACATAGTAATGACCATGTGAGAAAGGCCACTAAGTCCTGTGGCATGGATGTAATTCGCTTCCAGGCACTGTGCCAACCCAAGGCCTAATCTCTGCCAAATTATTTTGGGCCAGGTTTCTGTGGTTGCTGCTGAATCTGTCTTCTTCCATCCTACAGTAACGGGGTGTTTAGCCCCAGCAGACATACGAAACTGAACCAGCAATTTATTTCAGGGAACAAGCTTAATGTTCCTGACAAGTTAGAAAGTCACCAGCTGGGTTATCTTCTGCACCTCATTCAATCAAATATTTTCATTATAGTGCCTGTTAGACCAAGCATAAGTGAAAGGCAAATTTTCCCAGTATCCACAAAACTCCATAGCAACTGAAAGGGAGGCCATATATCCCATCATTTTTTTCTGTTGAAACAGTCATTATCTAAAAAGGCACAAAGCCTTGACAGGTTTCCATACTCCAGTGAGAGCAATTTTAATGGTGTTTTTAGACGAATAATCTCATCACTGAAAGTTGTTTGTTCAGCTGATCTGGCAGAGCTGGATGTATTATAGAAGGACAGATTATGAGATGTCTCCACGAAACTTCCAGGTTAAATGTAGCAGTCCTGTTAGAAAAGGCAGTGTCTGAAGACATTCAACACCTTCAACCAAATTGTTCTTGCTGCTGAGAGTTCTTTCAGGTCTGCTCTGGGATCATCACAGGTAACAGTGTCAGGTGCCCAAGTGGCAGCAACATTTCTCCTATTCTTGCTATAATTTCAGCACTGCATTTTATTCAAAGTGGGTCCTAATTCCAATTAGATTATTTGGTTTTCTGGTATGCCAGTATTCAGTAGAGTTTTTGTGCATGTTATCTTCCTTACTGCTTTGCCTTGTTGCTTGCTTCTTTCTGTGGATCTTTGCTGAATCTACAACTTCTTCTCTATAGAGGGTTCCATATAATTATCTTGTCACCCTGATTTACAGCGAATGAAAGAAGGCAGTAAATCCCTGAGAAATAATGTTTATCATCACTTGACTTACTCTGAGGAAAGGTTTTTTTGAGACCATCAGCAAGGAGATAATTACATAGCTAGACTCAGTGTATCATCTAACCCATCTTCTTGGTGCCTTTACTTATATAAAACAATTCTTGTTTCCTACACCTGCCTGATGCAGAGGTGCAGGACTACTTTAGTACCGCTAAATCTGAGGTGGGAAATGAAAATGTAGACTCCCAGTGAAAGGGAACTGGTGCGTCTGTGTTGGCTCTGTTAAAAACTGAATCTTCAATGCAGAGAATTGAAGCACATTTATGCTATATTTTTAGCACTGAGATTGTATCACCAAACCTCACATGTCTGCTTACAGAGGTCCAAATTAATTGCAGTTGTGGTGATTGGTTTAATGATTATGAGGATTCATGTTTGTCAGGACCTGACTTGAAACAAACTGCACTTCTATGCTACCAACGACCTAAAAGATGCCCTTTGATGAGCTCTGGCCTGTGCTGCAAGCAGACAAATGCCTTCAGGGCAAGCCCCTGTACCCTCCTGCAATGCCTTTGAATCATCTGAAGTCTCCAAACCAGACAACTTAACTGTATCAATGTTGTCTGTATCAAGAGAAACAACAAGGTAAAGCAGAAGGACAAGAGACAACCCGGGGCAGTGGCCAAGTCTAAAGGAACAGAAGGAGAAAAGTCAGTGGCTGGTGGGCAGCTTGGGAGGGCAGATCTGTGAGCCATACACCAGGAGAGAAACAAGGACAAACAGTTGGAAATATGACACATAAAAAAGCCTGAAAGTGGGTTTGGCTGGTGGCATCTGATTGCTGTCTCCAGGCACAGTCAGGCATTCCTCCAAAGCACCAAGACAAGGCGCCTGACAAACTGCTTATCCCGGTGGCTGCCAAAGGCTGGGCTCCAGCAGGAAGCGCCGGCGCCAAGGAAACTGCAAAGGAGGCTGCTGATTTTCATTCTCCAGGTTTGTTCAGTGTTTACCCACATCCGTCTCCTCTTCCTGGGCATTCTTCTCTCCCCACCCCTCTTCCCAGCCCACACGGAGTGACAGAAGCCTTCTGCAGAAAGGACCGTGCCCTCTGGCCAGCCGTGACCCCGAGGGACGGTGATTACCGTGGCCACCAAAGCTGGGCTGGTGCACGCCCACACGAACGTGCAGAAGCATCGGCTGCTGACAGCTCGTACGAACAAGGAGGCTGATTACGGAAATGAAGAATGGAATAGATGATTTTTCGCTGGACACACTTTTTCCCCCTTCCTGAGCCTTACTTTCTAAGATACAAATGATACAGATTATCTCTGGAGCACAAGCAAAATGTTAAATGAACTGAAATCAGAAGGTTTTTCGTCTGAAATTCTTCATTTTGATCATACTGCTGACAAAATACTAAAAGACATCACAGATTCCAACTCTGTGTGGCAGCCTCCTGTGCTAAAGCAATATCTATTGCCATAAGCTTTGAGCTTTAAATCAGGCATTTTTTGAAACTGAAAGTTGTGCCTGTTATACAGATGACATCGATGGACCACAAACTACTTAAACTAAAGAATTAAACAAGCTCTGAACTCCCAGCAGATGCCAAACTTCAGATTTATCTATGCTATATTATCTCTATCCAGATTTTTTATGTGGCTGGTTTCCTTTGTCTGTGCATTAGCATACTTTGAGAGAAAGGTTTATCACACCGAGCCAAGCAATTATAAACAGAATGAAAACTTTCACTCTAAAACTAATATTACTCTTAAGATGATGCCATCTTTGTTCTTAGAGAATACTATTGAACATAGAAGTGCATTTGTTTAGGTGATTTGATGCCATTTTATCCATAGCCTCAATTACGTAATCAAACACATTTGAAAAATTCTCTTTTTTTAAACTTGAATTCTTTGATGATAAAAGCTGCTTTATCCCAGAAACTTAATAAACCAAAAGGCCAATTTTGGAAAGCATGATTTCTAACACACTATCAAGAAACTGGACCATGACAGTTTATGTTGCAAAGCTGGGATTTGGCTGGTTGTTGGTGTCTGTAGAAAGTGGTAACCTAGTGAACCAGTTTGCTCTATTGCAATGAAAAAGCCATCATCCTGGTCCATTTGTGTGTATGTCATCACCTCTGGCTTTTATGGAGACTAAACACTTTCTTGGGCAGCAAGTTTTGTTCTGGCTCCTGGATCTTGTGTTTGTGTCCTGCACAGCATTAATTTTACCTAGGAATAGTTGTTCACTTCCATTACATCAGTCAGGGCCGGACTGTTAAGATTTTATATCACACATTCAGTGAAACTCACTTTAAAATCTTGCCAAAATTATTTACAACCACAGTTTCAAAGGTCTGCTCTTCAGATAGATCGGTGCTAGCACTCACATCTGAATTTCCAGTAAAAGCCACATTGCACTGGAGGAGAACAGGAAATTGGCTTTGAGGACAGTGGCCAGAGTGGTTTTGATTCAGTGGTGGAGAAATTCTCTTTTGCCTCCAAGAAGCTTTTGATTTCTCTGCACCCATTGCAGCCTGGACCTGAACCGCCTGTGCCCCTGAGTTAATCCTTCTCTTTTTGGTGGTACTAGGGCTGCTCCCTGCTCAGCTGGTACTTATCCACTGAGATTTAGGGAATGCGGCATTTCCTAACACAGTGTGTTTATGTTGTAAGGGGTTTAAGGGAGAATAAAAGGAACCCTGAGTTTTTCAGTGGGTTCTATGGTCACCCACTGAAGAGACCTTCTCAGCTGCCCCTTAAATGAAAACAAACCCTGCTGCCAGGGCAGTATTTCTTTTACATGTTGCACTGTCAGATGCATAACAGAGATAATCTTCATCCAAGCATACTTGTTGTTATAATAGCTCAGAAATTATTACATCTTTGGTATTGTACACTTTCATAATTTTATTTAATAACTTAAAAAATATTTGTAATATTAATATTATATTAAAAAGTTAAAATATTTTTATTATTTCCATTCCAACTTGTATGGAAATGTCTGGTTTCTGGGTGGATTCAACTTCACCAAATTCATGTAATAACTTCATGGATTTCTCTAAGAGCAATATATGTCCCACGAAGCTTAAAATACTAAATATTGTCTTCACAATTTTGACAGTTAAAATATATCTGATTTTCTGAATGCTTTTTCACTTATCTTTCACTTTAGCAGTCAAAGGAATTAGTTTTGGAAGTGATTTGTTCAAAGATACAGACTCAGCTGAATAAAAAGCTGAATTATGCCCTGTTCTCAAGGAACATTTATGTTGCTGATTAAGGGTAGCTACAAGGACATGAGCTTCTAGTCCATAATTTCATTAGTGGACTGTACCTGCAGTAGTGAATGCATTAATTTACTTTCCCTAAGATACTGTACCTGCAGTAGTGAATGCATTAATTTACTTTCCCTAAGATTCTGTTTTTCATGCCCTGTGCTGAGACCAATTATTCAACTGTGATTCAAGCACAACACAGTAAGAGATGAGGCCAAATTAAAAGCAGTGATGGAGCAATTTTCAGGACTAAGAACATTTACAATTCCAGGGGGCTTGAAGACTATAACGGCTAAAGGGGTAAGGCAGGTCAGAAAAGATTTTTTTCCCCAAAGTGGGCCGCAAATATTACTAAGAATTACAAGAAGCCCTTAACTTGTGAATACAGGAACAAAGAATAGCCCAAGTTTAAACATTTTTATGTTGCTATTATTAGATTTATATTATTTATATGTGTGTAGCTCTGAAGCGTTTAAGTCATACCTATTTTTTTCAACTACCTCAATTTACCGTACAATGCAGTTCCTTTGCTAGAGAGTCACAGTGAGCCCTGTGACATCAGTTGTTTTTCAGGTGTAGAAACCCAATCCTGCCTGCACCAAAAAAATGAAAAGAACTTTGCATCTTTAGCCACGGAGGTGCAGCAGAAGTCAGGAGAGCTGTAGCAGGAAGCACCATCCCTTGTGCCTTGTTAATTGTGGGCTGCTCCAGAGCAGGGAGAACATCCTCAGCACCACCCTGCACATCTGTGTGAGCTCATATTGCCACGGTGCTGCCAGCAATCCACACTCATCCCCTGTCTTCAGCAAGAGGGTTTTTTGCCCCTTTCCCTGCTGCTGAGGCTGGGCTGGTGGAGATGAATGCCTGTGTGAGTCTCCTCAGCCTCTTGGGCTTGAAGCTCATTTTACTTTCAGACTCCTGCTCCCACCTTGCTTTATGTTGTTTGTTCCTTCTCATCCTCCCTTTTTCTTTTTTTTTTTTTTTTAATAAACTGTTTTAATTTACAACTGTGTCTATGCCTAGAATGGGCTGATCTGCAGCCCTGGGAACCATTCCCAGCTCAGGGCAGTAACACACAGACAGAAATCAGTACCATGCATAATGCCTGGGCTCTAGACTCCAGTGTTCCCAGAGCTCCAGAACTTCTATTCTTTATCCACTATAGCATTTGGTACTCAAATGCTAAAGGCAGTCAGCTGCACTACAGAGGTGTGCTGAAAGGCTTTTGCTAAATATAGATTAAAAGGTGAATTACTTCTGCTTCGTGTACCTGAAGATTAGAGTAATCCCTCACAGCATGCAAACGAAATCCATTAAACCCAGAGACCTGGGCACTGCTGTGGAGAACACGACTTCCCTGCTCATCACAGGAGCCCTGGGTGCCACCAGAGCATGGCAAGCTTGCCTTGCTTCCCTTTCTGCTCGAATCCCCATGAGGAGAGAAGCTGTCTCACAGAGAGGGAGGGAAGCAGCATAAAATGGGGAGAATGGAAGGCAGCTCTACAGCAGAATATGGCAGAAATGAAAAGATCAACAGTTGGAAATTTGTCAATTTTGATAATCTCTTCAGATTACCCCGCATATACTGGCTATATTCCTTTGCAGTTTTGACAGAATAATAAAAATAACACCAGAAAATGGTTGGTGTTAGATAAAAAATAATGGGAATCCATGGAACTAGGCAATACAGGGTAGCAATGACAGGTACCTCTGAGGCTGAGAAAATGAATCATAACGGAAATATCACTTTCTATGTCATTTTGCTATTAGATGTACCAAACAAGTGTTGTTAAGGTCAGTGCCTGGTATTTAGAGCTGGGGATTGATTTGACCTCAAGTTCTTTCATTTTGTTAGTCTGCCAGTAGTTAAAAGTACACATTGTGCTGCCAGAAGAGTGGCTACCCAGGCCTCACTTCAGGCACTTTCCTTGTTGGCCTGGCTCGCCTTGAACAGTGTAAAATAGTTTGTGGCCAGCAGCTCTTATCCCATTTAGTTTAAGGCATTTTCTATACATCTGGGGAAGGAAGGGATTCATAACAGAGACTCAGAGTTTATGTGAGTAAAGCAAAGGAATTTTTACCAAAAAGAATTCTGCACCAACAAGGGTTGGTTTTTTTATGGCTAGTGCTTCTGGGTTTGTAATGTACAGATGTAACTCCTGATTTTACCTGAGGAATTAAATATGGTTTGTCATCTGACATTGCCAGAAACTTCACAGATTAAAATAAATTGGCTTGGCATGGTGACCAAGATCTCTAAAACAGGTAGCAGTCCCACTAGTTACAGTAATTAATAACATAATTATGCAAAGTGTGCTTCCTATTTTGCTAAAATCTCTAAAATCTTCCAGATTTCTTGGTTTTGATTGCTATTTTTGATTCTTATATTTACATGTTATGAGCAGGGAATTGATTTCCTGGCACTAATAAACTTGTGTCTTTGTTAACTTGCTAGTTGGGAGCTGTTTGTAAATATTTCTGTATCACTAACACCTCCTATTTCCAGAGACATCACTAAATACTGGAATACCAAATTAGCAATTACAAACCTGCTAATCACTACAGTGGTATTCACCAAGGCTTTCTTTAGGCCAGACAGGTTAATCTCCCTCTGCTCCCTGTACAGCCAGGAGGAAATTTCTATAGCAAAATTTGGAGCAGAAACCCAATATTCAAGTGCTCAGAACAATTCTGGGGAGTAGACTTGGCTACAGGGGGTCTCCAGAGACAGCTTCCCTGGGCTGCAGGTATTCCTGCATTATACCCCATGATTTTTTTTCTATTTAAGAAAATAAATTATAATAAATCAAAACAAATAGCAGTCATGCAAAGGACAAAAATGAACAAAAGGAGAGAGCTGCTGATCTCATGCTTCCCTGCAGAGAAAATGAGGAAAGGGTGGAGAATCGCCCAGGCACTTTCTGATTATCCTGTGAGATAGGATGGGAACAATGAGGTGGTTGGTGTGAGCCTGAACAGAGCACTTTCTTTTTGGCACTTCAACAAATGTTGGCAGCAAATGTTCCTTTTTTAATGTCAACATTATGTGCACAGCTTCAAGGTGAGAGTTCCGAGTCACTCAAGTTAATTGATACATCAGGGATGCAGAACTGGAACACAATGTCCTTGATGCTACTTAAAAGAATTGCAGAACTATATGTTGCCTTTGCAGGAGGGACTAGAAAAATCCGAATGCACTACAAAAGTGCTGGCTAGAAATGAGGGGGTTCACTGCAGCCCTTTCCTTCAATGCCTGTCTCAGATTGATTGAAAAACTCTGAAATTATGTTTTCTGCTCTACTTTTGGTGATTAAATACTGTCCTGCCTCCCAAGATGGATCTACTTATGCAGAGCTGTCCTTTTGCTGGCTGTAGGAATGTTTTCATACAGAAAAAGTGAGTACTTTTTGCTCTGAATTTCCAGCTGTATGCTGCAATGTAGCCTCAAGGCTTCAAAAATGAGGAGTTTGAATTTGGTGCGAGATGTTGTCAGTGCAAAGACAGACCCCTCTGCTCAGTGGAGAGAAGGAACGCTGCTTATCAGTAGCTGTTGCTCGTGGGTGTATCACCTGCACATAAACTCAGGCTGCAGCTGAACATCCATCTGTGATGAAGGCATTCCAGATGCTCAGGCCATGTCCTCTTCACCCTTACCTTGCACTTGTAGGCTCCTCTCCTCAGTCCCTGTCCTTCCATGGCTGTGCAGGTGGAGCAATGCCTGAGCCACCCATTGCCACCGGCAGCACCGGCAGGGGACGGGGCAGAGGGAACAGGGTGGGGAGCGGATGTTCAGACAGGCACCACGTAAATACAGGGTCAAGAAAAAAGTGCCAGGGCAGCCAGCCTGGCCTCCAGCTGCCACTCCAGAACTGCACAGGTCTCCCATAGATCATGTGTCACATCTGTCAGCCTGGTGTGGCTTTTCTTGGGAATACCCAGGAGTGTGACAGGGGACGAGATGTGTTCACTTGAACAAACCAAGCCCTATGGTTGAATAATGGTTGCTAACAGAACACTTTTTTTTATCCTGTAAAATATTGTCTGTCAAAACTATTTGGTGTAAAAACAGATGCTGCTCGTGCTCCAGTTGAAAGTGCCCTGACTGAGAGGAAAATTCTCTGAGATTCCAAGTTTTACGAGAATCTAGAGAGGCTCTTCAGAACCCCCAAACCCCTGACTCTGCCCCCAGAAGTGACAGCTCTGCACAAACTTTACAAAGCCATGGTCTGCTCTGCATCGCTGCAGGGGCATTGCTGCAGTTTACCTAATCCAACAAAGGCAGTATTTGTCCTGCTACAGTCAGGTAGGGAAGACTTGTAAGACTTGTTTTAACAGTATTTTTATAATCACACACTTCCTGTGCACAATGGTCACTGGGTGTAACTGTAAATAAGGATTGCTTTCATCTTCAATTTCAAAATGATGAGGTTTCTCCATTGCTTATGTAGTGATTATGCACTGAGACACAGGGGGATGACAGCTGCCAAGGCCAGCCAAGGGTTTGGTGTTCCTCAGAGGGTAATTAAAGTATCTTCTATCTCACTGCTATGCTACTCTTACAATATAATTCACCCTTGCAAATCAAAACTGACTTCATTACAGTGTACCCACGTAGTCAAATCTGTAAGATCTTTAGTGCTTGAAACCCAGAGCACTTTCTAAGTTTTACCACCAGTTTCCAGGTTTTAACATCAGTTACTGTTCTCATGTGAACAATACCCCTGCACTCATTTCACAGAAAGATGTAGCAAAGGTGAGGAACTAATCCAGCACTACAAAGGGAAATCTTGTGACACCTTCAGTTGAAGCTCAGAAGATCCTGCCTGCCATTCATACCTCTCTCTCATTTACTTCAATCCAGTTCTTTCTTTATGCAAGCTGTATGCTCTGCATAGACCAATCACAATATTAAAAAGTGGAGAAAGGGTGACAGTTGCCTGTTTTATTTGTTTATAAACAACATAACTGGATGTGGCAACCTCCATGGCTCAGAGGGGAGGTCACGGGCTGCAAGGGAGATGCCTTCAGACTCTCTGGAAGCCAGGCTGTGAGCACACTCTCCAAAGGTAACCATGGCTCCTTGGTCTCTGTATGCTGAGATATTCCAACATGAAGTGATTTGATTTGAAAGGCGAGTTCCAGAGTTCAGAGGGAGCTGCAATCTAGCTTGTCACTCCTTAGAAGTTACAGCTTGTCTCCATGACCAACAAGAGCTCCCAGGCCAAGACCAGGAATCTCTGATCCTTCCACGAATCAGCCCTTGCTTCTGAAATCTCCTTCTGGCTTCAGTTTTTAGTGAACTCAAATGCAGTAAAATCCCTTCCTGAGGGATGTGGGCTTGTTCCTTTGACAAACAGCTCCTCTTGTTCCTTTGCCTCAGCACGACTCTGCTCCCATTGATCTTGGACCAGGATCACCTTCCTCCCCCAGAGTTTAGTAAAATGGGTATTTAAATAGGGAATCCTTAAGCTGTAAAGACCTTTCTGAAATGAGACAAAATCAGGATTGATATCAGCAACTGCATATTTATACTCTGCTGGCCTCAAACCATATTTAACTTTTAACCAGGTTTGCTATGAGGTTTGTAGCCAGATGAATTTTAAAAACACAACAAGAATCTATAAAAATGTCTTAAGACCTCTGATTTCTTAATAAATATAAATATAGCTAAATAAGCTAGTTTTGAGTGCCGCTTTCACAGTAACTTACTTTTAATCTTAGTCTTTACTCACTGTAAAACATAGTTTATTTTTCAGATGTATATGCTAATTTTCAAAGAAATTGGTCATATATGGAGAGCAAAATTCATGCATAATGTCAGTGTAGGCAACATACTGGAATAATTTCCTTCTGCTTTTCTTGTGTAGCTTACATCTTTTTTTTTTGGTGGCACAAAATAATTCCATGCTACATTAGCTATATAAGAATTGCTTACAGAAAATGAAGCCATAGTTTCGAATGCTAAAGATCAGCACCAGGTCTGCATGAGAATCATAATTAGATAATATTAACTTGTCCACAAAGTGCCCTGGATTCACCAACAGTTGGTTAGATGTTCAAGCCTTAACAAATAGCAGCATGTGACTGAATTAGTGATTTTTGTAAGGTAATCAGCAGCTGGACTGGAACCTATCCAGAATGAAATCCTGCTCTGTTATGCTGCTGGCATGCTGGGAATCAGCACAGCTGCTGATTTCACAGAAATAAGAAATTAAATAGACCCTGTGCCAGTGCTTAGTCACTCTCAGTGAAAAAGTGTTCCCTGATGTTCAGAGAGAGCCTCCCGTGTTTCAGTTGGTGCCTCGGGTCCTGTCACTGGGCACCAGGACCTGCTGCACTGTGCAGGCCACAGGAACGCTGTTTGCTCTGGCAGAAGCTGAGCCAGTGCCAAATAACTGCCCCAGAGCCTACAGGCTACCTGGGAAAGCAGCACATTAAAGCTTTTACTCATGAATAAACTCACAGAAAACGTGTGCAGATCTCCATCCCAACGCGTGTCCCATCACTGCAGGCCACGCTGGCCCAATTGGCACTGTCCCCCTGCTGTGGCTGCTCCTGACCTGTGCCTGCCACCTGCTTTGGTGGTGGTGGTGTGCTTGGACGGTACGGAGTGAAATCTTTCTAAAAACTGGTTTGTTGTGGACTGGGAGCTCACAGCTCTTTCCTCACACCCTCAAAGACGAGTGATTTTAGCTGTCTTGTTAGTCCTTCTACTTCTTGCCTTATTTAGTTCAGCCAGCCAAGCTATAGAGCTGTATACAAGCTCCTTCCAATTACAAATTAAACTGAAATCAAAACTGCACTAAGAAATAACACAAGACAAAGAACAGCAACAGGCAGGAGGGAAAACACAGTCACCTGCTTTATCTAGTGATGTCTCCGTGCAAGGGCAGGGAAATGAGAAGGGAGAAGGCCTGACCTGTCCATGGTGGCTGCTCTGAGGGACAGCAGCAGTCAGCCTTAGGAAGCAGAACCAGGAAAGGTGCAAGTTTAGGAAGATTTCAGGTCAAATCTGTACAAGGAAGATTTCTGTGGGACTGGCTCATGATGCCAACTCAGCCAGGAGAGACACAGCTCCAGAGGCACTGTAAATAGACTTCTAATGATGCATGCTGCTGCTTTCTCTGGTCAGCATTTGTTCCATTTTTCAAGCCTAAAATTCTAAGCAACTACTGCTTTATCTTAAAGCTTTATTAAAGTTGACCATGAGTAATCTGATACACACTATTCATGTTATTCCTGAGGGGAACAAATGGATTATTCAAAGGCACACTAGGAAACTTTTGGAGTCTCGGTGTGCTGGTTTTGGCTGGGGCAGAGATAATTTTCTTCACAGTAGCCAGTGCAGGGCTGTGTTTCAGCTTTGTGCTGAGAACGGTGTTGGTAACAAGGGATGTTTCTGTTATTGCTGAGCGGGGCTGACACCGTGTCAAGGCCTTTTCTGTGTCTCGCCAGGGAGGAGGCTGGGGGTGCTCCAGGGGCTGGGAGGGGACACAGGTGGGACAGCTGACCCCTCCTGATCCAAGGGATATTCCAGGCCATACAATGTCATGCTCAGTGTATAAACCTGGGGGAAGAAGGATGGAGGGAGAACATTCTGAGTGATGGTGTTTGCCTTCCCAAGTCACCATTATGCATGATGGAGCCCTGCTGTCCCAGAGATGGCTGTCTGGCCCATGGGGAAGTGGTGAATGAATTCCTGGGTTTGCTTTACTTGTGTGTCCAGCTTTTGCTTTACCTGTTAAATTGTCTTTACCTTGATCCAAGAATTTTTTTAACTTTTACTTTTCCAGTTCTCTCCCTCATCCCACCCTGGGAGGTGAGTGAGTAAATGGCTGTGTGGGGCTGAGGGGCCTGATGGGGTTAAATCACAACACTCAGTACAGAGCGTGCTGTGGGCTTTTCAGGAACCTGAAGGCAGTGTCTGTCTGCTGGCCTGGCAAGCAAACTGGGCACAGCAGCAACTTGCTGAAGCAGGATTAGTCTGTATCTCCTGGGGAAGCAGTAAGAAAATAGGAACATTATCTGAGACTTGATTCAGTGGAAGTTGCTTTTGTATTATTTGTACCCATTGCTACTGCTGCCCCTCCATGCCTCTGAGGCTGAAGGTGGCCACTGTCTGGAGGAATTGCCTCAAGGATGGCATGGGTTTACTGAGCATGTGCCCACAAGCAGAAAGTGCTCACAGGAAGAGTGATTGAGCAACAATTTAGTTACAGGTTACTGCTGATAGGGATGCTAAAATCTCGGTGCAGTATTGACTTTCTGTACAGTGGCACCTGACCTGTAAAGAATCTGTAAAATCTGTATTTTTGTTCTGTTTTAGCCAGAGGCTTTTAATCTACTGCTTTCTTTACTGTGAGCTGCTGTATGTAAAATCTGCTTTTTTAGTTTTGGGTCCAGCATTTCCAAAAGGATTTATGGGCTTTTGATATTATTGCATTTTGATACAATATTGCATTAATATGGGTTTGCTTTTTTTGAAAGCATTTTTACAAAAAACACACTATATAGGAAATTAGAGCTTATTAAACCCCAAGTATTGTAAGAATTATTGGCACATCCCTAAAGTATCATCTCCCAGAAGCAAGAGAAGTGAACAGCAGCTTTGTGCCAGAGCATCAGCAGATGGATGATGTTCACCCCAACTAACCGGCATGTCTCCCTTCAGTTCCTGCTTCAAACTATCATGAAAACATCAACTAGACAAGTATTTCTGACAGCTACAGACTGATTTACACTGGTAATGCACTGAAAAAACCCCAGAGGAAAGGACAGCAAGTCTACAGACTGCAGTGAAAAGGATTTTATCTGCATCATGGCTGATAATCCCTGAAGACCTGAGATAACAGCACTGATGAAAGAGGATTGTTGTGAACACCTCATGTCTCATCAAACCTGTCTTCTACTGAACCCAAAAAATGCTGGTCACAGCACTCACAACTCTGCCATAAGAAATCCTGAGCTGCTTTTACAGCAAGGTCTAACAAAGTGAGATAGGGATTTAATATGTACACCTGACACACTGAGCATCATCTCTAGGTCAATGGTACTGAAAGAATTATTTGTGTTTACTGCCCAGCACTGTGATCAGTGGAGGCCTGTTAGCACTAACTCTGAATACATAGGACTGAATTGCTCGAACAGACACTAGGAAAACGGGAATCACAGTGGAACCTAGAGAAAAAGAATGTGTCTACCCATGTTAAGTCATTGCAGCCCCTTAGTGAAAAATCAGTAACAGCTTCAAGTTCTGCAACACTGACAGCGCTCTTCAGCTACCGACAGCACAAGCTCCACAAGGTAAGCAACTACAGTCCACAAACACCTCTGCAATCACAGTTCCAAAAGGTAAGGAAAACACCATTCTCATCTGCACTTAGTCTAGATTTGAGAACATGCCTTTTAAAAAAATGGCTATAATCAGGCTCCAGCAAGATGGGAGACTGCTTGCTTGTCACCACCAGCAGGAAAGTCACAAATCAGTGGTGTATGATTAGGATGACTTTTATCCAAGTATTTAAAAATGTTTATACTAAGAAGCAGGAAAAAAAACCCCAAGCTAGTTGTAAATCAGCAACATAGGGCTTTGGTAGTTTCACCTGCCTAGAAGGACCACTTCTACGATTTTTAGGTGCTTCACAACTTGCCCATTACTACCATGTCCTAAACACCAGTTCTAGGGAATACCTGGATTTGGATTAACACGCAATTTATAAACTGGAATAGAAATTGCTCCTAATGTCCCTGACCACCACAATAATTCCAGATCCGGTAGAGCTCCCTACACTGGGAAAGCATTACACCCTCTTTCAGTGTCTTCAGGGTGTAATTCTTCCAGCAGATGTGTTAAAGCAGGACAAGAAGAGAAGACTATAAAGTTTTGACAGAACTTGGGACGTGGGTGGTTTTGCTGTTGCATGTGTCAGATGATGCATATGAGCATGTGGCACATCTAACTAATAATTCAAGATGGGGAAGAAAAAACAGTTAATGCTAAAATATTTGCTTTCTCTAATCCCTACTGAAAAAATAGCCCCCATTACACTGAAGAGTTGCAGCCAAGGTCCTAGTGCTGCTCTAAACATCTCAATCAGCATTTTCTTCTCGTTGTTCTAGACCACCCCCTAACGGCGAGGCTCAGGCTGGGCCTGCCCGGCTGCTCCACGCTGGGGAACGCCACAGGCAGAGCTCACAGCCCCAGCTCAGCAAGGGACAGGCAGGCTTCTGCCAGGAGCAATCCTTTCCTTCCCCTTCCCACTGACCCTTGGGGCAGCTCTTGGTCCAGCTGCACGGCACTAACAGGCTAAGGTAGAGCCGCTCCCACGCATCACTGCTGCACTTCCAGCAGCAGGGCTACTTGCCAATTTTTTTGCAGAACTGAACTGTGTGACCTGGATCAGCGCTAACAGGCCTCACTCACTAATTGCTTAGGACATTCTTATCCTAGAGCCTCATTCCTGTAGATTACTGAAGCTTAGTACTTACTCTAAAATAACTCGCTTTATCTGTGACCGTGCAGAGCAATCTCCCAGAACAACGCAGGCTGGCTTCTGTTCCTCGCCTCGTCCTTCTCACAGGATCAAGCAGTGCAGTCGCTGCTCCCTTGTCAGTCCAGGCTCTCTCCCACTACTGGTGAAGAAATTAGTTACTGTAAATTAGTTCCCTCATAAATGGATTCTTTCTCTCTCTCTCCTTCTCCCCCCATGTGGATTTTTTTACTTACTTATTGGAAACCTTTGAAAAAGAATGTATCAGTACTCCTGCTTTGACTACTTTCTCTAAGAAAACAAGCTGTGTTGGTCCCAGTTGAACGCCAATACGCCTGGCACACTCACTCCCCAGGACTCACCCAGGGAAAACAGTGAAGTTCTAACTACCCCCATAGTGAGCCATGCATAAAAACAAGTAGAAAATGTTAACACAAAACACTCAGTGAAAATGCAACCAGCACTATCCCAAAGTACATAATTTAAATCTGCACCATCCTCATCAGTTTGGACTCACTCATCTCTCAAGTAAGGGACAAGTATTTGCAGTTCTGGCTAAGCTTATCCACCCACTCCCACTCACCCTGTTCCTGCAGCAGCAATCCTTCATCCTCAATTGCTAGTATTTTGAGGGATTCTGTATGGACTAACACACCTGTATTAAACCAGACCTGCTGGAGAACCCATATGCCTGAAATTCACTTCTCCAGTTGTTCACTCTGCCATTTGTTTACTTCCACCTGGTGGTACCTCACAGGTTAAGCCTTCAGAAAATTTAAATTTAGGATGGTCCAGTTTATCCAGAGTCATTACATTTTCAGGCACATCAGACATTTCTGCCACAATTATTCGTTAGCTCATTTTTCTAATGCCTGCAGTGTTTTTGGTATGTGGCAGTCCACTCTTCCTAGGTTTAGAAACTTGACTTCTATTATTTTATTATCTTCTCAGCAATGCAAAAAAGAGCCACCCAGATGGCAGACACTTCCTTAATCTCAATTTTCCAAAGATAACAGCAACTAATCACTAAGTAAGACTAGTAATCTGGAACTCAGTGGCACTGTCCTTCACCTCACAGTTCCTTCAAGGAAAAGTCCTCTCCAGCGTATCTTTGCTTCCTTCAGCTGCATGGTCACACTATGAACAAAAGCAACAACTCCAGTTTTAAATGGAGGAGACGAGGAAAGGATGCATCTCATTTTCCAATACAACAAAAGGGCTGTAAGGAAATAAAAGGAACTGCAAGCAACCCATTTCTAAACAGATATGGAAGATTTCTGGTTTAGGTCTTAATCTGGTCTTCAATCACTGAGACAGGCAAGTAGTAGTGATGGTCTAGGGCTAACAACCTCCAACCACACCCTTTTTGGATCAAGCATTAGCATGATTTGTAAGAGGCTTTTTAGCTTGAACCCAAGATGACAATTAATCCATCGCTCTCCTCTCCCACATGTTCATCTCCCGTAGAAGACAAGGCACTTCCTTGGAACATTCCATACCATGACAGAGGCGGTGGACCAGCACCCCTCTAGTACAACAGGCCACAGCAGACACATACCCTCACAGTGACTGAGCACTGTGAGGAAAAAAAAAGAAGGATCGAAGTTCTTTGCAAGGAGGCAGGACAGTGGCAGAAACATTCAGACACTGTCCCTTAGTGCTTCATACTCAGTACCTAACTTATAAACCAGCTATTATGAAATAAGTCTGTGAAACTGCAGTATCATTTTTATCAGGACATGTAAGCCAAACCATAAGGGATGAGATGTTCTTTATCAGAAAGTTTCCACTTTTCTGTGGCAGGTAGGACACACATATATAAAAAAGACATTTCCTTGTATGTGGAAATCACATTTCCATTTGTGAACAGACAACCTGGAAAGAAGTTTTATTGAGTAACTACCTCCCCATGTGTCTAACACCCTCCTAGAAACCCTTGACAGTTTCTACAAAAATATCAAGAAAAGTAAGTCTGTTTCTACTGTCTTTAGAGTTATCATAGGTAAAAGCCTTGACAGCTGCCATCATATAACCATTACTTCCTCTCTAAATTGTAAGGATGGCTACCTCAAAAGATCAAATCCTTAGGATAAAATCAAGAATGATTACAGAAATTGAAATTAAAAAACCACAACCACAGTTTTTTGTCAACATGTAATGCCCTGGGTTTATTTTGTGAGAGTTCTGTCACAATTTTTCCAGGTGGGATTAAAAACCTTAAGGATAATGTATGCCATTGGAGTGGGCATTCAGACTTCGGTACTGACAAAGCACTAATAGTAGTCTGTTAAGTACCATTCTCTTCACAGAAGAGAGGTCAAATATTTCCAAAGGAAGGCACCCGATAGTTGTGGTTCTGGCCTTGCAGCCTTCTGGAGAATCTTAAAAGGAAAAAAGCTGGCTGTTTTAGAAACTGGAATGATGATACACGTACAGCAATTACTGCATTCTTCTCCCTTATATCCTTTTTCTTAAGAACAAGTAAAGAATGAAGTCTTAAAAACAGTAATACAATAAAAAAATACAATGTCTTCAAAAAGGGCAAGACAACATAAAAACTCCAGTTGTAAGGACTCCATTTGCATACTAACACTTTTTGGTGTGCAAGGAAATGGGACTAACGAGGGGAGCAGCAACATAACCTTAGTGCTTTAAGTACCAGAAACTGCCCACATGCCTGCGGACAAGCTAGGATGGGAGAATTCAGACTTCATTATTAGCTTGTTACTTATCTCACGATACTCAAACAGGAAGATCCCCATTAATACATTCCCCATTTTTAAACTGATGCCTTTTTAAAAAAATTCTGTATGTATGTCACCATTTTTCACATGATACACAGAAAACTCAGGGACCCAGAGGGGAACCAAGTTATGTTATACCATTTACAAAATACCAAGGAGTCCACAGCTACCTAACACATTTACTACAGCACAGGAACCAATGAAGGTACAGTGTACAAAAAACTGTAAACACGGCACAATAAATAGGTAAAACAGCAGGTTCCGCACCATGCACATGATGTGATGACACTTTTTCATCTCTATACAATCTCACATCTCACACTCTGTTGCAGTTTGTTTCCCTCCCTCCCCCCACCCCAAGTGCAAAGCATCACAAATGAACAGTTTTGTATTCAAGTAACATATATACAAGGGTATTACAAATATGCAGTACTGTACAGATAATTGCTGTATTGTTAATTTACAGATGTTGATTCTTTCCTATTAACAGTAAGAAAAGAAAAACCAAAGCATGAGAGATGTGCATTGCTGTCAAGTCCCCACAGCTGCCATGGAAACGCAATGTGCGGCATTCCATCATCCCTTGCATTCAAAATGCTACTGATGCATAGCACCTAAACAAGTTCCCAAGGCTGCAGTCCCACTCCTACGGAAACTACGTCACCTCCATTGCTACTGTATTGTCCGCTATATTGTTCAGTGCTGGCTTCTCCGTTTCATGGTTTTCCCTGTTGAAATAAGAATAAAACAATTAACAAGACTGGAAAAAGATAGCAAAAACTTTTCCACAGACAACTGCCCTCCAGTACTGGAGAGCTGTTAAAATGTAGTAAAGGTTTACACTGGAACACAAAAGGGCCTACACAAGAACTCACACTTCCCTATTTGCTGTGTACTTAATTCCCAGCAATGCCTACTGTGAACGCTTGGTGCACTGTAAAGCCTCCCCCTATAAACCACGTCATGTAGGAAACAAAAAAGGTGGCCTAAGGATCAAAAGATTCAATGAAGTAATAAAAAATATGCAATAAAAACAAGTTCCTGATGAAGTCACAAGTTGCAACATCTCAAATTAGCTAAGGAAACACCAAACTATATTTAAGAGGTTAGTTTAACCTCTTCTAATTCATCTTTTAGCCAAATATCTTAAACTGATGAAGACGACAAATTAAAACTAGAAATTAAAACCAGAAATTTAGAAATGAAAATGCTTATTTATAACTAAAGAATGGAACACTTTTCTCAAATTTTGAGGTACAAAAAACATAATACACCATTTGAAGTCTTCCACAGTGTTCAAATCACAGGAACACCTTTGAACATAGCTGGACCAACTCTACGCTATGCTCATTCCTGGCAGGCTTACTTTTAAAGGACAGACTTGTATTTAACTTTAGAGTAGTTCAGCCTTCATATAGAACATAAGAGCCAACAGCTCAACAGTGGACAATTTTTATTTGCCACAGTACTATAAGATCATAAATTTCTCCTCTGAGCTAAACCTTATTTTTCAGCTGGTGACTAGCAGAACAGCCTGCAAAACTTACCAGTATACAAGTCTGTCTATTCTTGGATTCCTCCCCAAGTATCCCTTTTTGACCACCACTATGCACATTAATTTAAGACAGCGTATCTAACACTGGGAAAACACAAGCAGATCTAAAACCCCTACCTTGGTACTGCATCCACAGAGGATGAAGCTGGAACCTTGGGCACCTGACAATTTGTTGCTGCAGCCAGCTTTAAGGCAGATGATGGAACAGCACTTAAAGTCCTAGGTATATGCCGTGCATTGAGTGTGGTAATAGAGTTTACAGTGGCAACTGATGAGGGTACAGTTAATCGAATGTTGTTCCCAATCAGAACCTGAGTTGTTGCAGAATTGGCAGCAGTTACTTGGTGACTCAGTGCACTGTGGGAACTCGAAGTCTGCGTTATATTTGAAGGCTGTAACAAGGCTGAACCTGCTGTTGATGATGAACTTGTATGGACAAGTGCTGTAGGTGTAGTACTACTGAGGTGTAAGCCCTTGTACACTCCTGCAACAGAAAACAAAAATCAGTAAGCTCGTTTTTCAGAAAACACTCAACTCCGAACAGACACGTCTTCACTGTTAAAAATCAAGATGCAATCAAATTCTGTCAAACAGTTGCATACCTGAGGCCTGAAGAATGCCATTCACCCCAATTCCAAGCACCACATCATCCTTCATTTTGAATCCCATCAGCTGTTCTGATGTAACCAAAGCTGAAGCAGCAAATTGAGCACTAACAGAATCCAGTGTCTTGGAAACAAAACCCTAAAAAGAACAACGGTGGCAAATATATGTAATTGAGGCTTCCAAACTGTCAGTACTCTCCCCAGTTTAAAGCTACACAAAACCTAGTAAAACAAACATTAATACATGTAAATCAGAATTGTGGACCAGTCATTCTCTCAGATCAAACTGTCAGCATTTGGTAAAGCTAGTTAAAAATCTCAACTGTGATTTTTTGTACTACCATGCACTTTTAGCTCTATTAAAACAACCAAGATGATATTCCTCACAACTATTCAAAACACAAAGAAGCTCATTTCCAAAATTCTATGTAACAACACTGTTTCACAGATCAACCTGTTTTCACAAAACTCCAAACCCAGTTCAGAGACTTGGAGGTTCAGATTGCAAACAACTTCTGAACCTTTTCACGTGTCTGTCACCACTGTAATCTCACTACACATTTATGAATATTAGACACTTTCACAGCTGTATGGAGGACATGTGTATGCGTTAGCTTTAATTAACTAAAATTCTGCTCTGAAAATCCCCCACTGACAAGAGGATAATGATATGGCTGGAGATTTCTGCAATTCATATTTCTAAGGCTTTGAAAATTTCATTAATTGACTGACCCATCTTTTTTTTTTTTTTTTGTTAAGAGGGAGCAGAGGCAACGCCTGCCACACTCACCTGCAGTGTCCCTTCTAAACACTTTACAGAATGGCTATGATGTAGATTCAGGCGAAAGCCACTTTCCTGTTGGTTAGTTTCAAGGTTCTATGGCAACAGTTGACAATTAGAGATGAACCCTGGTGGGAAACAATGAGGGATAAATCATAGCACAGACAAATCCCTCACCTGTGATGTGTTGGCAGAGGAATTACTATTTGCTTGCTGTTGATGAATTTGTGCAAGCTGCTGTTTCTGCATTAGTGCCAGTTGCTGTTGATGTTGCTGGTATTGTTCGGCTGTAAATGCTGAACAAAATATAAAACGAGAAAATACTATATCAAAATATGTAGGAGTCGTGTATATAAACACATCTACTTTATAAACCTAACCCCCCCGCCAAAAAACTACCACAGCAAGTTCCTAAGAGCCTTAATGCACCTTTATGTCAAAAAGGCTGACATCCTCCTAGAAATTTTTGTTCAAACTACACCTTCTCTCTTTCTTTGTTCAGTATATAGGCTTTAACTGAATTTACTTCAAGATACTAAAAAGGGAGGGGGAGAAAGGAACCAAAATGCAATCAAGCCTACCAACACTCTTTAAAAACAGATTTAAAAGAATGAGTACATAGAAATGGCATCACTATTTTTACCTTGTGAAACTACAGTATCTGCATTATTAGTGAAATAGGTTTATATGCCAAACTTGGCAACTGCAATGCGACCCTCACCGACATCATTCTGAAAGCAGCAAGGGCCTACAATTTACAGATTTATGTTTTACTTGAAAACATTAGATTCAGCATGCTCACAGCTGTGCAGACTATGGCTGTACAGTTTTTGTTTGTAACTACACACGTACAAGTAACTCCATCAACACCGAATTTCACAGAACTATATCCTTCTCTTTAAAATCTTTGAGAGGTGACTCAGTAGTCACTGCATCACAAGTCAGGCAGAATTTTATCCATTTAACCCACAGGTATAAAACTGACAAAGTGTTAATCCTACAGATTGACAAGGAGATGCCCAATGGTGCAGCAAAATCACTATTTCATTAACTAACTTCAGTGCAAGGATTTTTAGTTTACATTTCCAAAACAAAATGAAGCCTCAGATTTCAATTTACAAACTGAATCAAGGTTAGAGCATGAATGCCCTTGCAAAGGATACACCTTTCAGATTTTCCTTCAATTTTATGTTCAGATTGTACAAATGTTCCCAAATACATGCTGTAAATAGTACTTGCACTTCAAGAATGCAGTGGAAGTCATGCTTTTGGGGACGTTCACTACTGCTCAGCAACAAATCACTACCACACTTAAATCCTGTTCACAAATTGCAATTTTTAAGAATCTTTTGTTAATCTACTCCTTCAGGCTTGCTTGCCTGCAGAAAATACGTTTGCATCAAAACTATAATAATGTCCTACTTCTAGATACAGCAGGATTCTGAAGACCAATTATACCTTACGTAAAACTTGAATAGTAAGTCAGTATAAGTGGCTGCAATATTTGGAAACATCAGAGCAAACACTGTTGAGCATGCAATTTCCTGGTGTACTTCTTTTGGTGTTTAAATATTGTTCAAACTACTTCTAGTATGTATTAGAAAGTGCACTGGAATTATTACCAGCATGTTCCTATCTGAACACTTGAAGCTATAAAATTTTACTCAGCTGTTACCCTTACTAAGCTGTTACCTTATTCAGGTTACCTTTTTTTATAACATCTTTGAGCAAGTAAGGATGCAGCACTTATTTATACTGCCATAAGCAACATATTACTTCCAAATACTTCTACAGTTAAATATCACTGCAAGATTTTATAAATATTCCTAGGGGAATAGCTTAAAAGTAGTAACCTCACTCATAGATGTCCGTCCTTAAAAAAAAAAAACCCAAACCAAACAAATTAGAATTCATTGACCAAATACTCAAGGAGATGACTGTTTAATTTATATAAAAAATAAAATTTACAACTCCTTTAGATTTTTTTTTTAACCTGCCATCCAACACAAGTTAGAGCAAGAAAGCTTTAGCACACAAAGATTAACATGTACAAAGCTGAGCAGCAGTAACAGAGGGAGGAAAATGGATATACTGTTCTGGTACTGAGAGATACATAATTTATTGTTTTTTCAAACCCTAAAATTTAGAATCAACATATGTTTAGCCAACACAGTACCAATGATATTGAAGGTTCCATTTATTTACTCATGGTGTGATTTACTGGGGTGACCTGTGCAGGGAGAGCAGGGACTTGATGATACTGATGGGTCCCTTCCCACTCAATATATTCTATGATTCTATCAACAAGGTATCTTACTCTGTAGTGTAACACTGTACTTATATTGCTTAGGAATAGATTGCATAGGTGATATAAATAAAGACAACACACAGAATGACAAAGAAGAAAAAGGGCAAAAAAGGATGTCGTACCACCATCTTTGACTATGATGGAAGTTTCCACCATCATAATCACCTCACTTGTGCCTATTTAAGTAAAATTTATTAAGAGTTCATTTCAGTTTTCAAGTCCGAAATATATTTAAGATTCTAGCTTTAAAACAGTTGAGGTAAACGCAGTCACATGTGTTGGTTTAACCACCTCTGAAATACTGCTTTCTTCTGGAACAACAGCAAAGGAAGCTTATGGAGACAAGCTATGTTTGTTTAGGAAAGACTATGCTAAATAACAAATGTCTGGAAGTGCTCTCCCTTCTTTCCAAAAGTGAGATTTAGAAAAGCTGGATTTTTGAAATTGTACATCAGTTCATTTCTTTTTAAGCAGCCTGTAACCCTTAGAGTTGTATGGTTCCCACCAGTCTGGAAAGTTATACAGCTGTCAAAGGCAACAACAAGCGACAGAAGAACCCTACTACCACCATCACCTTCATCTATATTCCAACTGCTTCTCCTCCACTTAAAAATACTACCTGGAAAATATGCTCAAGAACAACTAATTTCAGGTTTTTTCAATTTAGTTTAAACACTCAGTAGCATTTTTGCTGTTTCCCTTATTAGAAGTCTAACAGACACTTCAAAATACTACTTACAACACTGTAAGAGATTTACTGTGAAATCTTGAATCAGTTGCATCCAGGTTAGAAACACAACTCTGCTCATAAAGGGCTGCTTGCAAGCTACAGCCTCCTAAAATAATCTGATTGATATTCCTCTTCCATTCCAGAGACAGACATGCTAATGTATCAGAACAGGTTATAGATTGTAATTACGTAAGCCAGGTCTTCCCTCTCCATGCTAACACTACAATGAAGGTTTTAATGAAAACATTACTACTACTGTGAACTATCCAAATCAAAATTTCTTCTGGAGACCTGTAAACTAGGACAGCATACCTTATTCCTCTTCTGTTAAAAGCCACCATGTATTTTGTTAACATGACCGCTGCGTTTCTTCCCCTCCTGCTCTTGGACTACAGTTTACATTACATTTCAGTTGAAAATATAAGCATATTGATTGTAAGATGTAAGTTGCTTCTGAAAACTATCATTCCCATGCATGAAAAAAACCCCATTTTTAAGTACTTTCACCTATTTAACTTTATAAATTCATTTCCTGTGGCACCCAACTATGACTGGAACTGAGGAAATCACACATATGCTCAGCACAGCGAAGTCACAGGTGTCCTGACTGACTGTGTCTCCACATCTGCAGGCACAGCCCTGAGCTTCTCAAAGAACAAGTCTAAGTTCAGCTGTCTTTTTTTAAAGAACCAATTCAAACAGAATGCTTTGCTGCATAAAAATGTAGCTGCTATTAATGTGTTACATGGCTTGCAGAGAACACTTTCTGCTTGTCTGCAATGCAGCATTGATGCAACTGGATGGGTGCCAAACTCAGCATCTTGCTAACATCGCTTTATCTAAAAAACCAGTGTGTATCCTTAAGAACCTTCTTTCGAAAATTTTATTCTCTTCTCATTTTTGTTCTACAAAAGAGAAAGAACACAGCTGAAAACCTTTCATGTGTGTCAAAAGAAAAATGGTACATGTAGAAGTAGCGAAAATGAACGTCATTCCCTTTTTGTCATACACCGCTCTTTATCTGCCTGGAAAAAACTGAGCAGGCAAGCAGCAAGCCCAGACCTTCTCTGAACACTTTAATCAGTAACCACATTCCTGGTAACTCAGGAGAGTATTGCTACACAACACTACACAAAGTTACAGATTCCTGACATTACTGGACACCTTCAAGGCTTTAAAAAACATTAGTAAAGCAACAGAAAGCCAAACAACAGGTTGATGTTCTAAAAAGGGACAAAACATAACATTCAATGATTAAAGATGGCACATGAGATTTTAAGTCCTTGCTTCAGCAGCCCCAAACAGGGATGCAGTGCCTCTTCTCATACAGCATGCTCAGACCTCAGTGGTCATGGTTCCGTCACACAGTAATGACTATTTAATAGTACAGGATTTACCAAATTAAAGAGTAACAAAAAACCCAGTTTCATTCACAACACAGTGATGGGTAAAGCGGGAAATCTCAACCACCACTACTAAAACACAATAAATAAGAACATCATCATTTCAGAATATCTCAACTGTCTTTCATAGCTAACAGCTGTACCTTGCCACAAAACTTCTACATACTTTCCAAGACACTTTCAGTAATTTATGCAAGTCACTTGACTCTTAAGTTAACCTAGAGCAACTCCTCTTCTAACCTTAAACATGGGGAACCTTTAAGGCACAACTCTGCCTGGAATTATTCGTAGCTCAAGATGGTGATCAGAAGACGGGCAGCTCTTTACCAAGAGACTTGGCTATACGAATGCTTCTTATTTTTTTTGCAGCACGCCGTATCAAGTGGTAACATTTCAGTTCTGACTTCAGATTTGAAGTCAGTACATGGTGTTATGCTGTTATCCTGTTCATTTAACAGCTCGGGACAACACAAACAAATACTCTGCAACTGTATTGGTGCTATACTTTGGCAGCAAGCAAATGTTTTCTGGCTTACAGACTGCAAAAAGGAATGGAAGGAAGGTAGAACAAAAAACTTCAGGAGTTTTCAGCTATGAGTACAAGGAAAGAAATACTGACACTGACTGACAGGATAAATGACTGCCTCAGTATCTCCTTAGTGACAGCTACAAATCTTGTTTTATCAAAGACTGAGTTATTGCACACTGCATTATGAATGTGTTTTCCTACATTCATTTATATGAGTATTTGTGCTCTTTGGGATAATTATATATCTATTTTTTTCTCAAACTAAACCACTGAGTATCATTTTTCATATGCATGCTTCTGTTTACCCATCAACCAAATTCTGTGGGATGGTGATACTCAGCAGGTACTGCTTTTTGGAGCACACAGCAACAGTGATACTTGTCAATGGACTTTTCAAAGATCCATAGTTAGCAGTTTTATACTGCAATATAAAACTACTCTAACAGTGCTCACTGCTTGTACCACAGCATTTAACATGTACTAGCCTTACAATGCTGCAGCTTACATTTAGCTTCTCTGAAAACTCGTCCTTCCCAAAAGAGGCCAAAACCAGTGATGAGTGCCTGGCGGGGGGGAGGGGGGGCTGGCTGTGCAATCTGTAAGAACAGATGGGTCTTTTTATGATAAACAGCCACAGCCTCCCCTCCCAGCAACTGCTGCAAGTTTTACTGTGAGGTCACTCACTTCTTGCTACTCTTTTTCCCTCAAGTAGGAAAATACAGACTTTAAAAAAGTTGACCACAATAACCAGTTTCCTAAAAAAGTGAGGAGCATACCCTAGAAAATGCATGTAGTAAGCTCCTGGTCCCTCTACTGGCATTCCTTTTCATTTCCTGAATGGAAGATGCTCACTAGATTTGCCAGGCAAATTGAGCAAGCTTTGTGGAGCAAACACACTGACCTATCTAGGTAAGTTTTTTTTTTCTTTAATGAAGTTTAAAAAAAATTTGATTCTGAGAGACTCAAACAGCATAATTAAACCTTTTGGCAAGTGTTTCACTCCTGTTAAATCTTAAGCATCAGATACCTAAATTACAGTAGCTTAAAAGCTGTTTCGTAACAAGTTAAATATGTGTTCTCAAGAGTAGAAATGATCTTTCAGTGGGAAAACGGAAGCATTAAGACTACATTAGGTTCAAAGAACCTCTCTAATCCATTTATAGAATACTAGATTTCCTGATCCTTTCAGTGGAGGTGATAACCATTAAAAAGGCAGTTTTGATGAGGTAATAGAAGAAAGATCACTTAACTAAAGCCTCTAAACTTTTTCAGAAATTCAATTAACAACAGAACTGCTAATATGTGTGGAAAGATGATGTATGACGTCACAATGTCTTCTTAAGGGAAATACATGAGAGCATTGCATCCCTGCTGTATAAGACAACAATTAGTGGTTACTAATGCCAAAGTGCATGCAAAGCAAACATCGATCACAATGCTAAGTAATCCAGAACATCACATTTTAAAATCTCTATCTTAGGACAGATGTTATCTGGCTTACACTGCCTGGTTAAAGATTTTCTACTGTATAGCAAGCTCTCACCAGTGAATTCAGAAGATTGGAGAGACTTAGAGCCATCAGTGCGATTTAGTATTTGATGCACCAGACCCAAAGATGTTTCACTTTCTGAAAAGAAGTTCAAGATTGGTTTTACTTAAACATGGCATTATTAGACACTATGAGAACATGAATCACTATGCCCTTGATTACTACAACAGCCTTTTATTTCAGCCCAAAAGAATTTAAGTGTGAAACTCCTACCATCAGAACTGTAGAAATTATAAACTAGATATTAGGTCTATATATGCGCTCCCTACTTGGTAGCAGAAGACAGAAAATAATTAATCAGGACTTTTTACTAGCCTTTGAATAAAAGCTAGAAAACTTGCTATGCACTTCTATTTGTCTGCCCATTATTCTTAAAATGAGTTTCCACCAAAATGTCACATGCCAGTTAGCGTACACGCAGTTTACTGTGCAGTTAAAAATGCAACCATCCTTGCATGGGATGCAACGTGTAACAGTTCCACAAGCCCAGAGATATACCACTTTGGAGCAAAGCTCTACTCCAAATGAATTGAAACTGAATGAGAAAATCTGGTCAGACTACAAAGTCTTGAATTCTCTGTAAGTGCTCAGGTGTTTTAGAAAGTATTGACTCTTCCCCCATCCACAGTCACATTTCCCAAACTAAAGAGGCTTTTCCTTTAAGTATTTCCTCCTTCAACTAAGTTTAGGATGGGCTATAAGCACCTGTTACTCTCGATGCCATTGCTTTTCAACTAGGATCTCAACAGCGCAGCTACAGATGGGCCAAGACTATTAAATTCCAATGATAACTGGAAGCGGCCTTACAAATTTCAGTAGTTTTTATCACCAAGTTTACCCTGTAATGTGAAAGCAGCATTTCAGAAAAGGGAAAACAGTAACACAGAGCAGTGTTGAGAATACTACAGCTACAAGGGTTAAATAACATCTAAACAGACAGTGATGGCATGAAAACCATGGATAAGTCCTTCTACATTGCTGCAAGGAATTGCCACAAGAGTTGAGGAGCTTCCTCCTGTTTCTTTCTGGGAAAGAGTTGTCTAAAATCTGGTGTTAGGTGTAACACCTTAATGACAACATGACAAAACAATATAGAATTATAAAATGGTTTGGGCTGGAAGAGACCTTAAAGCTCATCTAGTTCCAAACCCTCTGCCATGGGCAGGGACACCTTCACATATAGTAGGTTCAAGGCCCCATCCAACCTGGCCTTAAACACTTCCAGGGATGGGGCATCCACAATTTCTCTGAGCAACCTGTTCCAGTACCCTCACAGTAAAGAATTTCTTCCTAATATCTAATCTAAACCTATCTCTTTCAGTTTTAATCAATTCTCCCTTGTTCTGTCATTACATGCTCTTGTAAAAAGTCCCTCTTCATCTTTCTTGTAGTCTCCTTTCAGATGCTGGAAGGCCCCAACTAAGTCACCCCAAAACCTTCTCTTCTCCAGGCTGAACAAGTACAGACCATCAACCAACATTACATATTTGGGAAATGGAAGCACAGCTCACTACCCTGCCAGATCCCCAAGCATGCAAAACTGCTTTTAAAAAGCAGATTAGGAGGTCCAAAAAAGGCATGCAAGTTTACTGGGAAAAATGTTATTTCTATGGAATTCCCACAGTAGAAGTTACTGAATAGCAATGCACAAATTGCATCATATCACCTAAATGCCTAGTTTACAAGAAAATGCAAGGCATTTGACTATATTCTGGATACCCACAGCTTTTCATATACAGTAATGTCTACAATCCCAAACACAAAACCTAACAATTTTCAGTGCGGCTTCTTCTCAAAGAGTGATTTCTCAACTCAGTGAGCAGGTTCAAGTTAACCACCAGCCTTTTTAGCCTTGCCAGCTTTTAGGCACTGTTTTCAAAGTGATCCAGCTTCTGGGTGATGAAGGCAGAAAGGAACAGAATGCAAGACTGTTTCCCGCCCTTACTGCAGAGCCTGGGAACCAGTGCTCCAATATTTCACTAGTGATAGGTATCTCTGCTCTGCTTCCTAAACACAAGGCTGAAACAGAATGATCCCTGTGTGCAGCTTTGAAGCGTCTCTAACTTTTGTTTATGAGATCCAAGCATTCAAAAATGTGAATGCAACATATTTAATAGAAAGTCTCCAGCAGAGAGCAGTCTCTAAAGTGATGCAGTCCCAAAGACTATTTGCCTGGCAGAACCAAATCAATCTAACAGGGGACACAAACACTTCAGATCAATACTCACACCTACTGTACACACTCCATCTCTGAAAATTATGACTGAGAAACTTGACACTGCCAGCAATACAGACTCCTTTTCTGAAGTAATTCTGCCGCTGAACAAGTTAATTCTCCACAAAAATAATGCTTTAATATTATTGCTTCCTTTTTAGTGGTGTTCTGAATAACGTGTCAAGACCTTTCAATCAGCTCTTTTTTCAAGAGGGCAAAGGATACTTTTTCATAATTCTTCAGTAAGATCATAAGGAACCACCCTCTACACAAGTGATGCTACTTGGCCACTTGTTCCTGCTGCAAAAGTCTAGCCTTCAGCACACCACAAGTGTTCAGGTAACTTGTAAGGGATTTTAAGACACCCCTTCTCGTTTTACACACAAAATCTCCGTGCAACAACTTCCACAGATCTTTAATACTGAGCACTCTGAAAGTCAGAATCAGAATAACTTGCCTTTCTTTAGGATCAAAGGCACTTCAAAATGTTTATACAATGCCCAGCTCTGGGGAAACCTCTCTCTGATCTTCAGGATGAAAATTAATACTCCCTGTAGCCAGAGAATGGTATGTTACAGCACAGCTTTTGTAACATATCCTCTCATTAACAGAAGACCTGCTGGCCATGTTTAACAGACCCAAGAAAAGTATTTTCCACAGCAGTTGTTCCATGTCAGCAGCATGTCTGGATCATGCAAGACAGAAAAAGCTCAAGACTTTCTTAGTGAGGAAACAAAAAAACCCAAACTTATGTGATGGCACACAATAAATATGGCAACATGACCACCTCTGCTGATCACTACAGAATCCCAGGATGAACATCTTAAGAGTAAGCAGTGTTGTTTGACCACAACTCACATTAGCAGTGAAAAGATAAAATTACTTAAAAAAAAAAAAATAGAGATGTATTAGTAAGTGTTTTCTGACAAAAGACCAATTGCCACTTCAAAAACCTAAAAAGCAAAGAAAACAAACCTAGAACATCCACACCCACAACAAACTCCCAGGATTAAAAACAACTAAGAAAAAGGAACAGGGAAACCCTACAGGATTGTTAAGCTACAGTAGTAACTACTAGAAAAACTTCAGTATGGCTGTTAGGTACCTGACGTTCTTTACAGTATTTGCTACAGAAAGTATTAAGACACAACTCAGCAGCTGCAGCCCCCGCTGACAGGCACCTTTGAAGAAGTCAGACTCATACATGAGACATGCAATCACCCCTGTGATCTGTATAGACAGCGCATCTCACAGAATCCTTTTAGAAATGGAAAAAAAACCCCTGCTAAAACCAGACTGGCACCAAGATGGCACCAAGACTGCGCTCCTTACAAACACCTGCACTTGAACAGGTGATCAGCAGTACACCACATATACACAGACTCATATATACCTCCGATGCAACAAGAATCACAATTAAGACTATTTATAATTATATGGACACAATCTACCTAGTTATATTAATAGCAAGTGACTATCCAAGGACTCTGGCAACCAATTTAAAGTGTATCTATGAATTCAGACAGCAAAATATTGAACATTTAATTGCTGTATCAAATCCTAATAAAATTATGAAACTAAACTCCACATTTATATTTTGAAAAGTTCGGAATACTAACTTAAATATTTTTCACAGATACTAAATCATCTGCACAGAATTCCAAGCACAAATGAATGTAATATACCCGGTACTTACACGCAACCGTTGCTTTCCCTCAGGCTTCAAAATGCAATCACACAATTAAAATCTTCTATGGGACCCATCAACATAAATAACAATTCCATTTAATTACTAAACAATGTAGACAAATATCCTTACTGTCTATTTGAGGAAAAAACACTCTAAAAGGATGTGCGTGTATTTATTTATACAAACACACACAGAGACATGAGCTTTAAAATCCATCAGCCAATTTTTCAAGTCTATGTGATTTTCATATGCAAGGCACTGCCCATTAATACTTTTCAGTGTATTTACAGTCTAGTCAACACACATTAGTTTTGTTTTCACACTTGTAATCTGGCTACCATTTATCACAGTTCAGACTGGCCACCAGGCAGAGAATGCCCTCATTCAGTTCTGGACTTGGTTTACTGATTCAAACCAGTGAAAGGGCAGAATTTAAACACCAAAAGCCACACTAAGATCACAAACCAGAAGAACCATCAGTTTTAGCCCTAGTACATTTTCAGCAAGAAGAATCATGAAAGAAGAAAGGGGCATGGCAGGGCAAGGACCTACTCTAGGACCGCATGGAGAGGAAGCATGAAATAAAGCAGCAGAACAAAGCTGCTCACTAACTCTACAAATGCAAGGAGAAAGAATTTTCAGGAAAAAAACTCAAAACATGATACAGGAGGGAAGGCACATAATATAGTGGCAAACAGAAAATTAAAGTTATCTGATACCAGCATAACAGTCTTTAAAGCAAATCACTAGAACAACCCAAAACTCGCTTAGTTTATTAGGTATATGCATGTCCTAGGTTACAATGTAAGATGTAACCAACAGTATGTATTCTATTGTTATCTTCACAAGCTGTTAAAATAGGTGGGGTAGTGTTCCTTATCTCCTACCGTGACTCATCCTTTATAACTCCCTCTGGGGGCTATCTTTGTTCAAGGGGCAATCAAGGACGCACCACGTGACTCACAGAATTACATCATCCCACTGTGAGATGCTCTGCCCAGGAGGGAGGAGCCAAGCATTCCCACCTGGATATAATCCGGGGTTTGGAACAGCACAAGCAGCCCTTACCTACTGGATTCCCAGAGGACAAGAGCTACCACTGGACCTCCAGGTGACAACCGGACCCTTCTACAGCATCACTACTTCAACAGGACCCCTTCATCTGGACATCACCACCCTGACTAAAAGGGTGTCAGGTTGCATCCTGACTCTGTCAGTGTTCTTGTACTATTGCATTTATTTTAATGTTCCTATTAAATGATAATCCTGACTTGCAATCTGCCACTGGTTTGTTTTCTAACTAGTACAATGCATCTCAGCTCACCACACTCCTACATTATCCAGGCTTTCTGATTGATTTCCAAAGTCAATTCAAAATGGGAAGGAAAATATGATTCTAGAGGCTCCTTACAAAACCATGGTGAACTTTTAAAGGGTTTTTTAAATAAAAAATTACGCCACTTTAACCTTCTATAAAAAGATGGCATTTATAGTAAACAGCTCATGAATTTTGAGGAGTTAGTAAGTTCCATTTTAACCATGTAAATACCAGTCTTCTAGTGAGAAGGACCCTATAGCAAGAGTGATGCTATCCAATAGTGTTCCCATTAAAAACCACTACCTCATCACATTTTTTCAGAGTCAGATCCTCAAATCTGTAATTAGGTTCTGTAAGATGTAATCTGCCACTTGCTGACAAGATGTAGAGGTGATTAGTCCAAGAGTTTTGCTAAGCATAAGCAGATGCATCAGTAGGGGTGGGCTGGGTACTTCTTAGCTGGGAAATGGCATTTAAGTTCAAGTAAGAATTCATAGCATGCTGGGATTTTAAATGCAAAAATTTTACCAAACATTTCCCATCACTGCCACACCCTGTACTAGAAAAAATTTGGTCCTTAATCAACATTTTATATCAACATTTCAATTAATATATTTTTAATTTCAAAAATCCAAATCTTCAGTCAACTTAAACCCTACACAATACTTTTTTCAACTTTTATATTTCTAAAATTGTAATTACATACCACTGCAGCATTTGTATAAATCTCAGATGCAGTACACTACTGTTAGCAATAAACACAAATAAAGTCAGTGTAGCAAAAAGGAGATACATGTGAAGATGGGCTGTTACCATCAAAATAGACCACAGTGTGAAGTATGGATGACCTAATGATACTCTGGATTTTCTGACGTAAGCTTAAAACTTCTAGAAGCAAGTTTGTTAAAATAAACATACCAATATGTGCTGAACCACTGCTACTTTTACTTTGTATAGAGGTACTGCATGTCTGGGTCCCGGGTTGTGCTGTGCCTGTTCGATTTAAACCCCTGTATAATTTCCTACAGGAGAGTTCATCATTGTCACTGTCATGTAGGGATGGTGTCCGAGGCCTAAAATGCCGCCATCTACATGATTTGATATTGACTAGTATCTGACTGAGGTCTTTTGAGAAAGATTTGTCCGAGGTATTTGTTTCTGAGGTATTGGCAAATTGACTGATTGAAGAGTGCTGTGATGAGGAAAACCTTTCCAAATCCAGATGATGAAATGCATTATCGTAGTCCGAATGCGCTCTGTCTAGTAGCACCCTAAAACCAGGAGAACAATGCACAATTATACTCTGGCAAGAAAATACCAAGAAAGTTATTGGTTTGACACATGCACTTGTGGATGACAAAGGGATAGAAAAGCTACACAAAAGTGTTCTAGAACAAGCAAACATACACACTCCCCTGACACAATGCACGACCATCTATTATTTCACAGTAAGGAGTACATTTATGTATATTCTAGCTTCTACTGTCTGAAGAGCTGAGGTACAACATCATGTATATATTAAAGACACTGCAACAACATAGCATGAAAACAAAAAGACCTAGAGAATAACACTGATTAAGTAAAAACTGATTCACACATCCTCCTAAAGTAACTTCATTTCCAAAGTCTTACTCCCATATATACTGACTATACCTACAACCATCCCAATGCAGTAGGGATGTCACACATTAACTTCCAAATCCCCTTGCAAACATCCCAGTAAGAGTCATCTTACTGACTGGCCAAGCTGGCTTACTGATATGTGAAGAGGTGCTAACCATAAATTTTAAAGGCAAATCACATTCCTACTATTAATAAAAATTTAATACAAATATACTATTTTCTTAAAAACATCATATACACTCAACCTTCTATAAATTGTTTCCAGTAAAGATTCTTAAAAGCAAAATGCCTGAAATAAGTAATTAAACTATTTGATATTTTTCACAAGTTTGAAATTTAACAGTTACTGTAATTTCTAAGCATCTCTCCCAAATTCACCAAATACAGCCTAAACTCTGAAAAGCGTTTTTTGCTAAATACAATTCTTGTGATCTTGAAATGCTACTATTTGAGGACAGCTATGTAAATAATTTAAAAACAAACTAATCACAACTGAAGATATACATGTATTTTCATGTCAAAAAAATGGGAGTGCAAGCAATAAAACCCCCCTAGAACTATTTAAGAAAACATTACTAATACAG
This sequence comes from Dicrurus megarhynchus, assembly GCA_013399195.1. Taxonomy (NCBI): domain Eukaryota; kingdom Metazoa; phylum Chordata; class Aves; order Passeriformes; family Dicruridae; genus Dicrurus; species Dicrurus megarhynchus. Next base: position 405,459 of record VXAD01003536.1, read on the forward strand.
CTTCCACTAGTGCAAAACCAAAATGGAAACATTAGCCAGCTAATCTCCCTGTGTTGTGTCCATTTTTTTATTTTTTGGGGGTTTTTTTTAGACTTTTTTCTTTGAATCTTACTGATTTTTTTAGTTTTATTTTTATAAACAGCAGCAATTACACAGCACTCACCTTCCACCACGGCCAACCCGTCTTCGTGCAAACCCAATACACCTCTGGGGTACAGTGAGGGTGGTTAAGCAGTATCTGTAACGCACATCTCCTAATCTTCCCTCCTTAGGGCTACTCCACGGCCAGTTGCCAGGTTGATCTAAATGAGGCTTAAAATAATTTTAAACAATTAAATACAAGGTGTTTTTCCACAATGACACTCTGTCTCATGATGCATAAGGAAATTCTACTTACAGCATAGTACTGACAGCCTGCTTTCCTACGGAAGGCGAAAGGACCATCAGGATCATTTTCTTCCTCAGCCTCCGAAGAACCAGACAAAACCTTCAAAGAAGGGATGGGTGGTGTAAAAGGAGAGATATTAGAAAATTCCTGAGTTTTACTTCTACTTTTTCCCAAAGAGCAGCACAAAACGGTAGAGGTCCTACCTGGGAGAGAGGTTCATCATCTGAGCTAGGAAAATCATACTGATTCAAATCTTTAGCATTAAAGACTGGCAGTGCAGCAGGACTTGTCTGTTGAGGAGTAGCAGCAGCGGACGAAGGTAAGACTTTTGGCTTCTTCTCATACTTTCTTTTAGGTCTAATAACATCAGGTTTATCTTGCTGCAAGAAAAATAAAAAGCAGTGTAAAATTACACACAGAAGAAAATTGTATTAAAACGGGAATTTAAGTGAACTGCTGTGTAAGCAAGCTAATGACATGAACTCATCTCTCTACCATCTTCACAGTAAAACATGCAGTCATTTCAGAGTGCCTGTATTTCATTTCCAGTAATTGAAACATTGAACAGACAAAGTGGAATCAAGCACTGCTCAATTTGTGCTAGGTAACTCACTAGCAGTTAAGGTAACAGTACTACTTTGGAGAAGTAGACCACACTATATATGATGATGTCTATGAGGCACCTTTTTTACTTCCTAGCACTTTCAACTGATAGCCATTTATGCAGTGTTAGGGTATTACTAAGTACCAAGCAGTGCTCTGAAGGCAAAAATAGACTTCCCGAGGATATCTATAATCTTGCAAAGGTCTCTAAAAATTAAACACATTTCCCCATACAATGCAAAGCCAAGTTTAAGTGCTCTTCCCAAGTTTCCAAGCTGTGAGACACTGCCACTGATCCAACATCACCGATAAGCAAGTACACACCAGCAATTGCAATGATAATGCTTTACTATCAGTGTAAGAATTCACTGATTCAAGCCACCTCGTCAAATTCAGAACAGCCTCTGGATATTCCTCAATTACAACTTGTCTTGGTTTAAAATTCAAATTGTACCTCAGCATTTATCCTGTGTTACCTGACCTATTTAACATGCTCAGTTGTTCGCACTGTAGCTATGCTTTGTATGACACAAAATTAAAGCCTGCAGGGAGAAAAGTACTTGTCAGCTGTCTAAATCAAATAAGATTATTTGACACTTTACTTAAATATGAAACCAAATATATACAGCAGAGGGAGAATTATCAATGGGTCATATTTTAGAAACAAAACAAATCCCAACCCTCCATATTAAATTAACTACACAACTTAGAACAATACATGACATTCACATCATCAGTTCTATCTTTGTACAACATCTAGATAATAAATACAGTTTTGTTCAGGACATCCTAACTTTACGGACAGTAGTAAAGAAAAATGTTTCTGTCCCCCTGAATAAGAACACAATTGCATGTGTCCTTTTATCTGTAGTTTGTCTGTACTTCTTTTATTTCTGTCTTGAGGAATGCTGGTAGTCTATTATCCTTGAAACTCCAACAGAACAAAGCCATTTTATTTCACTTGCAGCTTTGCTACCCTATTGCCAGTTCCAAAAAGCTTCCTCCCTCTTCCAATCCTAAAATGGTGTATTTTGTATACTTCACAGCATGAACAGTAACTTGGTTACTGACATTACTTACTTTAACTTTGTATTCTTTCAGTTCCATAGCTTCTTGGTGTTTAAAAGAACTACTGTTAGTCACAGGAATGATGGGAATAGCATAGGTGGGTTTAAGCGGCTGCCGCTGTGCCATGACTTCAGACACGATCTCTCCACTGTAGTCACCCAAATTATACCTGAAATCAGAATAAATTTTATTTGCCGGAATGTTTACAATGTCCATCTGGCAAAATTGAGAAACACTGAAAAACACAAATTAATGCTTGCAACTTGGGGTAAAGGGACATCCAGCACATCAGCAAGAAGTACAAAAAGTATTATTCCAGAGAAGGAGACTAATAACATAGAAAATTCATTGTAATGAATAATGCTGACAGATAAAAAAGGACAGCTACCCTGTAAAGTATCTCCAAAAGGTCATACTGTAAAGGAAAGGAGAGGGTTACCCTCCCCCTTCCTTTGGGATTGGTGTCATTTAAAGACCATACATTTGTCACTCAGAAAGTTCTAAACAGTGAAGCAGAATGCCTTATTCATGAACCTGCCCTCTTTTGTGTTACGGAGTATTTTCAATAAGGAGATCCATGAAAAATTACATTTCAAGTTCTGTGACAAATGCTGAGTTGAAGTGCACTTCTCTACTCTGAGGGAGGTATTAGTCTTTCCTCTATTCAATGGCTTGTTTTCTTTAAAAAGCAACTGGAATAATCTTCACAATTTCTCCCCACTACATTTCTGCTGAAAATGTTCAGGGCTTAAAAGAAGTGCCAGTTCAGCTTGTCTCCCTAAAAATCCAGACTAAGTGCTGACTCAGAACATTTGCTTTCAAACATGGATATTTAGGCTAGAAAAGTCTATTCAGATTCTAAGTACCAACCTAAAGGATATCTCCATATTGCAATTGTGATCCTCAGCTGATTGGGAAAGTGACACTTGGCAAAAGCATTTGGCCCCCAGCACAGCTGTCCAACAGGATGGCAAAAGAAGCACTAGCTGGAGATCACTCTCACATTTAATACTGTATGAAATGTCTGTTTGTTTTCCTAATAAGAGGGTATTAGATCAAGCTATTTTAGCAAAGAATAGAGATCATGAAGTCAAAGAAGAATGGTAATGATTGAAAATGGCCTTAAAAATAGCTGGGATTTCCTTAATCTACATACTTAACACACAATTTCAAATGACTGTGTCTGAAACTACAACCTCTCCTCTGGTATAATATACAGAGTAGATACATACATTTGAAAGCCTCTACACATGTAATAAAACAATGTAGCTTAGTATGACAATAACCCTCCCATAATAAGCAACTTGCTAATGTTTTTTTTTTTCCTCCAAAGGCAAATATGAACATGCTATCCTGTAAATGTGAAACAGAGTCTGAACTTACTTTAAAAATCTCCCGCTGTTCAAACACTTGCAGCAATCAGAATATAAAGTAGTTTCCAAAGCTTTCTGCAGCAAATTTTCAATAAACATTACCTCTTTTCCATAATTTCCAGTGTTAAATGCAGCAACTCTCTCTTGCTTTTTTCCCTCCTTTTTATCATCTCCAGGATAGTTACTGCACGACTCAGATCTCGACGCAGTTTCAGCATCTTCTCATAAGAAGCTTCATCATTTTTTCGATTCTGTAGATACATAAAAAATGTGTATTTCCCCACATCATTTAAGTTAAATAATCTGAATTAAATTAAGTTCTAAATATTTAGGTATATTAAAAAAAAAAAAAGACAAGTCACACGCTAAACCAAAGAGAAGCATGTGCATGTTATCAATGATATACAGCTTGCCAACACCCTAAGGAGGTTTAACAGTAAATTCAGTGAAAAAGTGAATATAAACTTTCACTTAATAGTTGGACTAAAGCCGTTTTACATTTTTTGCCCTTGCAAATTAAAAAGAGAACATCCCATTTTTTATTATGTTATACTACATTGCAGAATTGTTTCTTTATATAACCAACTTTCAGGAAGAGGTGTTTCGTTCCCCGCCGGCCAGGCTGTTCCCAGCCCGGTCCACAGGAAAACGNAAAGCTGAGGGAGGCACTGATATACTCACTTTTCGTGTCTGCATCTTTTCTGTTCGTCTTCTAAAAGCAACATAAGGGTCATTTGTGCTGGAACCATCTCGTTTTTCCTGCTTCACTGCTGGGATAAGTGAGGGACCTCGACAATTTTTCCTCTTTTTAATCCAGTACTCATACACTTCCTTGATCAATTCATCATCTTCCTTCAGCAACAGCTTGGCCTCTTGCAGGCTGACTGGCTAAATGTAAAACCCAGCATGTCACTTTCATACAGTAATACATAGAGTGTGTCTTTCAAATTCTTTATTCAAAGTACCGTTATACCTGCTGACCGCTGCCCTTTTCTAGTCTGTCTATCATCTCCTCAAATTGCAAAGGAGAGATGTCCATTCTTTTCTTCAACTTATTCACAAAGATCTCATCTTCTGAATCCAAGTCATAATCTGGCTGCTCAGCATCCAAACTAAAAGCTAAATGATACAGTGAAAGTTAAAGTTAGTTTTACTACAAAAATGTTTTGTTCTAATAGCGTCCAGAGCACACATCACACTCCTCAAGAGAAAACCAAAATTATTTGTTTGAATGTTGCAGTAATGCTACTTCCACACTGATGTAAATATTGCGGTCTTTTTCTTGAAAAAAACTACCCTGTTAAAAATCTGGCATAAAAGTTGACATCCACTTGTTATGGTTTTGTTAACCAATGAAAACTTATTAGTGGTCAAACCACCTAACAGCTTTCTGCCTCACTGCTTCAGTAAGAAATCTTTAGATTCGTTAGAATCTTCAAGGCTGCCAAGCATTCTGCAGTTCTATGTATTGTATGATTAGCAGTTAAGATTTCAGCCCAAACACACATCAAAGGTACTCCTAGCAAAGTATGTGCAGACTGTATCACAATGATCTTACACATATTCTCATCAATGATTTTTGTGATGTAGATGAGTCAGACTACACTGGCCCAGTATGATCTACCCTGTGTAGCAAAGCATCTTCAAATACAAGTAATGTTTTGCAGAATGCAAACAACTGTTTTCCACAGTATCCTACAGAGACACATCACTCTGCACTTGAAACACAACTCCCTAGTTCCCATGCCTCATTCAAATTGCTGTGGTAAGAGACACAAATTTCTTCCCAAGTGCACATGTGAAAACACATGCCTAGTTTTTAATAAACAAATAGGTAGAATATAATGCAGCTTAAAATTCACAGTGCCAGCTGTTAGGACTGCTAGATAAGGGAAGTAAGACTGCTAGTAGTAAGAACGAACTTTTTTATAATGAGGATGATAAAACACTAGAACAGGTTGCCCAAAAAACTGGTGGATGCCCATCCCTGGACACATTCAAGGTCAGGTTGGACCAGGCTCTGAGCAACTTGGTAAACCCCTAATTGCAGGGGGCTTGGACGTAGATGATCTTTAAAAGGTCCTTTCTAACCCACACTAGTCTGCAACTCGTATTTTAAGCCATTACTGAGGCTCAGACTGATATAGAAGTCTAGCATTTAACCACGGTTAATTAGGCATTAGATAGGTTTACACAGCATAGATACTACTTCTTAAATTCTGCTCATTACACTATGCAACAGAATTCTGCAACAGACTGTATTTTTCATAATTTTTTCCAAAGTTATCTGAAGTAATGTGGTGCTCACGTGAAGGGTCATATCCATAGCAAATAGCTGCTATCTTCCAACAAAAACAAAACCACAACAAATTTGCAAGTCATCAGTGGTATCAAAACCCATCTGCTTTTAGATGTAGAATACTTCCACCAGGCACAGGCAAATACTGCTACTGTCATTTCTGGTTGGCTGCCCAATCCACTCCACTGCCATTTCATCTTGGTTATACTTCAGGGATAGGTATTCTGTTTCTTAGCTATGCATTATGTATTTTCCTCCTTAAGTAGATTTGTGTCTGTCCTTGCTAACAAATCTAAATTTCCTTGCAAACTGTTATTATGGTACTTCTTCAGCAAGTACTACATATTTTTCAACATGTTGAAAAAAATTAATTCTCAGAAGTCATTTCTGATGGGAGCTCAACAGACATTTATGAATAATGTCTTAACTACTAGCAAAATTAAATTCTCAATGTAGACTTCAATGAACGAGTTACTTTACTTACGCTGTATGTGAATCAGCTGCTTTGGCATTTTAAATTCTCCAGGATATATAGATTCATAGTATGCAATATTACTTTCTGCTTCTGGAACTGGTATAACCATGTTATCCCTCTTCTCTCCATAGACTTGTTGTGCTGAGATAGCCCGCTGCAGATGATGTTCCTATAAATAAAAAGGTGAAACGAAAACCTGAGAGAATACTTCCAGAACTCAGACTTGCTCAAGTTGAAGGAGGTGTATTTCTCTGCAAACGCTCTCACTGTAAACCCCTGAGCTGAGTCGTCGATGGTCGCATCCGAAGTGCGCTGCCAAGGCCGGAGGGGTCCCCGGCAGGTGGCGCTGTCCCCCTCGCACACCCCCTCACGCCCCGCAGCTCCCCAAACCCTCCAGTCGTGTCGGCGCTCCTGGCTCACCGAGACACACAAACCGCACCTCAGTGTTTCTGGAGAGACACTTAAGATTGATTAGATATACAGATTGTAACAAGTAGCTGCAGACAGATATTGACTCCGGTACTATTCTGTACTTGCCTTGGCCATTTATTGCCAATGATGTCAGAAAAGCAGAAAGCAGGCCTTGCCATCATTGCCAATGAACAGCAACTGTTTTTACCTAGTCAATGATTCCTGAAGACATTGTCATTTATTGCAGTGCTTCCCATTATCCTCCCTTTCCTCCTCCTAATTAATCAAAAACCAGCAAAAACGCAATCCATTCTCCCCGTAGCTCTGTCAAGACAGTGAGTAGTTATCAGAAGGGTTCATACCGTTACTAACAAAAACCCATACAGCAACATGTGTGCACATCTTTAAGTGGTTTACTGACAATACAACAAGGTATTTTTTTTCCTTATTAGCAATGCTGGTTTAAGTTTCTATTCTGTTCCTCCCTAGGTGCTCAGTAAACCCCAGTGCTACAATAGTTAGGCCAATACATTTCTCAGTGAGATGCTAGAAACCAGATTACTAAAATACTCGAAAGCACGAACTGCAGCAGAAGGATAGCAGTGACAGTCGGTTTTAACACTGAATGTATGATGTTCATCCATATGATGTTATTACATCTTTGGCTGCCTGACTTCAGTTTAATTCCTTTGATACAATAAGGGCAATTAAGATCTTCTGTCTAAACTTTAAAAAAAGAGAAATAATCAAGAAGATTATAAAACGGGCTTTATTGTAAACTGCGAAGCTGATGCAGCCTGAAATTCAACTGTGTCCTAACATGTAATTCTGCTAAAAGAATTCACAGGATTTAAGCCTATCTTCAAACAAGACAGACATTATTTCACATCTGTCCCTGTTAAAAAGCTTCTTCACAGAAATACACTAATCATGAGAATAAGGCATAGCAGAGTTCAAGTAGAACTCACTGCACTGGTTTTGACCTGCAGTATTTGTTAAGTCCAGACACACATGTCACCTAGGAGGTGTGGCAGCATTCTCTCCTGGGTATGGACAAAGTAATTTATTTTCTACCTTTTACTGAAGTACTGCTGCCAGACACCTCAGTATTTTGTAACCTGTAATAATTCTTCAGGATTACACAGCTACAACTTGCTGCCTAACAGAAGCTCTATCTTCATATAGCACAGCAGGAGTCTGTGTCAAATGCATCATAATAGCCTATGTATCTTTAGTAACAGCAAAAGCTTACTGGTTTTATAATATTAAGGGTTTCTGGTGTATTTATCCCAACTTGTGTTTCTAAACACCAAAAAATGCTTTATTTCAGAGAAGAAACTGATGGCATACTAAATCAAGATTTCAATTTCTCTGGTCCACCTCTGATATGCACACAGCTAATAAGTACCAGTAGCCTATACTTTTTTAGTAACAGGTTTTAGTAATCTGTATTTAAAGACATCTTAACAGTATTCTTGAAACAGAAGCACAAATCATGGTTTTACCTCCCTTTCATCCCAATTACAAAAATACTCAGCATGCAAGTGGAGAATCTTAGCAGAGCCACATGTTATGAAAAGCAACTGGATAAAATTTCCCCCACTGAAGAAAGTTAATCTCCTGTTTGTGTTAATTTCAATTCAGCTTCAGAAACGCTCCACTAAACAGAAGAAACTACGCAGACAAGGCAACTTCTCCTTATACCTCCATGCATCAAAGTTTTCACTTACTTGGACAAACCCACAAGAGAAACTTTGCCCCCAACTTCAGTATTTCAGCTGGTGGCTCAGCACATCTCTCTCTATCCTGGTAATACATATAAATCAGGTGCAATTGTTAACTCTGAAAGCAGTAATTTTTAACAAGAAAGCATGTTAAATATCTACTATTAACTAACCCACTACAGCTTACAGTTTCTATTCTGCAGTCATTCACTGTGATTGCACAGCTGATTACTCCCACCAAGACGAAAGACCTCATTCATCTGGATCCACAGCTTTCCTTTTAAAATTGTAGTGGGTTTCCTCAATTTGTCAGAATGATTTTAAATTCAAATCCTAATCAATTTTCTGGCTGCTCTCCATGTTACAGGAAGATTTATATGTATATACTGTAGTCCCAGTCACTCCTGAAAACACCACCACACATTTAAAGACAGACCACCTAGGAAATTCAACAAGTGTTTTCATTTTGTCTATTTCTAGATACAGTTTTCCAAGCAGATTTATTTCCACTGCACAACTGCTCCCATTCACTGTACAACAGAACAGTACCAAAAAGCCTTTTTTATGCCACTACCCATTAGGTCCCATGACCTGCCACAAAAAGAAGTTCGACTGGGTTAACCGAGGTTTGTTCCTGAAAACCTCTTATTAGTTGTTCACAGAGATTAGTATCTTCTAGGTGATCAATGGGGCCAAATAATTTACATTATCCATATTCCCCCGGGAACTGTGTGTAAGATGACTTGTTTGTAACCCTCTAGCTCCCACCTTTTCAACAGCCTGTTGACTGTTACGAGGTTTTGGGTTGGGATTTTTGAAGGGATTTTATGTTTTGGGGTGGGGTTCTTTTTTTTTTAAAGCATAGTTTAGTGGCTTTTCTCTTTCTCCTCAAACATCATGTACCCCTCTGAAGTTCTGAAATAGTTGTAAAATTATTCCAGGCTGTTTCTTTAAATTCCTGGCATAAATTTTAGATAGGTTAGTCAAGCTCAAGGGCTATAATATGTCTTGTTAGAAGGAAACTTACCTAACAGCCACCACCCCAAGGTTCAGTCTTGTGCCCCTTGCTGTCATTATCCACACTACCACAGCCTTAGGTCAGACTGAGTCTATGATGACAGCTTAGGGAACCAAATCCACAAAAAGCCATCACTCTCCTGTTATTTCCCCTGAAAACAATTAGAAACAATTAGTCTTCTGAAAAACTGGCTCCCTGAACTGCCAGGGTGTGTGTATGCAAAGCAGTGGGGAAATGCAGAAGAGAGAAACATGATTCGCTTTGACAGCAGTTAGCCATTATACTGGCCTAACTACTTCACTAAATTAAAAAAGTCTTTTTAAAATGAATACCAAGGACAAAAACCCTCCACTAAGACTCATGAAACATTTCAACCATCTCAGTATCAAGTACAATCACGAATAGCTTCCTCTTACTATAAATATTCACAGAATACTCTCATCATACTCTGCACCTTCTTTACTAGATGGATCTCACTTTGTTTCTTCTTTCCAGATACACCTTTCACTTAAATATTAATTGTTCACATATTATTTGTTCATATTTACCAGTTTCCACTTTCAGTGTACTCACATTTCTTTATGGACCCTTCTGATTGAAACAGCATTGAAACATCTACATTTGTTTTACAAAAAAACCAGCCTGAACTGCCTAACACCGCAGCAGAGTGCTTCCAAGTTTCCTCCTTTTCTATCCCAGCTTGCTTCCCTTTGATCTTTCACAACATACTGTTTCACAACATGTACTTATTGAAGGTAGTTTATTCTCACCGAAACTGCTTTGCACTTTTACATTTAACTATTTTCAATCTATTAGTTATGCTTATATCCAGAAAACCTTTCATTTTCAGTTGCTTTCTCTGCCTGACACAAAATGCTAATGGAATTACAACTTTGGGAGTGCTGCAATGCTAATTTGATCCAGTCATTTCAGAACAGTGGTACCGTTCCTCAAACTTCATTCCTTTTACATTCTACTAATGCTCAGCCAAACTTGTGTTAAAAGCTATTTAAAGAGTTCATCGAAGAAAACCCAAAAAATCTGCTCACTCTTCCCAGCCCCCAAGTTAGTTTTCCATCAGGTTAGCATCCTATACTGGCTCACCATGTGATCTGACAATCCCAACAAAAAAGGGATGCAGTGGGAGCACTCAGCTCGGAGACAGAGGTTGTCTCAGGAAAGGAGCAGCTTCACCACTTTTTGAAACACTCAGGCAGAAACGTGAACTGAGGGGCAGGCACTGATCTCTCCTCTGGTGACAAGTGACAGGACCTGAGGGAACAACTAGAAGCTGTGTCAAGAGAGGTTTAGCTTGGATATTAGAAAAAGGTTCTTCACTCAGAGTAGGCTTCCCAGGCAAGTGGTCACAGCACCAGCCTGACAGAGTTCAAGAAGTGTTTGGACAACACTCTTGGGCACATGGTGTGACTGCTGGGGTTGTGCTGTGCAGGGTCAGGAGCTGGACTCAATGATCCTTGTGGGTCCCTTCCAACTCTGGATGTTCCATGATTCTGTGAACTGCACCTTATTCACCACACTATATTCCTGTCCAGGAAATTATGTGGACAGTTCAAACACCTACACTTACCAGATTACACTGACAGTTGTTTAAATAACAAAAAGCTTGATAACCACTTTCCTCCCTTAGTTTTCCTCTAACTAAGAGTTTAGTAAGAAAAGCCCACCAAAACAGCAACTCTTTTTCTGACTATGTAGAATGTAACAAAGCATGATGTACTTGAGACATTCCCTAAGCAAAATTATGCACTGGCACAATTCATCATTCCGTGGCCTTCCTTCCTAATAATTTTAGCATAGCAAGTTTGTCCCTTGTATTCACTCTTATTGCACACTAGTATCCCCATACATGTTCCAAAACATCAAAGAGTGAAAGGACAATCTAAAGCAAGTTGGCAGCAGCAAAGGCACTAGGAAAATTAAAACACAGCAGGAGCAGCTCTCATTACAGCCTGAAGGAACCAGAACTTGTGGTCAGTGCTGTTTTGTGGTGGGGCAGTAGGACCTCTCTTAAACAATAATGCAACGATACAGGTTTAATTCTCTGTCCTGAGTTCAGTATTTGCATGCTTGATGCACTTCTAGCACACTACATTCAAAACATCTGAATTACAACAATTAGAACACAAAAGCAAGGATAATGTGATTGTGGCTCAACCTGACTACCAGCAGGCACTCCTGTCTGCAAGCAAAAACAACCAGAAGCACAGCAACTGAAAGCAAGCAGTATTTGACTTCTTTCACATTTTGGTAATACTTCTGAAATTTTTGGCAACATGACTGTGGGATTTTAAGTTAGTTACAGTTTCTAAAAGAAAACTGGAACTGACAGAGACCACAGAGGTTTCTTTGACAAAGTATCTACTCTGCAGTACACTCTGGAGACCGTATTCCAAGTAAGATAACCACAGCACAAGGCATTGAAAGACTTAAGTGATACAACCCTGTCATTACAGTTGAACAAACCAAAGGGACAGAATCCATATTATCCTTTTAAAAAGCCAATTGAAAAAAATGCTACTGCAGTAGCAATGAGTGCATCTTCTCAAGAAATAAAGGAACAATCCACTGTTTTGACTGTTTCCTCAAATAATATCTCCAATTATTTCAGCGCTCTTAGAAATAATAATTTAAGGCACACTTGCTCATGGAAATTACCAAAAGAAGCAGCTCTCAAGTCCAGTGTGCAGAACAGCAAGTATCCCAATACTCCAAGCATACCCTAAGCAAGGGAGTGGGGGGAAGCAAAAGGTGGGTGGACAAGTAGAAAGTTTTTTAAAGTACTGGTATTTATAAAAAGCACACAGGACTGAATTCAAGCCTGTGCAGATCAGAATCACATCTTTGCCTCTGAAACAAGACCTAAACAAAAATACATTACAACTGATTGTGTCATTACTGGGAACTAAGGCAAACCACTGCCCACTGGTCTCTGCAGAACTGCTGATTTACACCAGCATGATCGGGCTAAATCCTCTCACCATCCATCCCTGACAGAAATGCTTTCCCAAGGCTACCACTTTACAGCACTCGCAGTGTTTAAGGTGTAAGAACTGAAAGGGATACCAGTTTCCATAAACAGTTGTCAAGAAGCATTAGGTTTGCAACAGTTACACTGAAACAGATTACTGCTGACACACAATCAAGGGCATACAAACTCAGAGACCTGTCTTTTTTAATACACATTTTACTTCCTAGGAGCTCATGGTCCAAAAAAACCCTCTAAACACACACAAAAAACCCAACCAAATTGCAGCTCATTTGAAATACAAACACATTACAGATCAAATAAGAAAACATTAGGAACTGGAAAAAAATCAGAAGTTGTTCATCATGTCATCAAGAGGTGGTGAACTGGTGCATGAGCAACCTTATTCCAGGCTTATAAGGTAAAGATTTTTGGCTGCTAAATTCACAAGGATGGATGAAGGTTCTCACATCAGCAATATTTACTGGTAGGAGGTCAGTGGCAGAAAACACAGCAAAGTTGCTAGGAGACCCTGCTGCAGACCAAGAGCTTTCAGACTAACTCACTCCATAACATACAGTAGGGACTGCAGAAGCACCTCTAAAACCTACTGCATACAAGTCGGTCTCCAACCTCCACCTCTGCTTGTTCAGCGACCTGCAGGATACACATCCTGTCTCTCAGCCTTTTAAGGATCTCAGCAACCTGCATGATCAGGGAAGACAGCCTCTTGGAAGCATGATGGTCAAGTTACACTAAGGAAAATTTGTCTGCAGATTCCATCCAATAAATCTGTGCACAAAGAAGACAGAAAGGAATAAAACACCTGAACTAGCTCATTCTCTTCACCTTCTCCTCCTGTTATCAGATCTTAGCTGTCATGTAACTTACTAATCAGACACAATTTATATCCAGGATTAGGAGGAATATGAAGAGCAGTATCAGAGAATTATGTGCAAAACAAAGATGTCTGTATTTTTTTTAATGCCATGCCTTATTCCGTACTCACGTAATTCCTCCTCCCTTCCCAGAACCAGTTCAGGCATTAGAAATATGTTTCTGTGGGACTCAGGGGCAGTTCCATGCCACCATAACAGAGCGAGCTCACCCAGGGACAAGCAAGCACCACCAGTGCTGCAAGAGAATGTACAGAATGCACAGCTAGAACACAGAAGCCATCTGAGACCAATGCAAGCTGTTCAGAGATACTTCCTTTGCATTACTCTTACCTTTAGGGCAGAAAGTGGCTTCTAGTACGACTGAACGCAAAAACGCTCAGTTGTTCCTGAACAGTAGCTTCACAGGTTATTACAGAAGCACTTATCACAATAACATACCACACACTTCTGCTTTTAGTTCCTCACACGTATATGCAGTCACACCTAACTACTTGCAAAACAAAGACATTCTGACAAGTTTATTACAGAACTTGTTTCCAAACAACTGCTGCTGAGAAGTCCCAAACCTGACTGAAGTCATACTGATGAGGGCAATCTGATATTCTTGCAATGCACAGAAGTCTTCAATGGGTATTCTGGCACAAGATCAGTCCCTGAGTTACACTGATCCTTGACTGAGACCCAGTAAATACCAGCTGATAGATCTGGCCTTTGATAATGGCAAGGCAGTAGTTCCACTGGTAAGCATAACTGCAGCTCTGACCCTCTTGAACTCAAGTACATAAATATCATGTAAGTGTTAGCAACAGTTTAAATCTGGTCACAAGAAGCACACATGATGAAACCAGGACAGAAATGGTGGGTGAGCAAAGCAGCCTTCCTTGCACAACCTATGATGGGTCCTAAGGAAGACAGATCACTTCCCTGTCCCTCACCTGGCCCACAAGCAACTGTAGCCCTCCTTCTATTATGACTCTCAGTATATCTGGACACACGGTGAACACCTTCTTGTATCAACCAAAGCTGCCTGCAGATTCACCCAAGCCACACGGCTTTAGATCTTCCCTTCTAAAGCTCTTCTGCCAAGATCTCTCAATGGCCGGAATCATTCTACACAGTAGAGAAAATGTTTTCTTGTTATTACAGCAGAGCCTAAAACCGTCCCTTCATGGAGAAAAACTATGGAGGTCGCTTCTGTTTATCAACTGATGTCAGTCTCTTGAGTAGTTAGTTAAGAAAGATTCTACTGTAATCACTGTAATAATTACATCTCGGCTAAAAATGCCAACTTAAAATAGTTGCATAGGTTTAAATAGCAATTATTCCGTGAAAATGGGTTCTAAAAATGCACGGATTTGTAATTAACAAAGCATCAAAAAATCCGTGGTAATTATTAGACTTTTATCTAGAACACTGGTCAGAAACTAGGTCAGCCACACCATCTTAAGCATTGTCATAAACTACTTTCCCCATGTTCAAATCAGACATTTCTAAGAGCATGTAAGGAGTCTGTCCTTTCACTGGAAGAAATCTTGGTTTTGTATTTGTGGACTCCCAGCAGCAAATTACTTAAAACCTATAGGAAATTTTCACCTGCTGTGCTTGTTCAGTGAATGGTGGTAGACAGGTGGAGGGCACACAGGACATTTGACCCAGAAATCTAACATTAGTACTAGAGCTCATGACAACACTAGAAGAAATGGAGAGTGATTTGTTATCCTGTTACCAGAAGACTGAAATCAGTTTCATGTTCTAAATTACTGTGCAAAATAGACAGGCGGAGATGAAGAAATGAATGAGACTGGCTCAAAACATGCCAGAGAGGATAACATATACAACCTAGGAACCCTAGGAATCAGGAAAATTCTAGTACTTAACACATATATTAATTACATAGTATAGTTCACAAACATAATTTAGCACTTCTATCTTTCCATGCATGGCTCCCATTCAGACCACCTAAAAAGACTTGTCTGCCTGCCAAATTGCCACTGCCCAACATGCATTCAGAAGCACAGGACCCAGTATCAATTTTTAATATTTAGTCTAGGACTTGCAAAAGATCAAAACTGGCAGAAGGCACTAAACCATCTCATCAGTGTTAGTGATGGCCATGCCCATCTTTTCCTTTGTAATCACTTTGGCTCTCATAAACTCCTCAGCCTAGGCAGCCTTGTAACCCACAGACCACAGAGAGAAGGGATGTTACTCTTAACTAAGTCTTCTTGTGAGCTAATTCACAGGTAATGCAAAGACCAGGACAAACTCTAGGAAAACACTGGAACTGCCTCTTCTCATTACAAACATTAACACTGGAACTGCCTCTTCTCATTACAAACATTTAAACCAGCTCAGCTCGTCTCACACAACTTTGCCACACCAGACTTAACTGCAAGAGCCCCTTCCTTACTTTAGGCTGCTGTTCCAGCTGTATGCTCATTTGAGACTGCAATGCATGGAAACTATTTCAGTCATCTATAATAAACAAAGTAATTTCCCCTTAAATAAAGGATTCTAAAGAACATACTAAGATGCTTTCAATGTATTATGTAAATAGTCCAGGGCATGACCTCCACACTGAAATCAGACTGTAACACAAAGTGAACTGAGATTTTACACAGTTCACAAGAATACAGTTTTCAGGATAGTCTACAACTGAATGAGAACAGCTCTTGTAATTTAACCTTCCCTTTTCAGAGTTTTCAGCTATAATGCCATTTAGAACAGCTTGAATAAAGCTTTACAGCAAAACTGTTCACCCCTCATGCGTGGAATATGGAACTTCCAAGATAATTTCGTCAGTTGACTAATTGTATCAAGTTCCCAAGTTAAAAGATATATCACTGCATCTATCTTGCTACTTGCTCAAAACACTACTGTGCATTAGCAGTACTTTGTAACTCAAATAATTTGGATGGCAAAAGCTTATAGCTGGATTCCAGCATTTTTATTAGTTACAGGGACTTGATACTACTGTTAACAGTGTTCAGCACTGATAAAAGAGCAGTGTCATCTGAACAACAAGCAACGTGATAGCCCAACTTTGCAGCAAACAAGTTTCTATTCTGTTTCACTGTTCTTCCATATGCAGATACACTCAGGGTTGCCTGCTCCAACACAGACATGAGCCTCAACTATTCCAGTTTTAAATCATCACCGAATACTATACATAGCACCGGGTGAAGTTAAAGGCTAAGCTAAGAACCTACGTTTCAACACACAGCAGAATTAGAAGTCAACTCAACTGAGTGAAAGTTTTTACATTTCTCTCAAAGTTTTTTACATAAACTATGAAAAAACAGTATGCCTATCACTCCTTTCATAGGCTTTTGTTCTTCAGGTTTTCAAATGACCCTCAATAAACCAACCCTCTTCTTCCTTTGCAGTTCAGACACCTCTCAATCTGGATCCACCAATCAACTTGGCAGCAGTACACAGTACAATCAAGACAGGTAAGACAAACTAACAAAACCTAAAGAGTCTGAGCAGCACCCCCAGCTTCCCAGCATTAAGTCTACCAAGGACTCAGAACCATTCCCTTTCACAGGCCACACTTCATAAACTGCAAAAATCAAGTTTCCCAGATCTACGTATGATCAAAGAGTCTGAAGAAAAAACAAGTCTAAGAACAGGATCTAGTTGGTTTGGGGTTTTTCTTAGAAATATTAAAAACAAATCTTGAAAACTTTACGTACCTAGAGCTACTACTTTTCCCCTTGGAATTTGCAGTAAGACCCCAAAAGTCAACATAATCTACGGCTTGACTCTCGTACCTCTGAACACCAAACTGCACAACTACCCAAGGATTTTACATAAACAAATATCCCATCTGGTTGACTGGGGCAGCCTAAATGCCAGGCATCATTAGTAACCAAACTCTTCAGAGAATGCAGAAACATTTTTGGACACTAACTGAAAGACAAGTGTGCATTTTATCAGAGTACCACTTTGCCTAGCACCATCTCAAAAAGGAGCCCATGGGCATCATCACCAAGGAGAGTAAAAAAGCACAAAACCCACAGCCATACTTCCACAGCTGTTCTCTCTGAGCCACAAGGTATCGGGAGCTGGGAGTCTCATTTTAGTCTTTATGTTTAGCAGTCCAGTAATTTCTTTCCTCTATAAACTTTTTAGGCCAGTATGCTCTATTCAACTCTAATGTTAAAGAGGCTTGAAAGAAACTCAATATATTTGCAACTTCATATTTTGTCCATTTACCTTTCCCCTGAACCAAAAATAGTAATAAAAAAAAGATAAATCAGTGAGTGAATGGGGTTTACACAGGATCTCTAACACACAAAATTAAACCACCTGTACCTCCCCTAAGACTGCTTAATTTACAACATTCCTGTCAGGTTTAACTACCTCTTCTGTAAAGTACAGTTTCATTACCTCAAGCAGTCATTCACATTAAAAAGTAATAGAATTTAATTGATGTTTCTACTGAACATTATACGATAATATGGGGACAGAAAACCATTAAAACTATTAACAAGAAAACCAAGTATCAACATTTGTCTAAGTTCATTCATTCATGAGTTGAGGCTCAGCATCTCATGTCAGAGAACGAAAAAAGAAATATGCCTTACAACCTAAACACCTTTTAAGAAATCACATGTGCATTCCACATAAAAAGCTCATATATGACAGTTCAGTTGAAAAAATTCGAAGTAAAGAAACTTCCAGAGCATTGTCTTAAAGTATCAAGCTTATTTATGATTTCAAAAATAAACAAACAAACCTTTTAACCACTTCAGTGCTATGGGGAAGAAAAAGTCTGCAGAAAAAGCATACAGTGCACCATAGCCATGACTAAAAGCTAATCTGTTAAACAAGCCCTTTCACAGACTTCACAATATCTTCATTTAAGTACTTTACTCCTCTGCATAGCACACAATGGAAATAAATTGCTACATAGTGCTGAGCAGAAACGTGAGCTGCACAAGCACACACAGGGTGGCAGAGTACACCTAACCTTGTCTTTGAGTAACTGTCAGTGCCAATGGTATCAAAGTTCCTATCTTGTACTTCTCCAAATTACAATTCTTGTTGTAAGAAAAAAAAAAGGCACTGCAGTTTGGAACTTAGTAAAAGGAACTTTTTAATATACCAAGACCAAAAGATATCATGAGAGCTGATAAAGACATTTGAGAAAACTGAAGTAACACCCCACCAAGTACAAACGCCAGCAAAGACATAATCAAGAGTTATACTACAAAAGGCATCTAGTAAAGAAGAAACTTTCTTAACAGTTACCGGAATTGCTCTAGCCAACAAAATTTTGTCAAAGTACGTTCATGAAAATTCAACTAAAACCTACCCACACTTTTCAACTAAACACTCTGAGCTTCTGTATTTGCAACATCAACAGATCAGAGTTTCGGGTCCGATGCCACAAAGGTGGGAAAATGCTTCTCCAACAGCAACAATGAGAGATGTAATTCTGAATAACTTAAAAGAGTCTTCCCAGAGAGCTTATCTATGTATTTCCTGCTGTAGATGTTAGTCTTCAGTTTGTAAATCTGCATGTTTAGACACTTTGCTTGACTAAGAATAAACACTGCTACATCTCAATACAAAGATGCTACCTAGAGTAGATGCCTGTATTCGGCTGAAAAGCTGAGACAAAATACCAACTTAAAAGTTTCCCAATCAGTAAAGTACATTTTGAATGATAAACTCCTATGAGTCAGACATCAGCTATTCATTGTGCTTTGTAATCCCCAAGTTTATCTGGACTGCCTTTAAAAATGCAAGACAGATTAGCATATCAAATTCACAGCCTTCTACCTGCAATTATGATCAAACCTTTTTCTAAGGTATAAACACTCAGCAACAAAGCAAAGTCATACAGAGTGTTATAATATGAAATACCTCTCTGAAACAACAGAAGAGGGTAGGAAAGAAAGAAAAACAGAAGTGAATGGGAAAGGCTTCCTCTAAGGACATGCATTTCCCTAATACTTGTACGCTCAGTGTATTTTAAGTGACATTATTCTCTCCGTGCACACAGTCAGAGTTAAGTGTCTGACTGGGACAAAACAGGACTGCCCAATGTCATGCACACGGAGAGTCAGCTGAATCCCATCATTCCAGTCCCAACACAGAGGTGCCTGCTTTTCCACCACACGTGGAGCTGCTCACTGTTACTGATGCTCAATGGGCCATTCCCGGCTGCAGGGGAATCAAGTTACAGTAGCATGAATATACATGATTTGATGTATCTACAAAATATATAAACATATTAAGTACAACAGTTTAGAGACTGCTTTGTGCCCTTCCCAAACACTGAGTCTGAGAATACAGCCCACAAATCAGCAGAGAAACACAGTTACAGGACTTCAGGGAATAGCCTTATGCCAGACCTGTCCTTCTCACCACTTGGTGCCATGCAAATTACCAGAGGCTGCGAGATATTTGTACTTGTCATTAATTCACTACATTCCTTCTGCACAAGGACTATTTCACCTACATTACCATCAATGACTATATTTATAAAGGATAATTAGCACATTGTGTTTTGAAAAATATCAACTTTACACTGAACACATTCCCAGAGAATAAAATTCAGAGCTGCCTAACATGTTATGCTTTTAAATTACCAAGCACAGCTTCAGTTCACTGTTCAGTTCAGTACACTGCTTACCACATTAAATGGCTTGATTTGGCTTACAGTAACTTCAAGCCAAAGTAAGGTAAGGTTCCCTCAATCCCTGGAAATGATACTGTTGCCAAAAGCTGAGTCAGGACCTCAAGATCCAATTCCACCTGTGCAGACAATGCCATCTGCTGAAGTGGTGGGCTTACTTCCTTCAAACTCTCAGCAATAAATCCCATCTAACATTCTTAGGTAATGCGAATGTGTAATTGATCTTTAACAAACGTGCAGGAGTGAACTGTTGAAACAATTCAGAGTTAACTTACGAGCCAGTATTTAACCCTACGAACTTCTGAAGAGAAATTACACCACAGCCTAAATCGTGCACACTCAACTCTGGAAATGGTGGGAATAAACCACAGAAACAAAACAAACATCCCTGCAGTATAAACACAGATGTGAACTCCACATACACACCTGACCACACTGCAAAACAATTGGGGATAAGACACATTCTCCAGCAAAATTATTGCTAAATCTTCCCCTTCCCTCTACTAACTAAAACAAGTGCTTCTTATACAGTGTTCTTCTTGAGCACAGGTCAAGTAAGAAGTCATACTTATTTTACTGAGAGACAGGACAATGATTTTCCTGAGAAAATTAACACTGGAAAACATTCAAACTATTACTTTCCAGAAAATTACACCAGTGAAATCACAGTTTAACAGAAGCCAAAATAAAATGTCAGATACATCCCTACTTTAATTTTTAAAATTACTGAGTTAAGCCAACTTCTGGATACAACATTTAAAAATAATCAGGTTACTAATCATGAACATGGACCTTTTTTACCCGATGAAATGAATGAATTATGAACAGATCAATGACTTGGTTTTACAGGTTTGGTTTTTTCATAGGTTCTCATTCACCAACAAGACTATCAATGAATATTTTTCTTATTGCTTCTGGATAGCTTCAGAATTTCATACTATCCTGCCATATAATACCAAAACTGTTACCTTCTGATGGGACTTGTTCCACAACCTACCCATGACAGCAATCCTTGAAAATTAAAACTAGTAGATGTTTGTTACTTTCCTCAGTAACAGAAACTTATTAGGACCACTTCAGAGCTGCTCTTTCCTCACCAGCATCCCCAAAAAGGTTTTGTCTTTATTTCTAGGACATTCTGTAGCCCACATCCCAATCACTTAAAGATAGCTAAAGCCCTCAAAGAAAACGTTTCACAATTACCAGCACAAGGCCCTTCTGTAGTGAAGTACAGATGCTATGGAAGACCAAGCCAGACCTAAGGGTTTATGCATTAACTGCACCAAACCTTATGTTTTCTGTTCTAGTCTAAAGCATGCCAAGTTTTTTTCAATACTCTAAATTTCTTCTCAAGACAAGACACCTCAAAGGAAATAATTCTCCTTCAGAGGAAGGCTGGGAGCATGAACATGCAACAGAAATTTCTGTTAATCATTCTTACCCTACAGCTCTGGTAAAGATTTATTAGACAGAGGTGCTTTGTAAACATGCATGTTTTGCTGATTTCCCACACACATTTCCTTCTCACAGAACAAACCTTACATTACTGATAAAAAACCAGAAGCTGTTTTACTTCAGTTTTAGTAGCTCAAGTTCCTTCACCTCATACATACAGCAAGAGCATAAATTCTTGCCTATCGACTTGAAGTTCTTATGAAAAACATTAGTTCCCCAAGAGCGACTGAATTAAACTACCTTTAATCCTTATATTTGAACAGTCTCATTTTGTACTTGGCCTACTTCAAGACCACAGCATCTTCATCAGAAAAAAAAAACAAGTACACTGATATTAATAATGACTTTCTTCTAACTGAACAAGATAAATAGCAAGAGAAGGGCAAGCAAGGTCATCCTCTTTGGCAAAGAACACATGAAAGCTAAAAAAAATAATTGAGAACCAGAAAACAGTATGTAAGTGCATCCATAAGTATCTGAAAGATCCAACACTTCTGTATAAGTAACCTGCTTAAAGGGGTCTGTACATAATACAAAACACTCTGCAGGACTCAGATTTGTTGGCTCTTACCGGTAGCCTTTACTCCTGCTTTCCAATAAAACCACCCTCTTGTCTTGAATTCAGCTTTTTTATGAGGTATAGCAGATCTAGGTTACTGAATTTTAAATCTTGTAAGTCACATCACAATATTGCAAAATCTCATTCTGAAGCCAGTTCCTATTTTCTGCTATTCTTTTCAGAATTCTTTCTTGTGTTTAAGTACTGAGAAAAATCAAGTACCAAAAAGGCACACAGGACATGTCCTGCTGAAATACTAATACAGGATTGGAGGTGGGGGGGGTATAGTCTCACCTCACAGTGAAAAGCTTCATTTCTTAAGCAAAAACAAGTGCACAGGGGAAATCAGAAATCCAATACTATCACCAGTGTTTAATGAAACTTAAGAAGGAGAACAAAACCAGATAATTTAGAAATACAAGAGGATGGGACATTTCAAATAATTAAATCCTGGGAAATGTCTGGAAGAAAAGATATTACATACTATGCAGGCAGAGTGACACAGGGAATGATAATGGCACAAAAAAGTAAAAGAAAAAGGAAAAAACATCAAGTCATGTAAAGTGCTCCCATATTTATGCCAAGAAAGGCATTTTCTAATTACAGATCAACAGTTTGGAAAAGCAACGTGCACCCTTCTTCCCCTTCCTAAACATCTTGAACTCAACAATCACTACACTTTCACAATGACACACTCCGGCACAAAATCCTTGAGTTTTGAAAAAGAAAATCTGGAAAAGGAAGCCCATGCAGAATTCACCTTTGCATGCTAACACTTTCCTAGCATCCATGTTCTGAATTGAACATCTGACCAATGAAAAACCTGAAGACTACAGCTCTTAAAATCGTAACAGAAAACAAACACTAGCACTTAACGTGTATATAGGGTAGCCTTTACTGCCAAACTCTCTCCTCAAACATAAGCTTCCTAAGTCTTCCGCAGGCTGCAAGATCTGTGATTTCTGTTTACAATTTGGAAGGAACCTTGAAGTCTTGAAATTGATATAAAGTATGAACTCAAACGGATGTTGGAAAGCAATCCTTTCCAAATAGACCCTCTTGAAAGCTTCCAATTCAAGAAGTGTTAATTTCTTAATTCCTGATTAAATATAAAGGAAACAAATCTTTAAGTATGGTACTTAAACATTAAGAGGATCATTTCCTCTCTCACTCAAACTATCTACCTGTGCCTGAAGAAACTGACAGACCAGAAAGTTTTCGAACTTTTACTCCATCCTCAATTCATGCAATTCACCTTCATGCATCTGTTTACTCAGAACAGGGTTAGTCCTTGAAAGCACATAAAGCTGAATACACAGAAATACACACACACTAGGGGATGGAACAGCAGCGCATACTCACTAAACAGGAAGAGTACATCTACAGACACAAAAGCAACAGCCAGCATTTTCCGCCTGGTACATCAGTCATTTGATGTGTTCCTTGATACTAAGGCTAGTGTTTCCTCTTACAAGTACAATGTGGAAAAGTAGGACAAAAAAACCAAGTAACTTACTACATAACACCTACAGCCTGCCAGTTACAATATTCTGTTCTAGCAGAGCAGATGCCCACACATATACACACATACTTGGTCCTATAAAACAAAAACTTCAAAAAATAATGCATTAACTTACAAGTATTCAAAACTCAGACTAAATACCCTTTACAGATTGATAAATAATTGCATATATATTTCTGAGGAATATAACCACCTAATCGGGGCACAATTATTGTGACTGCTACAAGCAAAGTGGTCTACTCAATGAAAACATTAGCAGATTTAAGGTCTCACTACACTGCATATTCTTCCTACCTGAAACAAATTAATACTAGGCAGGTTCCTATGAACAACTAAAATTTTACTGGAATAAATACAGAATGTTAGCTATTAAAACAAAAAGAAAACTAAGGACACATCACCATGCTTCTCAAACATTAAGGTTACTGAACTATTGTCCCTACCGTTATTCTTCTGCATACAATTAATACCCAATCCTTTGCTGAAATACATTACATGATGGATCAAAGCGGAGAAAGAGTCAGGAAGATAACATTTTGGGGTTCCTCCTTAAGGTCAGCTGTGAAAATTCCCAGAAGGTAAAGCCTTTCCATACAAGTTTGGTTTTAAAATGATTTACAGTTTACCCTGACAAACTCCTCTCCTTCAAATCCCTGCCAGTTGTATGACTTGTGCTCTCAAGAATACTGCTAACAAAGTTGTATGTGTGGGCATCCCCCTTCCCCTGGCTTAATATAAACAATTTGAGTCAGACTTTTAAACTCTTCCAACTGTTAAACATCCTCATTGCAAGTAAGTGAGTACTAAGTAAATCTAACCTTTTTCACCTCAAGTGTGAACATGGACAGCTGGTGTCACTGTAGTTAACTCCGCTGCAGAAAGCCACTGCTGTTACACGACTTCTCTGTGTGCGATTATTGCGAAGTCCATAACAGGGTAAAAATAAGTTGAGAATGCATACAGCAAACAGATTCCATAAGAGCAGTCTACACGTAGCTTTTCTGGAACACCTTTCTTAAGAGGAACTATATTGCTTTTGTATACATATATAACTCATAGAATAGAATCAGAATATCCAGCACTGGAAGGGACCCACAGGGATCATCAAGTTCAACTCCTGGCTCTGCCCAGAACAATCCCAAGAATTACACCGTGTGTCTGAGAACATTGTCCA
Organism: Dicrurus megarhynchus; assembly: GCA_013399195.1. Taxonomy (NCBI): domain Eukaryota; kingdom Metazoa; phylum Chordata; class Aves; order Passeriformes; family Dicruridae; genus Dicrurus; species Dicrurus megarhynchus. The sequence continues at coordinate 430,062 of VXAD01003536.1, forward strand.
GACGCTTCTTCAACTCTCTCAGGCTTGGTGCTGTGACCACTTCCATGGGGAGCCTGTTCCATTGCCCAACACACTCTGAATGAAGAAGCTTTTGCTAATATCCACCCTAAACATTACCTGACACAGCTTCATGCCATTAAGATTATTGATAAGGTCTTTATTATCCTGCTTTAAAAGGAAAAACCTCTTTCAATATTAGTATTATAGACAATAATCAAACTGAAGTTTGCCAATTCATATCCACTGTAATTTCAAAAGAGAATTTGGACCTACTGGAGAAGCCTCCGACATGCATATCCAACTCCTACTATTTTCTGGAAGTTTAATTATTTTCAGCGTTCCTTTAGAGCATGACATACACACTGTTACCGTTATTACATGCTTAACTGACAGCATATACAGAACATCACCTTATCAAACCACTTCCATGGCAGTCCCTTGCTCACAATCTCAAGTTAGTGCCTGACTTCCCTATGGTGTAACAACAGGACACCTATCATGATTCCTAAGCTTTTACACAGAACTGTCAGCTTCCAGGAAGTTGTCAAAGCCCAAAGGCATAATCTATAGGTCTTCTTCCTAGGTAGAGGCCCATCCCAGTTAGAAACTACAAACAAAATTTACTCAATCTCATTCCAGACTAAAATAAATTGCACAAATCTGCAATGGAAGTCTATGCCACCACTATGCCTCTGATTTTAAAGGGAACACTGCTGCCATCGGTGGGTTTCGTATCACAGGATTAACAACATTCCTCGGGTAACTGAAGGCAGTGCATGACTTACTTGCTCACTATGGAAGCTACTCCTCACAATCTGCCAGATTTCCTAACTTGCATGAATGTTCAGGTACACAGAATAACTTACAAACATCAGACAGAACAGAAAGCTTTGGTATAACTGAAAATGAAATATACAGGAAGTCATCACTATTACTCTTACATTTGAAATTTGGCCCCACTTGTCAAGAGCTGCCACATTTTTTCTCTCAAAATTCTCTGGCTAAGCATTTCAAACCTTTTTCACACAGGTATATGTAAAGTAAGTGACTGAGCTCAGTACCAAACTAAAAGGTAAAGTTAAGGTCGTGGCATGATCTCACAGAAAAATCTCTTCCAGCTATGAACTGAAGTGTCTGTAGACTATTACTTTAGACAAAACTGCAAAAAGCTCGTTTCTGTGTTCTCCTCTGATCAAACATGCAGATTCTTGGAAATCTAATCTATGAGTTAAGTGTATTTAGAATTATGCACAAAAAATTGTTAGACTGGCATACAGAATTAATGCCTTTGCTATGAGTGAGCAGAAGAGATGAACGAAGGGGAACACAACATAAACAAGAAGCAATACTCTTCCAGTTTACAGGACTCACAAATCAAAGACTATGCAAAAAGAGCTGTCTCTACTCTCCCCATTTACTTCAAAATCCTTTAATGTTTCAGTTGTCCTTTTCTAAAAAGAGACCACTAAAGGAGTTCAGTTGTTCTACTTAAGATTTCAGGACTTCTACAGCTGGAGAGGGGGGCACAGATTCTCTTCTGTTAGTAAGCAAAAAGCTTTACAGAGTTTCCTAACACTACATCAAAGAAAAAAAAAACAAACCCAGACTGGAAACTAATGATTCAGTTACAGTACCTGCTATGATTTTACATTCATGTAATTTTGATTGCCCCAACGAGACTAAAATACTCAATATCCACGAATTGTGCATCAGTAAGGCACTGGTTATTTCAAGCGTGCTTAAAGCACCATGCACACAATCAGAAATACAAACTTTTATGGAAGCGCTCACAGAATGCAGTTTCTTAAGCTGGCAAGAATGTAATAAACAAAAAAGACTGGAGATCCTTTAGTGAAATTTCCATACATAAGTTAACATTGTTCATACACTGACTCACTACACCTCAGCTGCATGCTTACTTCACACATTTTGAATTAATTGGGGCTTAGATGGTAATATATGGGTGCCTTTTTGTACATTCCTTACCAACTCTTCCCCTTGATAAGCTAAAACCAGCTGTTTCAGAGGCAAGAGACCCTGGATATGGTAGCCTCCCCATGCCTGCAGTACAGATTTAGGAGGAGAGATATTTTTCTGTGAGGATATGGCTTGGAAGAGATCTGTGCTAGCAGTGCCCAAGGCAGTTCCATGGAAAGGATGGGATCCTTGAGCCTATCCAAACTGGGTAAATGAAAATTTACCATGTAGGACTTTATTAAACTAAGACACATCCTATGAGAGAATATGTTTGAAGTGTTCCGAAGCATTTGAATGAACATTAGCTTATCTTCACCAGGTCTTCTATAGCATTTAGCAAATACTGACAGGTCATGCTGAAGGGGGAAAATTACATCTAGTAATGAAATTTTAACATACAAGCTTTTCTTAAACATCCCCAAAGCCAGCGCAGGAAAGATAATACAACTGTGGATTTAAAGAGCTCAAAAGCAGAGTTTAAACTATTTCAATAGTTTGCTCAAACACCAGGTAACAGAGTATGACAGTATCCAGAAATGATAATTACACATACAGACTGAATTCCACACCCTGTGCAAGCTGTCAGTTACACCATGACACATATACAAAGGAAAACAATAAGAAGTCAATGAACAGCTGTACAGAAAATAATTTTGGACACTGGGTGCTTAACTCTTAATTCTATCTGTAACTAGCAACACTAACAAACATTAGAAATCAAGCTTTAATTTTAAACTGTGAACCACAAGAACACAACCCCACATAGTGCATCACTGTCAGATATCTAGTAGGACAAGCAAGCAGCTACTCCAAAGCTAAGGTGAGGACAAAGATTCATCACCAGACCAGGATCTCAGTCAGAAGAGGGAGTTAGGAATAATTCAATAAAGCAACAGCACTCACTCTCTCCTACCTCAACACCAAGGACAGAGACACTGGCATTTAAAAAACTTTACCTGAGGGAGAAAGTGCATTTAACCTACACAAACTTGAACACACAGAAGACAAAAATCAAAACTAACATCCAAAACCTTAGCAGACCATAGTACTATCAGCACTTACATGAGGATAACAAACTCACTCAAGGAAAAAATGAAACAACTCCCCTCCACAAACACATGATAATTCCCACAACCCTAGGGCTGTTATTAACTCTGGAAATGTCATCAACACGGACAAATTTTTCTATTAGGTAATTAATTTCTCAGATCTATACTAAGGGACTTAATTAAAAGTATCTCTGCTCACACTCATCTTTGCTAGGACACTGCGTCAATTAAGAAATTTTAACTTCCCAACATGTTAAAAAAGCCTTATTAATGTTGGCATGGTGTCCCTCAAACACATAGTTTTGTTCCTTCTTTTTCACTCTCTTAAAAAACCCAGAAGCCAACCAACTATACTCATAGCAATTTTCCATAAGGATGTATTTTTTCAATTAACCATGAAGTCTCAACTCCCCTTACCTTTCAAAAAATGACAGGAAAACAAGTGTAGTTACCCTTGGTTTGGTTGGAGGCCATCAAATCTAGGCCACCTGTAGAGCTACACATACATTCTTTCTGAAATGTTACTGAACACGTTCAAAAAGCTTCAGTCTGCCATATTTTTTCACTTTTTAACTTGCTTAACTAAAGTTACCTCTGCTCTGCTTTGCCAGCTGTCTCCTTTCAGTCTAGAATCTGCCTCAGAAACAGAAAACCCCAGGGTACACAAATGAACACCTTTTAAAAAGTCCTATATAAGTGCTATCAAATCCACTCCACCTACTTATTCACTGTTATCAATGGACTTGATAGCCAAATCTGCATTACTGTATTATTAATGGTGGCCTGTTGTCTGGTTCTCAAAAATCACAGCATTGAGGATCTGTATTACTCAAAAACAGCATTTTGAAATAATATAGGGGTGTTTAATGTTATGTAAGAAGTTTCATTACATTTTGAAGGATTTTTTTTTTTTAGATGTATATGTCTCATGGTACTTTTCAGTTTCTTAGATTTAGCAACAGACTTGGCAACAGCCACATGTTTACTACCTCAGAAACCTGGCAGCTAAACCTTTGTCAGAACACTGGATCAGCTGGTAACTTCCAGTACCACTGTCTGCATGTCAAAGAGTTTTTTTTACTCATCTTTTACCTCCAAACAAAACCACCGACTGAAGCCATGGCTTGAAGCAAGGCAGACTCCACTTGTAACAGAATTAACATCACTTAAGGCCCTTAGCTGTCAATTCCTTTAAAAGGGTTACTATATCCCTGGTATCAACTGCGTATTTTACAACTCCCATAGACTCAGCAAGGTTGTTTTTCCTTCAGAAGACTTACAGAATAACACTTCTAAACTGAAGTTTCCAGTTTTAATAATGAAGATACACTATTTTCACTATTCGCTTCTTTGTAGGAACAGGATGGGAGAAAGATAAGATGAAATGAAGCAAAATAAGATTCCTTTTTGTGCATCAAAACAGTAATTAGTCATTTAAATATCTTGTGACTTGATGCCTGAATATTAAATCTCTTTGATTGCATTTTTCCCTAGGGTAAGTTATTTAGTCAAGAGGAGAGCTCTTAGCTCCAAATATCTGTTCATTTAAAATTACATTTATGCGAAACTCAAACCAATGTTAGAATTCTATTTATAAGAAGTTAAAAATGCTTATTCACACTAGCTGAAGACACCCTCTCGTCCAGAATCTTATGGACACTTTGCCATCTGTTTGTAATAAAAAACATCTATCATTTTTGTAAGCATTAGGGAAAAAATCCTCCAACTCAAGTCTTCAGCTACATAACACAAACTACCAACTTTCCAAAATCCTGCATGGCCTGAAGTTTGGGAAACAGAACACAGTAGGGTATTAAACCTATGAGGTTTGCCACAACTTAAGTCATAGAACTATGCTCTCTGTTGTCAACACTAATATAAACAGAAGAGAAAGCTTTTTAGGGCAACAAGAGGAAAGGAAGGAAATTTAACAAGTTTCCAGAAACAATAAGGAACAAGAGTTTAATATGAAAACTATTTTACATAAGAAGGTCCAAAAAAGATTCAGAAAGACACCTGTGTTTACTGATAGCAAACGAATTTCTTTTGGAGGTGTGTGTTTGTGTGTATACACACATATTCAAAACAAATGCACGAGCAAACTTTAGCTGTGGGAAGTGTCTACTTATACCAAGAGCTAACCCTCAAAGCTAAATATAGGAAACAAAAGCATCACGTTAACCACAAAAACAAGTCTTATAATTAATGTTTTAAATCTTTTCTTTGCCCATGACTACTTTTACTTAGCTAGGACATATATCTCTTGGTTTAGGGAGAATATACAGACAGCACATGTAATTTTCTAGCCTGAAAACTTGTAACTGCCAGGCAAACAGTAAAAGAGAAAGACAGCAACCTGACATTTCTACATAAATAAATGCATGCATGCACTCTCACTCTCTTGAACTGAGAAATAAACTCAGCAAGTGTCATAACAAACAACAAAATTTAAAATTCTGGTACAAGAGGAAACTAAAGGTGATTTCTCTAAAAATCTACAGGTATCACTTCAGAATGTATCTACTGTGCCCAACAGAAACACAAGCATCCTAAGCACTGCTACCTACAGCTTAAATACTCCTCAATGGATACCATGTTGAAGTTTTAAGCATCTTCACAAAAATAAACACCACCAAAACAACCTGATAAAACCCAACCTACCAATTAGAAAAATTTAAAAAACAACCACAAAACCACTACACTTCACAATATACATTTTAGCAGATGTTTAAAGCAACTTACGACTTGCAGAAAACTTGGAAATACCAAATTATGTTCAAATGGTAGGGAGTTATGTTATAAAAAGCCTCAGAGAGTGGTTACTCTATGGACAACAACACACAAAGCGTATTACTCTATAAAAACCTTTCTGCCCAAAGACATTTCATAAAAATCCACACAATCCATTAACTAAGAGCAATAGTGCCACAAAGAGGAAACTCCATTTAAAGATGATAGATACCTCTCTTAAAACAAATGTAACTCCAAGTTTGATACATCTAGAACTACAAACCGAAACTTTAAAGGCTGTCACCTTCAAAGGACAATGGAAGTCTGACAGCTAAAAAAACTCAAGACTATGAAACTATCACTGAATATTCTGAGTTGGAAGGGACCCACAAGGATCATCGAGTTCGAATCTTAAGTGAATGGTCCATAAGAGGATCGAACGTACAACCTTGGCATTACTAGCACCCTGCTCTAACCAACTGAGCTAGTGTCACCTTTGTTCTTAGCACCAAATTTCAAAACCTGCTTACATAACTGTATTTCTACAGTACTTCCCTATTTGCTGTGCTTAATGCACAGATGGGGAAAACTGATTATACTACGGAAATAATTAAAGATTTACAACTTTGCAAATAACGCACTTCAGAGCAGAGTCTTCAACAATAACAGTTACCAAGTGTTTTACCTTCAGCAATAACAGCTACTGATTGTTTTACCTATCTTGGAAAGTGCTGAGTGAATGATTAAATGACCCTGAAGTTCAAAATGGTTTAAAGTTTCATCCTCCACTGAGACAGCAAAACCGAGCAGGAAGCGGTAGACTTTTAGCCTCCAACACGGATTTCCTTACTCTGAGTAGTGCTTCAAAACTGACTTTCACGGAGACCATCACAACTTTACTTACACCGCGCCTGTCTGAAGGCACTTGCAGGGTTTTCAGGTAAACCCAAACATAAACCCTTTCACTTCCTATCTCTGGCAGGGAAAAGGAAAACGCATGGGCCCCACCGGGGCCCGCTCCCCTGAGGGCGGCCGGGCCCGCGCGCGCTCCCGCTGCCGCGCGCCCCC